>JANAVB010032819.1:895594-1136707 GCA_029216955.1 Iris pallida | reverse complement strand
AAAAATATATATATCTATATATATATATATATATATACAGAGAGAGAGAGAGAGGAGAGAGAGAGAGAGAGAGAGAGAGAGAGAGCGCGCTCTCAAAATGGTAGCAAGTTGGACACATTCTTTGCAAAGAGTACATAGTAACAATATGTACGCAAGGGCGGCCAGAGGAGGGGCAGAGGGCTGCCTCCTGGGCCCCAAATCCCAAGGGGCCCCAAAATTTTTAGAAGTTTGAATAATAATAAATAATAAAACATTGTATTCTGATTTCTTCTTCAAAGTCCAAGATCCGAAGAAAATCATTATAGCAATTCAGCAATAGGGTATGACGCATGAAAATTTGATAGTCACCCGACTCTTCAATTTCAGAGAAAAAACTTTCTTCTCAGCTTCAGATTTTCTTTTGCATTAGAGGAAAAAAAAAAGTTCTTTACGTTGTTTGATTCTAAATGACCAGCAATACATTTTTTTTTGAATTGTACATTTTAATTCTCTCTTCATTATCTCTTTTGCTTATAATTGAAACAGATATTTCTAATTTTCTTTAATTTCTTCTGCTAGAATCCTTACAAGGATTCTGCAATGCAAGAGTACGCAAAGAAGGCCACAACAGCAGACAAGCTTGTAGAACTCTCTCTCTCTCTCTCTCTCTATTTCTCTCTCTCTCTCTCTCTCTCTCTCTCTCTCTCTCCCCTGCTTGAGCCTTGACCCGGAGAGGAGACGAAAAGGTGAGATAGAGGTATCAATGTGAACCTGATATTTTAGCAAGACTTTCATTTTGAGAATTGAAACATTTGTAACTTTGTGTTCCTCATGATGTTGGCTTTATTATGTTTTTTGAGTTCCCTCTGTCGTTGAAGATTCAGGACAATCCTCTTTGCCCCCATCTTTTCAATGAGGGGTTCTATTGATGTAGTTTTATTTTCGAAAGTTTCAAGTTATATTACATAGAATTACTTTGCACAGACACAAGCATAGACTTGAAATTTTGCATCTTTAAAATTAGGATACAATTGTTTGTAGTAGATCTTTGGTCTTCCTTCGTAATATCTCTATTTATGCACGTTCTTATAGTAACTAACTTTAATCAGCTTATGTAGTATATATGGCTCACTACTTGTTGGAGTTATAATTGATCCCACGTTGGTATTGATATTGATAGCCGATGGCGGTGAGTCTTTTCGTTTATCTTTGCACTTAAGATTTCATACTTAAAATTATACTTTGTTCCTAGTGCTGAATAACTTTTCGTAAATCTTTGCACTTAAGATTTCACAATGATTTCGTTTTCAAACTGAAATATTTTGTCACTTTTGTTCCTCTTATAACTTTTGTTACTTCTGATTTTGACTTTTTTAGTTTCTTGAGTTTCTCTGTTTTGAAAATTAGGCAAACAAGTCCATATATCTCAATCCTAGTACTGAAAAACTAAATAAGAAATGTTAAATAACATATTGCATCCAATTTTTTTTTAAACTACGAATATTGCCATTTGCCAAGATATATTTCTGATTGCAAAATTTAAGGTTAGTTGGCATGTATCAGGCCCCAGTCTAAAAGAGTTTACTTTAGTTTTTGTATCATGCAAAAAAAATTTGATACTTTATTTTCAATATATATTTTAAAGAAGGACATTATTTTATATTTTGTCCTGGTCATTAAATGTTTCGGATCGGCCTGTATGTACGAATAGGTAACATGAATGCAAGAAATTTCTTCCGTGGCCTTATGCCCTTATCATTGACCATGCGAATGACAACCACCTTTCTAAAGTTCAGAAGCAGCCATACAATGGCAAGAGTCCCATACTATACATTTGATATTGTCCTTGCTTCAATGGATAGAGTGCGTTTGTTTGCATGCATGCTGATTAATTTGTTCTATGGACACGTGAGAACTGCAAAGCTGATCGTGGAGTGTCTCGGATTGCGCGCAGAGGGAGCTTCCAAAAGGCCTTTTATAATGTATGTACACTTGCCGATATACATTTGTCTTTTTAGAGTAAGTTGCATGAAAGCAACTGTTTTTTTTTTTTTTTTTGGTTGGGGAACTATTGTTTTGATGTCAATTCATCTTAGCACCGATCTCACATGCCATGTGAGTAAATGTATTTTGGTCTTATCGTCAGAATAGATATATGAAAAGACTTGTGAACTGTTGATGATACATTAAGATTATATATATATATATATATATATATATATATATATATATATATATATATATATATATATATATAAAATATATAATTTTTTTTTTGGAACCAGGTAAATACTTTTTGGAACTCGTCTCCATTGGAATTCGAACTCCTGACATACATCTCTCTTAACCATTAGGCTAGTTCGCCACAATTACCAATTACTTCAATATATATATATATATATATATATATATATATATATATATATATATATATATATATATAATAATAATAATAATAATAATATATATAATTTATGCAGTAGTATTTATTCACAGTTATCTTAATATTCAACAACTACGAATACTTCAGTCATATTAATGTTTATTGATTTAAGGATATTTGGACTTTGAGTCTCCAATAAGATATAATATTTGTATTTGGGTCTAGAATAAGTTAGTATATTTGTGTTTGGTAGGGGTGAGCATTATTTGGTTTTGGACCAAAAATTGAACTGAATAAAGATTCGGTTTAGTTTAAAAAATATATCGATTTCGGTTTTGAAAATACTAAAATTTCTTATTTGTTTTCGGTTTTGAATTTCGGTTTCGATTTCGGTACAAAACCGAAAACTGAATAAGAAATTGGAAAATGCTAATTTTACTACCAAATTCTTACAACCTTCTTACAACATCACTCACCCACTCCTTACACATGGGTCCCACCACACCTCACAACCCCCCGCTACATGGGCTCCACCCGACCCCACCACTTATTCCCCTCCTCCAATCGAAGTCCGACACATGGCAGGTTGTAGGAGGGTTGTAAGCATTTGGTTGTAAGCAAAACTCTAAGAAATTTTAGTTTATATATATATATATATATATATATATATATATATATATATATATATATATATATTTCAGGATGCAAGCGGTGCTAGGGTTGGGACTACTCCGCGAAGGGGAAGGAGGGAACGCGGGCAACGACTCGCAGACGGGGGATCCAAACGCTGATGGCCATGGAGAGGATACGGTGACGGATGAGGCAATCCAGGAGATGGCATGTCACCCTCATTTTTCGTATTTTTTCCGTATTTCGTATTTATACTCGTATCTGAATTTTGGCATGTATTTTTTTTCTCAACTTGTGGAATTTTGGTATTTCTCGTATTCTTGGGTTTTTGACATGGCTCGGTTTTAATTGGATTGGGTTTGGTTTGGTTTAATGAGCATTGGATCACCTTAACCTATTCTCCACCCTCAACACACCACATCCCACCCTCTTTATAACTCCACCAACTTTTTCTCTCTCTTCATAAACCACCATTATTTTCTTCTTCTCCTTCCTCTACACAACACCCTTCTCCTTCCTCTACACAACATCCACCCATAGGCAAGTGCACCTTGCCACCACATGAGAACCCTCTTTAATTGTCCATTTGCTAGTTTAGGACATGGTGATCAACATTAGTACTTGGGATTTTGTGATTTGGAGTCTCCATTGTTCTAGATCTACGTTTTTCCCGTTTTCGGTTTTGTATGGTTCTGATCTACTTAAGTTGGATTTCTATGGGTTTTGATGTTTCCATGTGGAAGAGAGTTCAATTCCACCCTGGTTAGAACTTTGGAAATTCGGATTTGGAGTTCGGATGGCCAAGTTGTGAAGCTTGAAATTCAGGGTGCCATTGGAGTTTCTTCTCGGCCATGGAGAAGAAGACCCTTTCCCCTGCGTGCGTGTCTTTACGCGTACGCAGCTCTCCTGCGTGCGTGTCTTTACGCGTACGCAGCTCTCCTGCGAGCGTGTCTTTACGCGTACGCAGCTCATGTGTGCGTGACTTTTGTTCGTACGCAGCTCATGCGTGCGTGACTTTTGTTCGTACGCAGCTCATGCGTGCGTGACTTTTGTTCGTACGCAGCTCATGCGTGCGTGACTTTTGTTCGTACGCAGCTCATGCGTGCGTGACTTTCGAGCGTACGAGTAGGGCGCATTTCCAGTATACTGTCATGTGTTGCACCTTCTAAGTCACCTAAGGGTACATGCGTTCCTGGACGATGTACCCACCTGAATTCAACCCCTAATTTTCGACCTGGGTAACCTGGATGGTCTGCAGGGCTTGTGGCTGTGGAATCATCTCATTGCATCTTGTTAGTAATTAGGCCTGTGATAACCCTAGTTAGTTAAAGTAGTAAGCCGTAGTATCTGCTTGGCCGTGATTGATTGAATGAGGTATTAGCCATGTCTTGATCCAGACAAGATTGCTTCCTGTCTTGATTTATTACATTATTATCTTGCCGATAAATGGTGGAAAACCAAGTTCTGTTCAGACGAAGGGTTACAACCCCGGTCCTTGTTTGGTTTACGGGTTGTAACCTGGCTATCGGAAGTTCCATGGTTATCTCGTCGTATATCATCTTGACATATTTTCGTAAATTTTAGTTTTATTATTAGATCTTTCTTGTGCTAATTGCTGGCTTTTGTTCTTATTTCGTGGCCCCCTTGTGGCACTTGCTCTTTCTGGGGTTGACCCAGCTGGTTTTGTGTGGCCAGATTTTGGAGCAGCTCCCGAGGATCTACCAAGCTTCCAGCCCAATGGTGACAACTAGACGGAACCCGGGCTACGAGTGGGTTTTCTATTTTGTTTCGCTCACTCTATTGTAAAATTATTCTTTTGAGGCGTTTAGCCGACGAGCACCTGTTAGCTCGATGCACTTTACTTATTGTTTGCCTACGGGCTGTGAACATGATTAACAAATCCTAGGGTTGATCATGTACGACTAAACTCTTGCTAGTCCTAACATTTTGTAACGACTAGCTTCATGATCAGCTGAATATATAATATTTGGGACGCCTTATTATTGTATATTTAATGATCATACATCTTACGACCTTACTTACTTGCTTGTGATTGAGACATTAGGCTTGTTCAGGACCATAAGAGACTGTTGGCTTGTAGTAAACCCTCATATATTTAGATAGCCATGATCGTATATCGAGGTGGTTTCCATTTCAATATACGTAGCTGGCTATGTCTGCCCCCGCTCTCCAGTATTCTGGTTCTGGGGCGTGACATGGTTTAAGTGGTGGCCCATGCAGGTCTTGTAAATCAAGATATGTGGGGGTTTACCAGATAGATGTCTCAATCAGTACTCGTCCTTGATCTCTGTTCGTATCCTTTGAATCCCTGGATTCTTGCCCTGGTCCTGTGCTTATATCATTGATCTGTCCTGGTCCTTTCCTTATTGTTCCCTGTGTCGTCTTCTTCAGCGGCATTGTACCTGGTCCTACCGATCAACGAGGTGGAGCACTTCCCGTGGGTCAGCAGCAACCCGGTGATCAAGCCCAGCATTCCGGGGTAGCCTCCAGAGTTGTGCCTACTGGAGGAGAGTCACCAGTTCGGCCCGTCCAGCCCGCAGAGCCAGATGATGGTACCTTAGTAGGCCTCGTCAGAACCTTGATAGCTTCCCAGGATCGTCGAAGCGACGCCCTACACCAGACAGTTCAAGATGCTTTGACCCGAGGCGGACATCCAGGGAACCAGGCGGCCAACAGCTTCAAGCGATTGAACTCTCTTTTCTTCGACGGCACCGAGGATGCGATTGCCGCGGATGCATGGCTTCAGGATACCGAGGTGATTCTGGAAGCAGCTAGGACACCCGAGAATGAGAAGGTGGCAGTGGTACGTCTGCAGTTGCTGGACTTGGCTCGCAGTTGGTGGGCGGTGCAAGCTATGGGATTAGTGGCACCCATTGCTTGGGCGGTATTTAGAGAGAGATTCCAGACGAAGTATTTCGATGCTGTGGCTCGTTACGACCTGCAGACCAGATTTACCAACTTGAAGCAAGGAGGCAGAACAGTCGACAGTTATGCATCAGAGTTTTCTAGACTCAGTAGGTTTGCCCCCACCTTGGTGGCGATCGAGTTTGATAGGGCCCGGCGGTTCCAGCAGGGACTGAATTTGGAGATCTTGTTGGCGGTTGACCAGTTCGAGCACCAGACGTTCGATGCAGTCTTGAGATCAGCTAGGAGGCATGAGTACACCTCCCAGAGGATCGTGGATAGGACCGGAGGTAGAAAACGGTCCCACAGTCAGATGCACCAATCATCAGCTCCAGCCCCGGCAGTTAGGGGATTGACCATTGGAACTCCGAGACGGGCGGCCTCAGTAACGTCGATTCAGCATTCGACCCCGACGTACCCGCAGCAGCAGAAGCAGAAGCAGACTTCCGCGATGGGATGTTCTCATTGCGGGAAGCCAGGGCATGTGGTGGCAGACTATCGCAGGGCGCAGGGATTATGCCTGGCTTGTGGAGCAGCAGATCATAGGATAGGGGCTTGCCCGAATAGGGGTGGTTCATTAGCATCCAACCCTTCTAGTTCTTCGGTGAGAGGACCGACACCAGCACCAGTTCAGCAGCAGCAGTATCAGTCTTTGAGGCCCTTGCCGCCTCAGTCTCAGGCATTCCAGCAACAACACCCCCAGCAGTATGCACAAGCCCAAGCTCAGACCCAGAATAGGCAGAGAGGTTTCCAACAGAGGGGACCAGCAACCAGAGGACAAGGTCAGGCCATGATGATGGCTATGGAAGAAGAAGTTGCACCAGGTGAGGTTGTGGCAGGTAATATTCTCGTCAACTCCTCTCCAGCGACTGTATTATTTGATTCTGGTGCATCGTATTTATTTATGTCTGCACGATTCGCGACACGGATAGGATTGGAGCCCGAGTCATTATCAGTAAGGCTCAATATACTTACTGGTAATGGCCTTGTGGGAGTAGATCGAGTGTTTTCCTCGTGTCGGATCGTAGTTAGCGGTAGGGAGTTTCCCGCTAGATTCATAGAGTTTCCTATGGCAGACTATGATGTAGTCCTAGGCATGGATTGGTTGAGGAACCAGTATGCTAGGATAGACTGCCATATTGGCAGAGTTGTCTTTAGTATCCCCGGTGAGCCAGAGTTTTCGTTTTCTAGAGGCGCAGTAGAGCCATCTCCCCCAACATTGCGGATGGCAGTAGCAGCAGTGCAGTTACCCCGAATAGTTGAAGAGTTTCCAGATGTCTTTCCAGAGGAGCTTCCAGGGATACCGCCGGAGCGGGAGATTGAGTTCACTATAGACTTGATTCCCGGGACAGCACCAGTATTAGAGCGAGTCTACAGGATGGCGCCTTCAGAGTTGGAAATTTTATACAAGATGATTGAAGAACTGAGGACCAAGGGATTCATCCGTGCTAGTGGATCGCCTTGGGAACCCCGATGCTTCTTGTAAAAAAGAAGGATGGTACGTCCAGGCTATGTGTTGATTATCGTACCTTGAATTCGGTGACAATCAAGAACAGATACCCTCTTCCGAGGATAGATGATTTATTTGATCAGCTCAGAGGGGCTTCAGTGTTCTCGAAGATCGACTTGCGGTCGGGATACCACCAGATCAGAGTCAGAGAGCAGGACATCCCGAAGACAGCATTCAGATCGAGGTATGGACATTGGGAGTTCCTTGTTATGCCCTTTGGAGCGACCAATGCGCCGGCTGTATTCATGGACCTCATGAATCACATTTTCATGCCTTACTTGGACCGTGTTCCTAGATGACATCCTAGTCTACAGCAAGAGTGAAGCAGAGCATAAGCAGCATCTCAGAGTCGTCCTCCAGACGCTTAGGGAGCATCAGTTGTACGCCAAGTTCAGTAAATACGAGTTTTGGCTCGATCGCATTTCATACTTGGGTCACATCATTACCCGAGGAGGAGTGGAAGTGGATCCCCAGAAGATTGTGGCTATCGAGTCATGGCCGGTACCCAGCTCAGTGGCAGAGGTTCGCAGCTTCCTTGGATTGGCCGGCTACTACCGGCGGTTCGTTTCAGATTTCGCAAGGATTTCGGCGCCGATGACCCAGTTGACCCGCAAGGATGTGCCGTTTGTTTGGACAGCAGAGTGTCAGAAATCATTTGAGAAGTTGAAGCATGGCTTGATAACGGCTCCCGTTCTCACCCTTCCAGATGGGACCGGAGGATTCACAGTTTATTGTGACGCTTCAGGCAGAGGATTGGGGTGTGTCTTGATGCAGCATGGGAAGGTAATATCTTATGCGTCACGTCAACTACGTAATCATGAGAAAAATTATCCGACCCACGACTTGGAATTACTACAACAGATATGGGATATGATAGTGTGCGATGAACGCTATCGAATGCATATTATAGCATATTCTGTCCACTATATATGCCCCCGCTATAATAACCCCATGTACAAGAACGCTATAAAGTTATAGCGTTCACGAACGCTATTCATGGATTATAGCGTTCATCGACACTATAGACAATGTATAGCATTTTGAAACGCTATATTGCTGTTATAGCAAATAGGAACGCTATAGAACTTTAATAGCTTTCACGAACGCTATTAATGTTTTGTAGCGTTCATGAACGCTATAGACTAGTTATAGCATTTACAAACGCTATATAATTTACATAGCCTTTACGAACGCTATAGTTTATTAATAACATTTGTGAACGCTATAAATGGTTTATGGCGTTCCTGAACGCTGTTTAGTTTTAATTACATTCCTTTATGTTATTGTTTGTTGATAGCGTTTCGATATATAGCTGCTTTATATAGCATTTCTTTCCTGCTATTATATGTGCAACAATAGCATGTCAGGATGTTGTTGCAGAATCAAAATTCTGTATTCAAAAATTTGCAGAATGCAGATTCACTATTGCAGACCACAGTTACACAAATTCATTAATTGCAGCACATCAAAATATTATTGCAGCACATCAACAATAGCACATCAGAATAACTAAATTCATTAATTTTACTGTCTAATATATGTAGAACAACCAAGTAGTACCAAACATTCAAAATCCTTAATTTTTCCATGTAGAACAACGATGTAGTACCAAACATATGTCCAAAAATAAAACATTAACAGTGTAGTCAGCTACGTATATCCCAAAATGTTGACTATCTAACATTTATCTCCCTTCGAGCCTATCCACAACCAAAACTCGTCATAAAGCATCCTCTTCCTTCATCCAACCTACACAAAAATAGGGGGTAAATCATTAGTGTAAAGAAAAAACTAATCAAAGAATGAAAGTTTGTTTAATTGCAGTAAAGTTCAGTAAGTTGTAAAGTTTTGTTCAGTTTTGTTCAGTTTAATTACAGTAAAGTTCATTAGTGAATGTTTAATTGCAGTAAAGAAAATCATTAGTGAATGTTTACTTCAAAATCATTCTCGTCGCCACTGTTGTTCTCCTCCTCTTTAGTGTTCTCATCATCACTGCTGCCCTCATTGTTCTCCTCCTCCTCTTTAGTGTTCTCGTCGTTCTTATCATTGGTCATCTTATCTTAATCCTATTGAGGAAAACAGTTACATGTAATTACCAAAAAGAAAAATATAGATTTGTTACAAGTGGCCATTTTTGATGACTTACCTGACTTTTCATTAATGTACCAAGTAGTTGATTTTGTTGTTCAATTAACTTTGATATGGAGTTGATTTACCCTTGCATTGAGTCAACTTTGCTTTGGGAATTTCTCTCCTCTACACTCACCTCAACACCATCATCTTTTTGTTAATCAGATTCCTAAACAAGGCAAGCGTCATAGGTAATGAATAAAAAAATATCAAAGTGAAATAAAACAAGAGTCAATCTAGAATTCCTACACGCTTATCTTATTTTTCATCAAAGTCTCTATCAACTTTGCTTGTTCTTTAACTAATTTTGACATTGAGTCAATTTCGTCTTGCATTGATTCAATTTTGTTTTCCAGTCGAACTACTGTTTGAGAATGCTTCTTTTGAGCAACTAATTTAGATTTAGTTGCTCCGGCTCCGGCTCCTCTAATCCTACCCCGTTTTTCAGATTGTCGTACTACTTGTGAAAGTGCATCACCTTCATCTAATTGTTGGGATCCCTCTGAAGGCGGTGCAAGAAAGATTTCCTTGGCTTTTTGCTGAAATTATGATGAAGAAAACTAGAACTAGTCTCCGTTGGACAACGCTTGACTGTCAATACAAGAAGAAAAAAATATACTATCCATAAGAAGGTAATTGTGTACATACAATGCGCTAACAAGGTACTAACAGAAGAATGTATAAACACTTGCTCTACCTAGAAACAAACAAATAGTATTACCATGGTGGTTCAAAGATATGAGGCAGTTCAAAGTCTAGAATAATTATTCTTCACATACATCAGAGGATGAATTTCGAGATGCAACTTATGAAAATATTTCTTGCTAATGACCTCTCTCTGCTTATAGTTTCAACAAATGATAAAAATTAGTAACTTGTGTTGCATCCATTCATCCACCCAAACATTGTTATATTTCATATTTTTATTTATTCCTAGTACGTATTTTCAGTTACAAGTTATAATAATGAATGTTTTTGAGATGTGAGTCACTATACTGACATAGTTAACAGAACAAACAAACTTCCACAGCCTTCTTACCAAAAACTGACATGTAGTTGAGTACATAAAGACATTATTAACCTTAAAGAGTTACCAAAGTGAAGGTAAGCATTTATGATCTAAGTAAAAGAACTGAATTGACATTCAATTGAAAGAAGCATTTGAAAATGAAATTATACAGAGAACAGAAGGATACCATTCGTATTCCTAGCTCTTTGAGGTCATTGACTCCCATTTCTTTCAAAGCAATCATGTCTACCTGCAAATAAAATCAAAATGACATCCCGATGTAAAATAATAACTCAATATTTTTGTTGATGAGAATACCTATCAATACTTATGAATCTGTAGTAAGCTGTTTCGACGAGACTGGAAGTTCAAAGCCCGATGGCATTATTAACTATTCTTTATGTAGTGTAGAAAAGTTTCAAGTTCAATAACTATTCAACATGTGCCTAGTCAGTTATTCCTACTCCATAGTTATGAATTAATGAATGCAAATCAGAGTACCATTGGAGCTAAGATTCTATTGAACTATTATCACTGCATGCATGGAGATAGGAGATGAAAAGTAGGTGGTGCAGAAAGTAAAAGGAAGCATTACGAAATATACAAAATTTGGAATTATTTCCAAATCAGACTTTATGTTCAACATTAGAATACTATGTTTTGGTCTGTAGCAAACAAAAGTTTATATACATTGAGAAGTCATGAACAAAAACATTATTAATGGTAATTACCCAAAGTGACACTTTGTTCATTTTCAGAGCCCATTCAAGCAGTAAATGTGAAAGACCTTCACTGGACCAAAGAGAATGTATAGTGACAATTATATTTTCCCTAGTTAATTGCCAACTACAGTATCAGAGTGTGTAATTGCTAAGATTTGTAATGGCTCAGATTAATATCGTCATTGAACATGCAATAGGTGTATATACCAGCACTCAACCAGCCATTCTAGCACAGCATGGAGTCATTAGAAATATCATTTTTCGCTGAGGAGCTGCTACCGCAAGCATACTATTGAGCATTTCTATGCCACCTTGTAATTTAGAGCAGGTCCATTATTAATGTTCACATCATGTTGGTGTCCAATTGGTACAAACTTCCTTTGTCCAAAGCACTATGAAAATAATAAACAAGCAAAATAATCAAGTGGAAATATAAAAAGAAAATATTCATCATCATAGCAGATTCACATGCCAAAATACGATGCTCATCTCAAGGGATTATCGAGTATCAACCATGAGACCCATATTAATGTTATATATAAGGAAAAGTCAATAGATTTTTTGTGAGAAAAAATATCCAACATACAAAAGTTGGAGAACAACATATATAAGAAGTACAAAAAGAAAGATGGAAACCTGAAAGAGTACTTTGCATTTCCTTCTTCAAGTGAACCCTTCCAACCATATTACAACGTTCTTTTTGTTTACCAAACTTAAGTTCCACATATGTTACCTTGTCTGCTCTCTGTTACCACATTGCACAAGATTCTATCATAAAGCATGGCCAGTCTTATATCTTTTGGAAAGAATTCCTTTTACTTAAAGAGTATCCAATGAAGCATAGTAATGGTATTAAAGGCACTTCTCCACTTTAAAGATATTGTTCTAATTCTATGAACAAATTAACAATGGTACAAAGTGTAGCCCCAGAAAATGACTAATATTTGAACCAATTGTATATGTCTCTAAATTGCTTCAACCTTAAGAAATTAAAGCATAAATTAAAAAAAATGACAAGATTAATTGACAAGTTAACCAACCAGTTAAGCTCATGATGAATTACTGTCACAAGATTCTCAAGAATCATAGACTATGTTAAATAGACATTTCCAACTGATGTCTATACAACAATGTGATCTAAGCACATATTAAGTTATGTCGTAGCGACATGAACATGACATGACAACCATAAGAACACCACAATTGTTTTGGTGCCTTAGTGTATTTGGAATGTCTAGGTTGATTCAATAAGATGTGACACTGATGTGGCACTTATTTTCGGATTGTTAGTGCTTCCTTGGTGAAATAACTTTTTTGAAAAAACAGATACCAAAGTAATGTCAATCAAAATGAACAAGAAGGAGAGGTAATATTCTATTCATGCCAAATTCAAAACAAGAATATAATAGCAAATTAAAAGTCATTCACAGTCCTCTTCTAGCAAGTTGTCATCCTCGTTTTGTGACATCTCACCCTTGTCCAAAATTAGAAATCAGGTCAGGAAATAAACATGTATCCCTTCCCCAATTCGAAAATAATCTGACCCGATGATTTTCAAATAAAAACTGATCAGTTGCCCTGACTTTCGCTAAAAGCAGACCCACCAGTATGTATTCTTGATGTGGAAAATTTTTATCCCAAATTTTGTTGAAAAATATTGCATAATAGGTATATTGTACACGGTACACCGTCAATAATCGGTGCCTCTAATACTATCTAAAAATGGATACCGACTCTAAATTGAGTCAAATAGGAAGAGAATTTAAGCCAACACTTTTTTCAGGTGTTCTTCACATAGAAAGAGAATCCAAGAGTCCAAGATACATGGATAGCGCTCATCCCTCTCCCAGATGTTCTCCACATAGGAAGAGAATCCAAGCCAACATTTTTTTCCTTCGGACCTGACACAAAATTATTAATCTCTCTACTCGAGAATAATTTGATGTTGCAGGAGTTTCAAACATGAAAATTTGTGTAGCATGTTACAGTGCAACATTATCAATGAAGCTCCAGGTCAGAATTTTCAACATTTTGTATAGAATAAGCCAAACTTGATAGTTACTTTGCCTGTCGATCGTTAAAACAAGTGTTGAAGGAGTAGATTAGGACGCACACAGTATGGAATAGTACAAAGCAAGGACACAATGTGTCTCGATGAAAATTTCCTTAGTTTTAGTAAAAACGGAAACAATGTTGAAATAAAAGCTATACTGAAGCATATAACATCATTTGAAAAACTGATGAGTGTTAATTGCTAGAAGAGGACAAGGTTGAGATCTCACAAAACAATTCTAGTAGAGGATTATTAATTGCTATTCTATTCTTGCCAAATTCAAAACAAAACAAAAAAAAACTCAAAATTAATATCATACCGATCACAAACAAACGGTGAATTAAAACCCTATAATCAGCAACGAGACCCGTTGATTATTGTCGAACAGGACCATGTCGGCTACGAGAGGGGGCGTAGGAGGCCATGAGCAATCGAAGAGCTGAAGGAAGAACAAAAGGAAAAAAAATTAGAGTTTGGGAACCCTAGATCTAACCGAGGAAAAAAAAATAGGGTTTGAAAATCGATGTCCGGGGCCTCCATGAGCAAACCCCAGAGCCACCCACCATGTGGACGATGACGAAGCTAGCAAAGTCGACTTAAATAAAACGATAATTGAAGGAGAAGAATTTCAACGGGTAATGTGTTGATCCCCAATCTCTACGTCGGTGAGAAGAGGAAGAGGAGGTGGAGGAGGAGGAGGAGGAGGAGGAGGAGAGATTTACCTTCAGATGGTGGAGTCCTCGGAGCGAGCGAGATAGAAAGGTCCTCTCTAGGTCTTTACGGGAGAGAGAGAGAGAGAGAGAGGTCCTCTCTAGGTCTTCACGAGACGGGAGAGGGGGGGTCCTCTCTAGGGCGTATACGGGAAAAAAGGGGGGGGGGGGGTGGGGGAATATGAAAAGGTATTCCCCCCTAACACTTATGGATATAAGGTTTTTTATTATTCAATTTTTATCCAACTTTGCCAACGGTTTTAAACTGTTGTGACATAAATAATATGTGTTATGTATATATTAAATTTTAGGTTTGTTATTTATACTAACGGTTTTTTTTGCTTTGCTAACAATTTTTTACTGTTATTCATTAGTAACAAAAAAACACCGTTAGCAATTGAAAAATAATTATGTTGGAAAAGCCCTCTTTTGGCGTAGTGTTCCTGAAACAAAAACAAAAATCGAGAGAAGAAGATGAGTCGGTCGGTCAGTCGTTGGTCGGTCAGTCGTCGGTCGGTCGATCGATCTTTAGGATTTTTGTGAGGGGAGAGAGAGAGATAGAGAGAATAAGATGAAGGATTTTGTGATGGGAGCGTTACCTTTAGGGTTTCCTGAGGAAGAGCGGTTTCGTGACAGAGAGAAGGAGGGGGGAAGTTTGGGAATTTTCGTGGAGGGTTTTCGTGGAGGGAGGGTTTTCGTGAAGGAGGACTGCGTTGTTTGGCGGGTTTTAGGGAGTTGAAGGGTTGGGGAGAATACATTAAGGTTTCTTCAAACATAAAACATAGCATTTTGCTGTGGACGTAGCGATTTAATTTCTAAATATCTAATGGACGGGAATGCCGCTATCGAGAACGCTATAAATTATACAGCAAACTGGATCGCTCCTATAGCAGTCACAACATGCTATAACTTATTTTTTAAATATAAAAAAAATATTGTGTTGCTTCTTATATGATTGGAACAGTAAATAGTTCAATTGTGAGCATTCGATTAACTAGGTTAACCGAACCGAATTACCAAATACTAAATTCGATCGAAAATCGAATAACAAAAATTGAAACCAACCGAAATATCCCGTATCGAACCAAACCGAACGGAATAAATCTGTTCGATTTTCAGTTTATTTGGTTTAACCAATATTTCAGTTTATTTATAAAAAAATTTCAATATATGGTTACTAAATATACAAAGATATATTTCGTATATATATATATATATATATATATATATATATATATATATATATATATATATATATATTACTAAATTTTCTTATTCGGTTTACCATGGGAGAGGAATTTTATATAAAATTTATGAAAGGTTAGTTTGATTTGAAGAGTATTCTGCAGACTACTTGGCATGAAATTTTTTTTACGGCAACGATTTAATCCCATTACGACGTTGTAACTTATATAGCATCCAAAATGTGC
Organism: Iris pallida; assembly: GCA_029216955.1. NCBI lineage: Eukaryota > Viridiplantae > Streptophyta > Magnoliopsida > Asparagales > Iridaceae > Iris > Iris pallida. The sequence continues at coordinate 1,121,226 of JANAVB010032819.1, read as the reverse complement.
TAGCTTTTTTTTTAATCATGTAAAATATATAGAATACGATGCTGCTCCTAATCGAACTGGATACCTTACTTTGACATACGGGCATAGCAACATAAGCAGCGTCTAGAAAAAACTATACCTTTAACAGCGTTCATAACACGCTATATAAAATTTTGTTAACAACAAAATAGCAGGGAGGCATAAACGCTATAGATAAAATGCTATTGTATGAACTTTTAATAGCACTTCACAATGAACGCTATGGATAATGATATTAGAATAGCAGGGAGGCTCGAATGCTATAGATAAACTGCTATTGTACGCTCTTTTAATAGCACTATGGAATAAACGCTATTGATGATGACATTCTATAGCAGGGAGGCTTGAACGTTATAGAAAAACTGCAATTGTATGCCCTATTTGTTGTAGTGAATTGGCGGCGATAGTGTTTGCTTTGAAGTTGTGGAGATACTACTTATACGGAGATAGAGTGGAGATCTTTACTGATCATAAGAGCATGAAGTATGTTTTCACCCAGAAGGACCTTAATATGCGGCAGAGAAGATGGCTCGAGCTACTGTTGGACTATGATGTGGATTTGCAGTATCATCCCTGAAAGGCCAACGTTGTAGCAGATGCATTGAGCAGGAGAATCGGACTTTATTTCCTGACGGCGCAACCAGAACTATTAGCAGATCTTCAGAAGATGGGAATTGAAGTAGTTCTTCCAACCAGCGTGGCATTGATGGCCAGCCTACTGGTTCAGTCCAGCATAGTTGAGAGAATCCGGGTGGCACAGTCAACAGATTCCAAGATCCAGCGACTCAGAGCAGAGTGTGAAGCAGGAAGAAGGCCAGAGTTACGTATCCATGAAGACGGTACACTTCGGCTCGGCACTCGTCTTTGTGTACCCAGTAGAGATATCAGACAGAAAGTCATGACAGAAGCCCACAGTTCACAATATTCTATTCATCCGGGTGGTACGAAGATGTACCGTGATATTCGTCAGCATTTCTGGTGGAATGGCATGAAGAGGGAGATAGCCCGGTTTGTCTCTCGGTGTTTGGTTTGCCAACAGGTTAAAGCTGAACATCAGAGGCCCGCTGGACTTCTTCAACCCTTACCTATCCCAGAATGAAAATGTGAACATATAACCATGGATTTTGTGACCGGATTGCCCAGATCTCCGGCCGACAGAGATGCTATTTGGATAATTATGGACAGGCTTACCAAGGTGGCATACTTTCTCCCATTCAGAGTTGGACAGTCGACGGCGCAGTTAGCAGAGATGTATCTCAGGCAGATCGTCAGGCTTTACGGTGTGCCAGTCAGCATCACCTCGGACAGGGATTCAAGATTCACATCATACTTTTGGCGCGGCTTGCAGAAGAGTTTGGGAACTCGCCTTCAATTCAGCTCAGCTTATCATCCACAGACGGATGGTCAATCAGAGCGCACAATCCAGACTCTTGAAGATATGTTGAGATCCTGTACCCTTAACTTCGGTGGTTCATGGAAGAATCATCTGCACCTGATGGAATTCTCGTACAACAACAGCTATCAGGCCAGCATCCAGATGGCACCTTTCGAGGCTCTATATGGCAGGAAGTACAGAACCCCACTAGCATGGGACGATGTCAGGGAGAGGCAGATGCTCGGACCCGAATTGATTTCCCAGACGGTTGAAGTGGTTAGGAAGGTCAGAGATCACCTCCGGGTTGTCCAGGACCACCAGCGCCATTAGGCCGATGCTCATCGGCGTCCCTTAGAATTTGCTGTCGGCGACCAAGTATTCCTTAGGATCTCGCCAAACCGCGGCGTCATTCGCTTTGGCGTGCGGGAAAAGCTTAGTCCTAGGTATATAGGGCCGTTCGATATTCTAGAGCGAGTAGGAGATATATCCTATCGTTTCGCTCTTCCGCCATCGCTAAGTGAGGTGCATGATGTATTCCATGTGTTCCAATTACGACGGTATATTCCGGACCCGAGCCACATCCTAGACCATTCGGAATTGGTTGTTGGTACCAAACTTTTGTATGAGGAGAGGACCGTGTCTATATTAGACCGGAGGGAGGAGATACTCAAGAACAAGACTATTAAATTAGTCCGTGTTGCTTGGGGTCATCACTCTCTAGGTGAGTCAACGTGGGAGCGTGAGGACGACATCCGATCGCGATATCCCTACCTGTTTGACTCGTGGGGTATAATGTCTTTCTTATGCCTTACGTTTTTCCTTCCTTGCTTGCATTGTATGATTGTATGATTGAACTGCTTAGTGTAACTTGCCTGTGCTTAATGTAGCTTGTCGTGACAATCTATAGCTCCTTGATTAAATTCCAAGGACGGAATTCTTTTAAGGTGGGTAGAGTTGTCACCCTCATTTCCCGTATTTTTCCCGTATTTCGTATTTATACTCGTATCTGGATTTTGGCATGTATTTTTTTTCTCAACTTGTGGAATTTTGGTATTTCTCGTATTCTTGGGTTTTTGACATGGCTCGGTTTTAATTGGATTGGGTTTGGTTTGGTTTAATGAGCATTGGATCACCTTAACCTATTCTCCACCCTCAACACACCACATCTCATCCTCTTTATAACTCCACCAACTTTTTCTCTCTCTTCATAAACCACCATTATTTTCTTCTTCTCCTTCCTCTACACAACACTCTTCTCCTTCCTCTACACAACATCCACCCATAGGCAAGTGCACCTTGCCACCACATAAGAACCCTCTTTTAATTATCCATTTTCTAGTTTAGGACATGGTGATCAACATTAGTACTTGGGATTTTGTGATTTGGAGTCTCCATTGTTCTAGATCTAGGTTTTCCCTATTTTCGGTTTTGTATGGTTTTGATCTACTTAAGTTGGATTTCTATGGGTTTTGATGTTTCCATGTGGAAGAGAGTTCAATTCCACCCTGGTTAGAACTTTGGAAATCCGGATTTGGAGTTCGGATGGCCAAGTTGTGAAGCTTGAAATTCAGGGTGCCATTGGAGTTTCTTCTCGGCCATGGAGAAGAAGACCCTTTCCCCTGCGGGCGTGTCTTTACGCGTACGCAGCTCTCCTGCGTGCGTGTCTTTACGCGTATGCAGCTCTCCTGCGTACGTGTCTTTACGCGTACGCAGCTCATGCGTGCGTGACTTTTGTTCGTACGCAGCTCATGCGTGCGTGACTTTTGTTCGTACGCAGCTCATACGTGCGTGACTTTTGTTCGTACGCAGCTCATACGTGCATGACTTTTGTTCGTACGCAGCTCATGCGTGTGTGACTTTCGAGCGTACGCAGCTCTCCTGCGTGCGTGACTTTTGAACGTACGTAGCTCTCCTGCATGCGTGACTTTTGAGGGTACGCAGCTCATGCGTGCGTGACTTTTGAGCGTACGCAGCTCTCATGCATACGTGACTTTTTGAGCGTACGCAGCTTCCCTGCGTGCGTGCTTTTGTGCGTATGCTGCTCCCCTGATCCCTTGCTTAACCTATTTGCTCTAGGTGTATTGGTTTTATTTCTTGACTTGGTTTCCTTGTTTGTGGATTGAGTTTTCCTGAGATTTGTTCAACACAACACTACTATCTTGACCCGACATGGCCTAACACGGTTTTTAAGTAATTGTTTATAACTAGTACGATTCTCGGGATTTTCTGTGGATTATGATTTTGGTAATCTCTGATTTCCTTGCTAGTGACCCAGTGGGGTGCACACCTAACTTGTAACTTGTAATTAATCCTTGTGACTTGATAACTTGATAGTGGCCGTGGCGGCGTACTCCTGACTTGTAGCATGACTTGATAACTTAGCGCTATTGCGACGGCTAACTTAACTTGACCTATCTTGACACCGTGGGTAGTTCTTTCTTGCTTGCTTGTTAAATCCACTTGTCCTGTCTTGCATCATGTCTAGGATGGAACTCCTGAGTACCACGGTCAGGAGTACCTACTAAAATGGGTTAAGGTTAATAACTAGAATAACACAGTAGTCATGAAGAGATGACACAGCTACAGGTAATCCCGTTACCTGGGAGCTCTTGGGATCTGTAGCCTGCCGACGAGTAGGGCGCATTTCCAGCACACTGTCATGTGTTGCACTTTCTAAGTCACCTAAGGGTACATGCGTTCCTGGACGATGTACCCACCTGAATTCAACCCCTAATTTTTGACCTGGGTAACCTGGATGGTCTGCAGGGCTTGTGGCTGTGGAATCATCTCATTGTATCTTGTTAGTAATTAGGCCCGTGACAACCCTAGTTAGTTAAAGTAGTAAGCCGTAGTATCTGCTTGGCCGTGATTGATTGAATGAGGTATAACCAGTCTAGCCATGTCTTGATCCAGTACAAGATTGCTTCCTGTCTTGATTTCTTACATTATTATCTTGCCGATAAATGGTGGAAAACCAAGTTCTGTTCAGACGAAGGGTTACAACCCCGGTCCTTGTTTGGTTTACGGGTTGTAACCTGGCTATCGGAATAGTTCCATGGTTATCTCGTCGTATATCATCTTGACATATTTTTGTAAATTTTAGTTTTAATATTAGATCTTTCTTGTGCTAATTGCTGGCTTTTGTTTTTATTTCGTGGCCCCTTGTGGCACTTGCTCTTTCTGGGGTTGACCCAGCTGGTTTTGTGTGGCCAGATTTCGGAGCAGCTCCCGAGGATCTACCAAGCTTCCAGCCCACTGGTGACAACTAGACGGAACCTGGGCTACGAGTGGGTTTTCTATTTTGTTTCGCTCACTCTATTGTAAAATTATTCTTTTGAGGTGTTTAGCCGACGAGCACCTGTTAGCTCGATGCACTTTACTTACTGTCTGCCTACGGGCTGTGAACATGATTAACAAATCCTAGGGTTGATCATGTACGACTAAACTCTTGCTAGTCCTAACATTTTGTAACGACTAGCTTCATGATCAGCTGAATATGTAATATTTGGGACGCCTTATTATTGTATATTTAATGATCATACATCTTGCGACCTTACTTACTTGCTTGTGATTGAGACATTAGGCTTGTTCAGGACCATAAGAGACTGTTGGCTTGTAGTAAACCCTTATATATCTAGACAGCCGTGACCGTATATCGAGGTGGTTTCCATTTCAATATACGTAGCTGGCTATGTCTGCCCCCGCTCTCCAGTATTCTGTTTCTGGGGCGTGACATGGTGGGAAGCTGGACTACGGTGGAACGAAGACGTAGGTTTAAGCCCCCGACGATGCGGGAAGTCGGGAATCGGACAGAGGACATTAGCATCAGAAATAGGATACAAAGAAACCGTAATGGAAACAGATCAACTCCTGTTTCTCGCGACCAGGAGGAGAAACGAAGGGCGCGAGGGAAGCAGATAATTAGCATAGGAAAGGAGAAGGAGACGAAAAGCCAAGTAATGATGCCTCTCCGAAGCAGATCATCCGACAAAATATAAGCAATACGGAGGAGACACGATCTAAACCGATCTCCTGGGCGGAGGTATGCAAACCATCTCCGGTTCATGAAGAGGTCGAACTATAATATATCAAACCTAGTGTTATGAACGGCAAAAAAGTTGTCGAAATTACGACGGATGATATTCAGGAGATTAAAGAGTATTGGAAGAATACCCTGATCCTTTACGTTATGGGGGATCGGCCGTTCTACGGGCAGATCCGGGCTTTTGCACACAGAGTTTGGAGACCCAAAGAAAGTATGGAATTCTTCTCACGAGAGAACGGATTCTATTTCGTCAAATTTGATCTAGCGGAGGACCTGGAGCGCATACTGGAGGGCGGGCCCTGGACGTTCGATGGTAGGTTGGTAGTGCTCAAGCGATGCTATCCAGAACTGAATTTTGAGAGGGATAGACTAACCAAAGTCCCCATCTGGATACGTATGCCGTGGCTATCCCCGCAACTATAGAGTATTCCTTAAATAATGAAACTGGCCAGTATGGTGGGAAACCCTTTGCGTACGGATATTCCTACAGCTAGGAGAACGAGACTTTCCTACGCAAGAATTTTTGTGGAAATCAATGCAGGTGATTGCTTGCCGAGGAAGATCGACATCATACTATCTAATGGAGAGTGGAGTGTTCAAGATATTGATTATGAATGGGTGCCGCCTTCATGCACGAAGTGTAATTGCTTTGGGCATACTAGAGTTCAATGCAAGGAGGAGACAGAAATAGAGGGTAACAAGCACGGCCAGGATATGCCTAATGAGCAAGAACCAGAGGGGTCGGAACCGCCATCTGAGGATCGAATGCAGATTCTACCACAGGAAGACTCACATGGCAGGACACAAAGGGAGACAAAGGGAACAGCTCAACAAGGCGTCGACTTGATGGAACAAAACTCGGTGCTCGGGAAGCGACTTATTCCAGAAGCAAGCAATGTACATCCCCAACCGGGATGTCTTGCAATGGTTCTAGCAGGGCCTCCTAGGCCCCAAAGTATAACTATACCGCAACAGGAAGACACATCACAATGGGCAGGGATGGAGGATGAGATGGAAGTAGAAAATTCGTCGAGAGGTAATAGGAAGACAGCCAGGATAGAAGTTCCAGATTCATTGAATGTCAGCGAGGAGGCTACCAACAGGGAGGAAGATAGAAGCATGACTATGGAGTTGACTATAGAGAACCCAGAGTGGCACTGATTGTTACGGGAGGAAGCAAGCAGCTCCGACACGTCAGCATATGAGAGAGGAAGGGTATCTCAGATTTCAACCCTCCTAAATTGTCCAAGGGAGAGTGGGAGGAGGTTGACGAACAACGCAAATCAATAATATCCATGTCTATACTAACATGGAACGTCAGAGGTGCAACTCTATAGGACGTTGGAGAGAGATTACTAAGCTTATGAGGAGTACGAGAAGCTCTATAGTGTCCATCCTAAAGAGCAAAATCAAGTCTAGCAATAGATTGGACAGTCGAACTCCTGCACAATGGCAGGCAGTTCACAACTCTACTGTGAGTGGGGTTGCTCGGATGTGGATGACGTAGGATACCCGCATCTGTACGGGTCAAGTGACGTTCCTATCGGAACAACTGATTGTAGTGGATCTCTTGAACAAAGGTGGCTTCGCATCATGGTGGGAGCGGTGTACGGTCATAACGATCTCCAAAGACGATTCCAGCTCTGGAAGGACTTGATTACGGTTGTAGATCGAGTTACTGATAATATGCCGCTTATTATTGGCGGAGATTTCAATACCAAGATGGTGAAGTTGAAAAAAATAGGGGAACGCCAAGTCCCGGCGCCCATTCTTGCAGACTTCCAGGATTGTCTACTCGTCAGGCTTAACATGCAAGTTCGGGTGGGTCACATCTGGACATGGAGTAACAACTCGACCATTAATCGGGTTATGTACCAACTTGATAGAGCTATCTGCAACAACAAGTGGTTGGAGTTATTCCCCGATGTGAAGGTGGAGGGTTTGCCGAGTGGGACGAGTGACCACTCGCCTCTGCTTATACGGCTTCAGGCGTCGCAACCTAGCAGTCGTCGCCCGTTTCGATTTCATAATGCATGGCCTCACACTCCTGGCTACAAGGAGGCTATTGAGCAGGGCCTTAGCAAAGTCTTCATAGGGAATGCACAATTCTGCCTCATTTAGCGCCTGAAACATATTAAAAAGGCTATAAAAGGCTGGAATAGGGGCCATCCATCTATAAATCTCGATACAATGGAGAAGGAGTTACAGGAGATTCAGGGGAAAATCCAATCTCACCCGATGGATGCCCATCTCGTTAGCAGGGGGTTGACGCTTCAAGAGGAGGTTCACAAAGGCAGATTCTACGAGGAACTGGGACTTCGGCAACAGGCGAAGTGCTCTTGGCTCAGAGACGGAGATCGATGTTCAAAAATTTTCCATTCTACTTTAAAGGCTCGTCAGCACAGAAATGCTATAGGTCCACTATTGGATGCACAAGGAATCCCGACCACCGATGACCAAGTCATGAGAGAGGAAGCTATCAGGTATTACTCATCTTTATACGATCATACTGATTATTTGGATAATTTCCCTGCTATTACATGTAAACGTATAGTATCGGAAGAAGGCAATCGGTTACTGAGGAGAGTGGTTTCGATAGAGGAAGTGGAGGCTATCATTAAAGAAGCATATCCTAATAAATTCCCTGGACCTGACGAATTTAATGCCACCTTCTACAAGCATCACTGGGATGTCCTGAAGAACCAAGTGCTTGGCTTAGTGCAAGATTTCTTTGAAAATGGAAGACTAGTGAGAGAATTAAACCACACCTTTCTCACACTTATTCCAAAAAAGGAGGGCGCGACGGAGCTAGCAGACTTCAGGCCGATCTCTTGTTGTAACTTCCTCTATAAAATTATTACTCATGTTACATGTAATAGGATGCAGGAGCTTATGCAGGGTCTGATATCGAAAAATCAATCTGCTTTCATAAAAGGAAGATCTATTGAGGAAAACTATTTGCTTGCACATGAGTTAGTTCGCGACTTCAACAAACGAGGAGGAAGGAGAGGATGCATAAAACTCGACTTACAGAAATCGTATGACATGGTGAACATGAAGTTTATGTGCCATATAATGCGTAGTATGGGCTTTGACGAGTGGTGGGTGGAACGGATCAGAGAATGCATCTCAACTCCAACTTTTTTCATTCTCATTAAAGGGCAACCATGCGGATATTTTGCAAGTACGAGAGGCATAAGACAAGGTGACCCGCTCTCCCCATACCTATTTACGATCGTCATGGAGTATTTTACTTTCCAGATGGAGCGCGCTGTGCATACAAAACAGATAGTGCCAATTCTCAAGCGAGTCCAACCGCCAATTTCTCATCTAATTTATGCGGATGATCTTCTGGTATTTATTGAGCCTTCAGAGCGATCCATCACCGTGCTGAATAATATTTTTGAAGAGTTTGCAGCTATGTCAGGATTGACGCTCAACAAAGAAAAGATCCAAATTTATCTGAACAGAGACTGTCCTGAAAAAGATAAATGGTCCCAGATGTTACAAATTGAGAAGGGGCAGTTGCCGGTAAGATATCTTGGTATACCGCTCTCTATAAATTATGTGCGGGACGCGGAGTGCCAAGTTTTAATTCAGTACATCCACACAAAGCTAGAGGGTTGGCAAGCACAAACGTTATCTTTTGGAGGAAGGATAGAACTCGTCCGATCAGTAATATATGCAGTAGCTAATTATTGGATGCAAGCCATATACATCCCAGACAAGACTGTACAGAAGATTGAAAAATTGTGCGCTAATTTTGTGTGGAGAGGTGGGATACACACTAAAAGTTGGGAAGAGCTGACAAGACCGAGAATAAGGGAGGTAGGGTGCCACCTCACGGGAGGGTGTCTACTTGTCACCCCCACATGTTATCATCATGCACATGGGTGCATGATGATAACATGTGGGGGTGACAAGTAGACACCCTCCATAGGGTGGCACCTCACCTCCCTGATATATATATATATATATATATATATATATATATATATATATATATATATATATATATATATATATATGTTGGTGCTTTCTTTACATGGAGAGAGCTTGCTCTCAACATGCCTTGTAAATTTTAGTCCCACATCGGAAATGCACCATGAGTTATCTCAACATATATACTTGGGTGTGTTGTTGAGAGATGCACATGGGGTGGTGACCCCAAGGAGGAAACCATGTGGGTGATTTTACAAGGAGATAAGAATAAGGCTCCAAGGATTAAGCATTAATGCTTTTGTCATTCTCTTGGATTAATTCCATTTGGAGCTAAGCCCCAAAGGGGCTTAGCGACTCGGACTCGGACTCAGATTCGAACTCGGGCTCATGGGCTCATGAGGCGTAATGTGGCATTTTGTTGGCGCACTTTGCACTTGGCACGTCAGCAGTCATGCGGTCTTTATGCGGCTCATATGCGGCCATGCGGTCTTATGCGGCCATACGGCTCATGCGGTACATGCGGCCTCATGCAGCTCATGCGGCACATACGGCACATGCGGCCCATGCGGTCCATGTGGTCCATGCGGTCCATGCGGCCCATGCGGTCCATGCGGTCCATGCGGTCCATGCGGCTCATGCGGTCCATGCGGCCATTAGGCTTATACTGTCTGTCAGGCTGTTGCTGCTGCCGCATGGAGGGATGCACTGACTGTGCATATTTAAATCAGTAATGAAAAGGCTGAATCAATGCGATTAAATCAGATCCTATCTTTGTGGGATTTGAATTAATTTCGTGGGATTTGAATTAAATCTCGTTGCTATCTTTTGGGATTTGATTCAATCTTTCCATAACTGAAGAGACGGCTAGGGTTTCCACCCTCTCTCTATATATACTCTCTTCCGGCCTCCTTTGTGACTACTACGAAAATTACAAGTCAAAAAAGGAGAAAGAGAGAGAGAGAGAGTTGCTGCCGCCATTACAAGTCCATCCGAGGAGTCAGAACAGAGGTGACTTCGAGCATTCCACAAGTTCTTCAAACTTGCTGGTTCCTGGAAGTAGATCGTGTGGGGCGAATCTTGCTTTGAGCAACGGTGTTTTGACACCCCAACAACTGTTCTTCTAGTCTTCCTCCAGATTATTGTAACTCGTTCTGTCCCAATTGCAACACGTTTGCAAGGAAGAACGAGAGATCTCCTCTTCTCTATTTTCCTCCTTCAGATTGTAATTTGGCTATTTGTTATATTGTACCATCGTAGATCTTGAGTTTGATCACTGCAAAGTTTTTGTGTGACATCTCAGATCTCGGTTGCATCAGTTTTTTCCATCTTTGATCAAGCCCCAGGTCTAACAATCTCAAAGCAAGATCCGTGTAGATGGAAAACATTAATGCTTCGCTCCTCCAATCGGACTTCTGCAAGTTGGAAAAGTTCGATGGAGAGCACTATCAAGTTTGGAAGAGAAAGGTTTACCTGACTCTTCAACTGAAAGACGTTGATCATGTTTTGTTAGAGGAAGAACCCTCTGTTCCAGACACTGGATCTACTGCCGCAATCAACGCGGCTACCAAACTCCAGGCCAAGTGGAGAAGGGAAAATGGCATCTGTAGGCTTCTCATCCTGAATGCTATGGAGGACTCCCTGGCAGAATCCTACTCAAAGAAGGAACTTGCCAGAGACATATGGGAGTCTGTGAAAAATCTGTATGAAGAAGACAAGAACAAGAGCAAAATGTTTGTGGTTGAAAAATATCACAAATTGCTCTTTGAGGACGAAAAGTCCATGCTGCCACAGGTGAAGGAATTTCTGAAGCTGCGTCAGAAACTGAAAGACGAAGAGATGCCCCTTCCTGACAAGTTTGTCGTCGGAGGGATCGTCTCAAAACTTCCTGCTGGATGGAGTACCTTCTATGCAAGGATGCACAGAAAGAAGCTAGACATTAGCTTGGGAGATCTACTGCAAGAGATCCATGTTGAGGACGAGATGCGTTTCCAACAGAAGGTGGACACTCTGTCCAAACAGTTGGCTAAAGCCAATCTTGTGCAGACGAGAGATCCAAAGGGGAAGCAGGTGGCTTCTCATCCCAAGAAGAAGGACTTCACTAATCTAAAAGTGAAGGGTCCTTCTTTCAAGCAACATAAGACTAAGTCCCACGTGACTTGTTACAATTGTGGCAAGAAAGGCCACTACAAGAGTGAATGCAGATCTAAGCCTAAACAATCAGAGAAAGGTGAGCCTAATAAGGTTTCATTGGTTTCTAACATTGTTGCTATGATCGGACAGGTCACAACTGTGGGGGTTGACTCTGACTGGTGGATAGACACTGGTGCGACTTGCCATGTCTGTTCTGGCAAGGAATGGTTCGTCACGTACCAGGCAATATCTGAAAAGGTTGTCATGGCAAACCAGGCCCAAGCTGAAGTTCTGAGGATCGGGTGTAATATTCCAATTTTGGAGTACGTATTTGACCGTATTATTTTATTTGGAGGATTTTAATTTTTGGGGTATTTTTGAAATTTTTATTATTTTCTTGGAGGTAATTTTATCCTCATTATTATTATTATTATTAATTTTTTTGTTCCTAAACTACCCTCCCAAAATATCTACTCCCTCTCTCCTCCCTCACCTTTCCCTCCCTCTTTCTCCCGAAATCTCCCCTCTCTCTCTTCCCTGGAGAACCCCCCCCCCCAAATCCCCTCTCTCTCTCTCAGCTCTCTCTCTTCCTCACTCTTCTTCCCTCTTCCCAGTCCCCTTCCCGAGCTTCCCCTCTCTCCCGCTCTTCCCTGGCCCAGCCCCTCCGGCCACCTTCCCCACCAGCACCACCATTATCGTCATCTCCTCCACCATCATCGCCGCCGTCGCTGTCATCCCCACAGCCGGCCTCCTCCGCCGCCTTCACCACGAGCGCCTCCTCAATCACCCACCAGCACCACCACCACTTCCACGACCATCATCATCATCGTCGCCCCCTCCGGCCTCCGCTGCGGCCGCCACCGCCAGCACCGCCCTCACCACCATCTCCTCCGCGGCCTCCGGCCCCCTCCGCCATCACCGTCGTTTCCAACTCCTCCGGCCACCCAGGGCGTGCGCCCCCGCGGGTCGCCTCCAGCGTCGTCGTGACTTGGGCGCCGCCGCCGTCACCTCCCTGGTAACCGCTCCCCTCTCTTCCCAGCTCCTCCGCCCCTTCCTCTTCTCTTCTCTCCGGCGAGCAGCCGCCGCGCACGGGGACAGCGTTGCCTCGAGCGGCGGGACGCCCTTGGGCCCCGCGCCGCTCGAGCAGTGAGCCCTCTCGGCCTGCGTGCTTCTCGGGCAGTGAGCCCTCGTGCTCCGTGCCTCTCCTTGGGTTGCGTGCTTCGAGCTCCGTGCACGCCTCGAGCAGCGGGACGCTATGGGCCCCGCGCTGCTTGGGTTGCGTGCTATCTCGATTCGCGTGATCCCTTGTTCCTCGTGCTTCTCGGGATATGTGCCTCGATTTGTGTGTCATCCCATTTTCCGTGTACCTCGATCCATGCGCTGTCTTGGGCTGCGGGACGCCTCAAGCCCCGTGCTGCCTCGGGCAACGTGCCACCTCAGTTGGTGTGTTGTCTCGATCCTCGTATCTCGGCCTTTGTGCCTACCTCGTGACCCGTACTACCTCGGTTTGCGTGCACGCACCGATTTGCGTGTCGTATCGGTTTGCATGTCATATTATATCTTGTGTTGCCTCGGTTTGCGTGCACGTACCGATTTGCGTGCCGCCTCGGTTGTGTGCCGTATTGGACTCTGTATCTTTTTGATTTGCGTGCACACATCGATTTATGTGCCGTATCGATTTACGTGCACGTCTCGATTTACGTGCACGTTTATGTTTTTCGTTCGTCTCGATATTCGTGTTCTCTTGATTTTCGTACACGTCTCGATATACATACGCGTCTAGATTTTGCATGCCCGTATCGGTCCGCGTGCCTCGGTTTCCATGCCAGATTCCTGTGCTGCTTGCGGGACCCGTATGGTATAGCCTTCTGCCATCTCTTGTGATTATTCTATTATTTTATTATTTGGTGCTGATGATTATTTATTGTGTGTTCTGAGGATCTCGATTGGCGTGCTAGCTTGGATCGCGACTGCCGAAGACTTGCTTACCTAGCCGAGCCCTCTAGGCAAGTATCCCTTGCTCATCGACGGCTCTTGCCCTCTCTCCTGGATTTTATTTCATTTAATTAATTTGTACTTGTAAATTTTATAACCATGATTAGTGTAGCCTAGTAGTAGATCTGCCATGATGATAACTTAGGATAGCTTGGTCCGATACCTGGATAGACTGTATCGGATAACTCGGATGGGTCATCCACACCTCCGAGGATACGAGCACGACTCACATGTATGGATTGTCCCTGTATGCCCCGTGTCCGACTCGCGGTCGGGTAACGGCTTGGCGAACTATTCTTGTGGCTGTGATTGCGCTTGGGTTAGAATTACGAACATGTGCTGTGATGCGCCCTGCGAGGCAGTTATTTTATTATTATGCATGTTGGCTTGGCGCCCAGTACGCATTGTAGTGCTGCTGGAGGCCGGGACTTAGTGGTCTCGGGTTCGATTGATTTTCCAGTACGCATTGTAGTGCTGCTGGAGGCCGAGACTTAGTGTTCTCGGCTATCGACTTGTTCCCAGTACGCATCTTAGTGCTGCTGGTAGCTGAGACTTAGTGTTCTCAGCCTGCGATTCTGCGATTCTGCGGCGGGTTGCGCCGAGTGGTTTTAGCCCCAATTCGCTGGGAGCTCCTGTCCAGAATACAGAGGAGACTCTGCCGGATTCTTCCAAAATTCCCGATCGGGAATTTGGTTCGAAGGACTGGGCAGAACCATTCCTTTGGTTTGCTGGACTGGGCTCGTGCCTGTTCACCTTGGTATAGTATACCTGATCCCATTGCTTGCTAGGTAGACTCTAGACTAGATCAGTCGCCTAGCTCCTGATCTGTCTTGTCCGTCGGATAGCGTAAGGAGAGCGGTTCCACTCGGGAGACGGTCTGCAACCCTGGTCCTTGTTTGGTTTAAGGGTTGTGGATTTGCTCCAGAGCGGTCCGTGTAATCCTTGCCACTTCCGACGATATTTATTACCAGACTCTTGTCCCCTGACCCTTCATCCTAGGGGTTATCCTAGTCTAGTCAAATAGAGCTGACAGTTGTCCTATGTATTGGGAGTTGTGACTTGTGGATATGACTGAGGATTGAGTATTATGGAGAGTACGATCTCGGGATATTGACTCGGTGGATCTATGCGGATTCTTGGATTTTGGTGATTTCGAATATTTCGTGGAACGAGGAGAATATTGAGGGTATTATTATATGATTTTTACTCGACTTCCCAAATGCCCAAAACCTGGTACCTTTGTGTATTCCGGTAGTTGGGGAAACCTGGTTTGATTGCTATGTCTTGGTAATTAGAGGGGCTCATTTTCTAGTGGCTTGTGATCATTGCCTTGGAGGATTCTTGTGAGCCAGAGGGCCTAGCATTGCTTATAGTGATTAGCTTGGATATTTGGTTATTGACCTTCCTGTCATGATATTGAATCCATCGTAGAACGGTGACTCTTGATAGATTGATCTGGTGGATAGACAGACGGGTTGATTGGAGTTCTAGGCTCCCATATATTCTTGAGATGTGATTATGGTAGAGGTTCTGATTTTGTACCCGACTTGATGTCCATGTCCCGATTTGGGCATGTGACTTCTTGTGACTGATAGGTTTGACCTTGTTCCTGGTATTACACGATGACCTGGACCTGTCTTGATTCTTGATAGTGGCCCGTAGAGGTGCACTCCTGACTAGCACTCTGGACTTGACAGTAAACCTGGCATGTATACTCTTGATTCTTGATAGTGGCCCATGGTGGCGCACTCCTGACTAGTACTCTTGACATGATATGTTTACTCTTGACCTCTGTTGCGACAGCCAGTCCTGACTTGCTAGGCATAACCCCGTCTTGACACCGTGGTTGATTTCTCTTGATTATGCTTGTATAAGCCACCAGTCCAGTCTTGTCTTGCATCATGTCTAGGACATGGATTCCTGAGTACCACGGTCAGGGATCCACAATGAAACCGACTAGGCTAATAACTAGATTAATTATGTAGTTCATGGGGACTTCCCAGTGACCTGTTGCTTGTCTGGCCCCGGCCCTATGTATCTATATATATACTAGGGATTGTTGCTATCCGTCGAGATGAGCGCATTCCCAGCCCTCCATCGAGTGTGGCACTTCTTTAGGGCACATGTATCTTACTGCAGTGTGCCTGCTATATCTATCTTTTTCTTTTGCTGGGGCCATTCGGGTAGTAGCAAGCAGGAGCTGGACTTTGAAGTCTCATTGCATCTTGTTTGTAATTAGGCCTGTGATAACCCTAGTTAGCTAATAATAGCAAGCCGTAGGCATTATGTGGCCGCTTGTCCTTCTGTGTTGTTTGGCTTGTTGCCTGTTAGCCAGCTGATATTGATTTCCAGCTGGCAATGCAGGTGTTAGTGGATGTTAGGGAGATTGTGATTGTGTTAGCTTCACTATACTTGTGGATTGTTATCGTACGTTGGTACCGCACGACCCCTTACCTTTATTTACTGTTTTTATATGTTATTCTTGTCATATTTTATCCTGCTGGTTTTCTTCGCCCGACCTTGAGCCTTCCTTTCTGGTACTTGCTGCGGTTGGCCTGACCAACCCTGGATTGTTCCCAGATTGTCTGAGACCGACCCAGTGGATCTTCCAGACTTGACTTGGAGGGTGTGCTTCAGTTCCAGACCATGCTAGGAACTGTGGGAAGGTATACTTGTCTACATTATTATTCTGTATCGTAGATTCCTGATTTTCATATGAGTATTCCCTGCTTTCCATATGATTATCTCTCTTGATGTTGATTCATTGTTATTTGCCTGTGGATATGAGATCAGATTTAGGCCATAGATTGATTGCATGCTAGGATACCCAACCAGACTGGACAGCCGTCATCACCGTATAGCGTATTCGTACCTTATACCGTGTAGCTGGCCGTGTACGTCCCCGTATTCCGGAACTGGGGCGTGACATGGTTTTAGTGGTGGCCCATGCAGGTCTCGTTTTGAGATTTTGTTGGGTATCACATGATTATTGATCTCAGTCCACTATTCCTTGGTATTCCCACTTGTTACACTTGTTCTTCGCTCCCTTGAACATGTGAATTGGTCCTCATCTCTACCTGGACCTATTTTGCTTTGCCCTGTCTTATTCGTGTTATCTACCTCTGATCCTTGTTTGATAGATATGATCCTGTAGTTGGTCATGTCGATCACCTTATTTGGTAAGACGATGTCTGGTCTTATCTTGGGTTACTATATTATTTATCTTGGGTTCTGGACTCTCTACCGGTGTATCGCCTTGGTTGATTTCTTGTTATCCCTTTCGTGCGTTGACTTCGTGTTGACTTAGTATCATTATCGCCCTCTTTGTGCGTTGGCTGGATTGCTGTAGAATGAAGATTTCATCAGGACTCTAAGATTGGATATTTTAACATTTGTTGAGTATCCGAGGGATATTCTTGTATCGATTCGGCTTCCTTGATTCTGGACAGTTTTGCACTCATGATTATCTATTTCAGATATTATTTTGATTATAGATATACTTTCTATACATTATATTTTGATGTGGATTCTTGGTTTGGAGTATTTTTCTAGAAAAGCTATCTTGTGGTTATTGTTGAAGATATTTTTCGATGTGTGTTACGATTCACCTGGATTTTAGATTTTGATTGTTTTCTAGGACTCTCATTACATTGTTAGAGATTTTGTGATCTTAGTGATTTGAATATTTGGGTAATGGATTTGATTTGTTTTGGATATTTGTCGAGAGTACCGGGTGACCCTAGTATACCTTGACGGCGTGGTAACAAAAGTTGCAGCCGCTCGATTACAGTGTTTTGGTGAATCTTTTACAGCCATTCCGGATGGCGCGGCAAAGAATGACCATGGCACACATTTTTCGGATATTAGGAACTACGGTCATCGGTTCGAGACAGATGTCCTGTATTTTATGATTTATGAGGATTTTTATGTAGCTGGGATTTTATGTTTTTGGACATCGTTTTCGATATTTTGTACTTGTTTTGATTTATGGGGTTATTTCGTGCATGCGAGATTTTACTTTTTCGAGATTGCTTCATTGTTTAGATTTACCTTACGAGTTGATTTATGTAGCCATGTACCGTTCTCCTTGATGTTTTCATGTTGAGATTTTGTTCATTTCTTATTATATTACTTGATTTCTGTAAGGTGGGTAGAGTTTTTCATGGCAGATATATATGTACTAGTTTTGAAAATCCTATTTTGATAATTCTAAAATTTTGAGGACGAAATTTTTGTAAGGTGGGTAGGATGTAATATTCCTATTTTGGAGTACGTATTTGACCGTATTATTTTATTTGGAGGATTTTAATTTTTGGGGTATTTTTGAAATTTTATTATTTTCTTGGAGGTAATTTTATCCTCATTATTATTATTATTAATTTTCTTGTTCCTAAACTACCCTCCCAAAATATCTACTCCCTCTCTCCTCCCTCACCTTTCCCTCTGTCTCTCTCTCCCGAAATCTCCCCTCTCTCTCTTCCCTGGAGAACCCCCCCCCCAAAATCCCCCCTCTCTCTCTCTCAGCTCTCTCTCTTCCTCACTCTTCTTCCCTCTTCCCAGTCCCCTTCCCGAGCTTCCCCTCTCTCCCGCTCTTCCCTGGCCCAGCCCCCTCCGGCCACCTTCCCCGCCAGCACCACCATTATCGTCATCTCCTCCACCATCATCGCCGCCGTCGCTGTCATCCCTACGGCCGGCCTCCTCCGCCGCCTTCACCACGAGCGCCTCCTCCATCACCCACCGGCACCACCACCACTTCCACGACCATCATCATCATCGTCGCCCCCTCCAGCCTCCGCTGCGGCCGCCACCGCCAGCACTGCCCTCACCAACATCTCCTCCGCGGCCTCCGGCCCCTTCCGCCATCGCCGTCGTTTCCATCTCCTCCGGCCATCCAGGGCGTCGCGCCCCCGCGGGTCGCCTCCAGCGCCGCCGTGACTTGGGCGCCGCCGCCGTCACCTCCCTGGTAACCGCTCCCCTCTCTTTCCAGCTCCTCCGCCCCTTCCTCTTCTCTTCTCTCCGGCGAGCAGCCGCCGCGCACGGGGACAGCGTTGCCTCGAGCGGCGGGACGCCCTTGGGCCCCGCGCCGCTCGAGCAGCGAGCCCTCTCGGCCTGCGTGCTTCTCGGGCAGTGAGCCCTCGTGCTCCGTGCCTCTCCTTGGGTTGCGTGCTTCGAGCTCCGTGCACGCCTCGAGCAGCGGGACGCTATGGGCCCCGCACTGCTTGGGTTGCGTGCTATCTCGATTCGCGTGATCCCTCGTTCCCCGTGCTTCTCGGGATGTGTGCCTCGATTTGTGTGTCGTCCCGTTTTCCGTGCACCTCGATCCATGTACTGCCTTGGGCAGCGGGACGCCTCGAGCCCCGCGCTGCCTCGGGCAACGTGCCACCTCGGTTGGTGCGTTGTCTCGATCCTCGTGTCTCGACCTTTGTGCCTACCTCGTGACCCGTAGCACCTCGGTTTGCGTACACGTACCGATTTACGTGTCGTATCGATTTGCGTGTCACATTATATATTGTGTTGCCTCGATTTGCGTGCACGCACCGATTTGCATGCCGCCTCGATTGTGTGCCGCATTGGACTCTGCACCTTTTCGATTTGCGTGCACACATCGATTTGTGTGCCGCATCGATTTACGTGCACGTCTCGATTTACCTGCACGTTTATGTTTCTCGTTCGTCTCGATATTCGTGTTCTCTCGATTCTCGTACGCGTCTTGATATACGTGTGCGTCTCGATTTGTGTGCCCGTATAGGTCCGCGTGCCTCAGTTTCCGTGCCAGATTCCTGCGCTACTTGCGGGACCCGTACGGTATAGCCTTCTGCCATCTCTTGTGATTATTCTATTATTTTATTATTTGGTGCTGATGATTATTTATTGTGTGTTCTGAGGATCTCGATTGGCGTGCTAGCTTGGATCGCGACTGCCGAAGACTTGCTTACCTAGCCGAGCCCTCTAGGCAAGTATCCCTTGCTCATCGACGGCTCTTGCCCTCTCTCCTGGATTTTATTTCATTTAATTAATTTGTACTTGTAAATTTTATAACCATGATTAGTGTAGCCTAGTAGTAGATCTGCCATGATGATAACTTAGGATAGCTTGGTCCGATACCGGGATAGACCATATCGGATAACTCGGATGGGTCATCCACACCTCCGAGGACACGAGCACGACTCACATGTATGGATTGTCCCTGTATGCCCCGTGTCCGACTCGCGGTCAGGTAACGGCTTGGCGAACTATTCTTTTGGCTGTGATTGCGCTTGGGTTAGAATTACGAGCATGTGCTGTGATGCGCCCTGCGAGGCGGTTATTTTATTATTATGCATGTTGGCTTGGCGCCCAGTACGTATTGTAGTGCTGCTGGAGGCCGGGACTTAGTGGTCTCGGGTTCGATTGATTTTCCAGTACGCATCGTAGTGCTGCTGGAGGCTGAGACTTAGTGTTCTCGGCTATCGACTTGTTCCCAGTACGCATCTTAGTGCTGCTGGTAGCTGAGACTTAGTGTTCTCAGCCTGCGATTCTGCGATTCTGCGGCGGGTTGCGCCGAGTGGTTTTAGCCCCAGTTCGCTGGGAGCTCCTGTCCAGAATACAGAGGAGACTCTGCCGGATTCTTCCAAAATTCCTGATCGGGAATTTGGTTCGAAGGACTGGGCAGAACCATTCCTTTGGTTTGCTGGACTGGGCTCGTGCCTGTTCACCTTGGTATAGTATACCTGATCCCATTGCTTGCTAGATAGACTCTAGACTAGATCAGTCGCCTAGCTCCTGATCTGTCTTGTCCGTCGGATAGCGTAAGGAGAGCGGTTCCACTCGGGAGACGGTCTGCAACCCTGGTCCTTGTTTGGTTTAAGGGTTGTGGATTTGCTCCAGAGCGGTCCGTGTAATCCTTGCCACTTTCGGCGATATTTATTACCAGACTCTTGTCCCCTGACCCTTCATCCTAGGGGTTGTCCTAGTCTAGTCAGATAGAGCTGACAGTTGTCCTATGTATTGGGAGTTGTGACTTGTGGATATGACTGAGGATTGAGTATTATGGAGAGTACGATCTCGGGATATTGACTCGGTGGATATATGTGGATTCTTGGATTTTGGTGATTTCGGATATTTCGTGGAACGAGGAGAATATTGAGGGTATTATTATATGATTTTTATTCGACTTCCCAAATGCCCAAAACCTGGTACCTTTGTGTATTCCGGTAGTTGGGGAAACCTGGTTTGATTGCTATGTCTTGGTAGTTAGAGGGGCTCGTTTTCTAGTGGCTTGTGATCATTGCCTTGGAGGATTCTTGTGAGCCAGAGGGCCTAGCATTGCTTATAGTGATTAGCTTGGATATTTGGTTATTGACCTTCCTGTCATGATATTGAATCCATCGTAGAAGGGTGACTCTTGATAGATTGATCTGGTGGATAGACAGACGGGATGATTGGAGTTCTAGGCTCCCATATATTCTTGAGATGTGATTATGGTAGAGGTTCTGATTTTGTACCCGACTTGATGTCCATGTCACGATTTGGGTATGTGACTTCTTGTGACTGATAGGTTTGACCTTGTTCCTGGTATTACACGATGACCTGGACCTGTCTTGATTCTTGATAGTGGCCCGTAGAGGTGCACTCCTGACTAGCACTCTGGACTTGACAGTAAACCTGGCATGTATACTCTTGATTCTTGATAGTGGCCCATGGTAGCGCACTCCTGACGAGTACTCTTGACATGACATGTTTACTCTTGACCGCTGTTGCGACAGCCAGTCCTGACTTGCTAGGCATGACCCCGTCTTGACACCGTGGTTGATTTCTCTTGATTGTGCTTGTATAAGCCACCAGTCCAGTCTTGTCTTGCATCATGTCTAGGACATGGATCCCTGAGTACCACGGTCAGGGATCCACAATGAAACCGACTAGGCTAATAACTAGATTAATCATGTAGTTCATGGGGACTTCCCAGTGACCTGTTGCTTGTCTGGCCCCGGCCCTATGTATCTATATATATACTAGGGATTGTTGCTATCCGTCGAGATGAGCGCATTCCCAGCCCTCCGTCGAGTGTGGCACTTCTTTAGGGCACATGTATCTTACTGCAGTATGCCTGCTATATCTATCTTTTTCTTTTGCTGGGGCCATTCGGGTAGTAGCAAGCAGGAGCTGGACTTTGAAGTCTCATTGCATCTTGTTAGTAATTAGGCCTGTGATAACCCTAGTTAGCTAATAATAGCAAGCCGTAGGCATTGTGTGGCCGCTTGTCCTTCTGTGTTGTTTGGCTTGTTGCCTGCTAGCCAGCTGATATTGATTTCCAGCTGGCAATGCAGGTGTTAGTGGATGTTAGGGAGGTTAAGATTGTGTTAGCTTCACTATACTTGTGGATTGTTATCGTACGTTGGTACCGCACGACCCCTTACCTTTATTTACTGTTTTTAGATGTTATTCTTGTCATATTTTATCCTGCTGGTTTTCTTCGCCCGACCTTGAGCCTTCCTTTCTGGTACTTGCTGCGGTTGGCCTGACCAACCCTGGATTGTTCCCAGATTGTCTGAGACCGACCCGGTGGATCTTCCAGACTTGACTTGGAGGGTGTGCTTCAGTTCCAGACCATGCTAGGAACTGTGGGAAGGTATACTTGTCTACATTATTATTCTGTATCGTAGATTCCTGATTTTTATATGAGTATTCCCTGCTTTCCATATGATTATCTCTCTTGATGTTGATTCATTGTGATTTGCCTGTGGATATGAGATCGGATTTAGGCCATAGATTGATTGCATGCTAGGATACCCAACCAGACTGGACAGCCGTCATCACCGTATAGCGTATTCGTACCTTATACGGTGTAGCTGGCCGTGTACGTCCCCATATTCCGGAACTAGGGCGTGACATCGGGACCGTGGAACTGAAACTCACTTCTGGGAACACTCTGACGCTTCAAGGTGTGAAGCATGTTCCGGCGATTTCTAAGAACCTGATCTCTGGGAGCCTGCTCTGCAACGCAGGCTTGAGGATGGACATCAATGCTGGTCAGATGGTGATGTCCGAGAAAGGAACATACTTCGGAAAGGCTTATCAAACCGAAGGAATGTTTAAAATTCAGCTTGTTAACCAGTTTGAAGACATTAATGCAGTTGTATTTTCTGATTATTCTCTTGAGTTGTGGCATAATAGACTAGGACATGTTCATTGTAAAAGAATTAATAAAATATCTATTATAGGACTTATCTCCAAATGTGGGGGTAAGGTGGAGAAGTGTGAGGTGTGTGCTCAGACGAAGATCACAAGGAAACCCTTTCATCGGGTCAATCGAAGCACAGATCTTCTGGAGTTGGTGCACTCCGATATCTGTGACTTCAAACATTTCTTCACGAAGGCCGGGATGAAGTATTTCATAACCTTTATCGACGACTTCTCAAAATATGCGTTCGTCTACTTGCTCAAGTCTAAAGACGAAGCTTTCGAGAAGTTCAGAGAGTTCAGGGCCGAAGCTGAACGGCAGACTGGACAACAACTCAAGAGGTTAAGGAGTGATCGAGGTGGGGAGTACAGGTCTCATGAATTTGCATCGTTCTGCAAAGAACATGGAATTATATGTGAGACTACTGCTCCATACTCTCCTCAATCCAACGGTGTAGCAGAGAGGAAGAACAGAACGTTGACAGAAATGATGAACTCAATGTTGTTAACCGCGGGTCTTCCTAAATGCTACTGTGGAGAAGCTGCATTGACGGCCACTTTTATTCTAAATAGAGTGCCATATGCAACTTCGGACGTAACTCCTCATGAACTCTGGTTCAAAGTCAGACCAAACTTGAATTTCATTCGAGTGTAGGGGTGTCTGGCGTATGTGAAGCTTCCAGATCTGAAGATTCAGAAGCTAGGGACAAGGACTACGAAGGCGATCTTCTTGGGGTATGCCGAGAAGAGTGATGCTCGGAGATTTCTTGATATTGAGTCAAATCATATCATCGAATCTCGCGATACTGAATACTTTGAAGACAAGTTTGCAAAAGACAAAAATATTGTTCTTTCGGACATTCCGAAAAATGATGTAGGAACAAATGAGACTGAAATCTCATATGAGCCAGTAGTCCAAGAAGAAGCTGTTGTTGAGAAAACAACTCTTGTACCAGAACTCGCAGAGCCGTCAGCTAAGCGAGCGAGGAGACCGAAAGATTTCGGAGATGACTTTGTCACCTATCATGTGGAAGCAGATCCGCTTACCTATGATGAGGCGATGAAGACCAGAGATGCTATCTTCTGGAAGGAGGTAGTGAATGACGAGTTTGACTCTATCACCTCCAATAACACATGGGTGTTGGTAGATCTACCTGAAGGAGAAAAGCCCATCGGATGTACATGGATCTTCAAGAAGAAGATGAAGGCAGATAGAACTATTGACAAGTTCAAGGCCAGGCTGGTAGCCAAGGGATTTTCTCAGAAACAGGAGATAGACTACTTTGACACGTACGCTCCAGTAGCTCGGATGACCACCATCAGGATGTTAATCGCTCTAGCAGCTATACATAAGTTGGTGATACATCAGATGGATGTAAAGACCACATTCCTGAATGGGGAGCTGATCGAAGAGATTTACATGCAATAGCCAGATGGATTTGTCGTCAAAGGTCTTGAAGAAAAAGTCTGAAAATTGGTAAAATCATTGTATGGTTTGAAGCAAGCTCCCAAGATGTGGCATGAGAAGTTTGACAAAGTTATTAGGTCAAACAGCTACAGAGTCAGCGAGACGGACAAATGTGTTTATACAAAGTTCGCTGATGGAAGAAGAGTCATCGTTTGTCTGTATGTGGACGACATGCTAATCCTAGGTACGGATATAGGCGGTGTCACAGAGACAAAGAAGTTTCTCTCAACCAAGTTCAGTATGAAGGACTTGGGGGATGCAGATGTCATCTTGGGCATAAAGATCATCCAGACAGACACTGGAGTAGAGCTGTCACAATCTCACTACATTGAGAAAATGCTCACATGCTATGGGTATAAGGATCTTCCAGGGATCGATACGCCATACATGTGTGAGCAGAAGCTGAAGCCAAATTTAAGGGAAAGCGTCAGGCAGCTGGAGTATTCTAGCGTTATCGGAAGTTTGATGTACGCAACCACTGCCACAAGGCCTGACATAGCTTTCGCCGTGGGAATGCTGAGTCGGTTCACAAGCAACCCAGGGGTTGAGCACTGGAAAGCTGTGAAGCGGGTGATGAGATATCTCAAGAAAACTCAGACATATGCACTGCACTACAACGGGTATCCGACAGTAGTGGAAGGCTTCAGTGATGCTAGCTGGTGTTCAGAGGTGAAAAGCGAGAGATCCACATGTGGATATGTCTTTTCCTTGGGTGGAGCTGCTATATCGTGGAAGTCGAAGAAGCAGACTATACTCTCTCGTTCCTCCATGGAATCTGAATTCTATGCACTTGAAACAGCAGCAGATGAAGCAGAATGGCTTCGGGAGCTCATGTATGATCTTCCAGTGGTTGGGGCTCAGATACCGGCGATACCGATATACTGTGACAACCAGGCGACTGCGGCGGTGGCATCAAATGACCTCTTCAACGGGAAGAAGAGAACTGTGCGGTTGAAGCACACGACAATACACGATTTTATCAAAAGAGGTGTAATTGCAGTGGTTGATGTTCGGAGTCAGGAGAACCTGGCAGATCCGTTCACAAAGGGCCTCAAGCGCCAGTTGGTCGATGACACAGCTTGTAAAATGGGCTTGAAGGTATTCTGATAGTGTGTCTTTGTAATCCTACCATAAAAGTTTTATGCTATTAGTTCAAAAAGAAATCTACTAGGCATCTAACTTTTGGTTCAAAGGAGGATAACTGACTGGAAAACTATCAGGTAACAGTGGATACTTGTTCTCTGGAACATGGAAGGGATACGGACCCATAACCACTGTTGTCTACTATGTATTTTTCTGCAAAAAAAACAGATCCTGTGGAAGGTTGGCTTAAACGTCTTAATGAGTTCTCAGGCAGAGTGAATGCCTGGTGTGCTTTACAGGAAGCATGGTAGAGCAGCACTACAAGGAGTGAAACTCCATGCTACAGTGGGGTGACTCCACCATGAGGTTCCCAGGTAGGGGTAATACCTCGGCTTTGCAAGCCAAGTCACAGCGGCATAGTACCGTAAATAGGCAGGTAGCCTAATGCTGTATGACGTAATTAAAGAGTTGTAGACAGCACTACAAAGGGGAGGATGGCCCCATGTTACAGTGGCACGACACCACGATGAGGTACCCAGGTAGGGGTAAAGCCTCGGCATTGCAAGCCATGTCGTTGGGGCGTAACACCGCAAGGAAGCCTTAGGCTTCATGCTGGGTAGTTTGGCACTACAAAGAGGCTTGTGACCTCATGCTACAGTAGTATGACACTACGATGAGGTTCCCAGGTAGGGGTAATGCCTCGGCTTCAGGCCATGTCATAGCGGCGTAGCACCGCAAGGAAGCGCAAGGCTTCATGCCATATCTCTTTAATAAAGAACTCACCTATAGTGTATGGAAAGAGATATCAGGCCGTCTCTTGAGGGTAAACTTGTAGACGCCCAAAATTATACACTGAAACCAGGCTGGCACAGGGCCTTTAATGTGCAGCCAGAAGCACACGTAACTACACTTTGTGAGTGGAAAGAATTACAATTGTGGTGCAGAATTCAAGGCGTAGTCCATTCTTGTATCACACTGTTATTTAACCCATGCGGGAAGATTCAAGTCGTCAGCGACATCTATCCTAATACAAAATGGACAGTTACTGTAGGGAACGCTCAACCCTGGACACATATATATGTTGTAATATGTGGGGGATTGTTGGTGCTTTCTTTACATGGAGAGAGCTTGCTCTCAACATGCCTTGTAAATTTAGTCCCACATCGGAAATGCACCATGAGTTATCTCAACATATATACTTGGGTGTGTTGTTGAGAGATGCACATGGGGTGGTGACCCTAAGGAGGGAACCATGTGGGTGATTTTACAAGGAGGTAAGAATAAGGCTCCAAGGATTAAGCATTAATGCTTTTGTCATTCTCTTGGATTAATTCTATTTGAAGCTAAGCCCCAAAGGGGCTTAGCGACTCGGACTCGGACTCGGACTCGGATTCGGACTCGGGCTCATGGGCTCATGAGGCGTAATGTGGCGTTTTGTTGGCGCACTTTGTACTTAGCACATCAGCAGTCATGCGGTCTTTATGCGGCTCATATGCGGCCATGCGGTCTTATGCGGCATGCGGCTCATATGCGGCCTCGTGCGGCTCATACGGCCGTACGGCTCATGCGGCACATGCGGCCTCATGCGGCTCATGCGGCACATGCGGTCCATGCGGCTCATGCGGCCCATGCGGTCCATGCGACCCATGCGGTCCATGCGGCTCATGCGGTCCATGCGGTCCATACGGCTCATGCGGTCCATGCGGCTCATGCGGCCATTAGGCTCATGCGGCCAGGCTGCTGCTGCTGCCGCATGGAGGGATCCACTGACTGTGCAGATTCAAATCAGTAATGGAAAGGCTGAATCAATGCGATTAAATCAGATCCTATCTTTGTGGGATTTGAATTAATTCAGATCCTATCTTTGTGGGATTTGAATTAATTTCGTGGGATTTGAATTAAATCTCGTTGCTATCTTTTGAGATTTGATTCAATCTTTCCATAACTGAAGAGGCGGCTAGGGTTTCCACCCTCTCTCTATATATACTCTCTTCCGGCCTCCTTCGTGACTACTACGAAAATTACAAGTCAGAAAAGGAGAAAGAGAGAGAGAGAGTTGCTGCCGCCATTACAAGTCCATCCGAGGAGTCAGAACAGAGGTGACTTCGAGCGTTCCACAAGTTCTTCAAACTTGTTGGTTCCTGGAAGCAGATCGTGTGGGGCAAATCTTGCTTTGAGCAACGGTGTTTTGACACCCCAGCAACTGTTCTTCTAGTCTTCCTCCAGATTATTGTAACTCGTTCTGTCCCAATTGCAACACGTTTGCAAGGAAGAACGAGAGATCTTCTCTTCTCTATTTCCCTCCTTCAGATTGTAATTTGGCTATTTGTTATATTGTACCATCGTAGATCTTGAGTTTGATCACTGCAAAGTTTTTGTGTGACATCTCAGATCTCGGTTGCATCAGTTTTTTCCATCTTTGATCAAGTCCCGGGACTATATATATATATATATATATATATATATATATTTATATATATATACACACACACACACGGGAAGCTCTGTACGGAAAACTTAAGGACGGAAGTATATACTCAGCTTCACTAGGATTTGAACGTAGCAACATCTTCCATGCGTTTCAAAAGCATCACGTGCTTCACTTGCGCCTCCAAGAATCGGGATTAAGGCTTAGTTGTGATCGCATGGCGGTTCTAAGGATTACGGCTCCAGAAGCATTATTATTTATTTTCGTTTCAACAAACTCCACTACAGCATAAAGTAATTTCTTAACTACAAATTACCATTTATTTCTTTAATTCATCCTCTTCCCAGCATAATTGCGAATGAGTTGAAAAATGCAAAACTACTCTTAAAGAGCTGGCTCTTTGTCAAGTGTATCAAAACCATTAGCAGGTGACATAAACAGGAGAGCTCTGTAGAGAGCTAAGACATCAAAGATTAAGTCAAAAGAGCTAATTTACTCCCTAGCTCAACCATACACTTCTGATGTTTCATGCAAACAGCGACGTTTTGTTTTGCACAGCAATAGTTAGTCCCGTTTTCCATTGTTCTTGTTGCTCTTGTTGTCATCCTTTTCTTGTGTATCCCTAATCTTCTTTTATAAATAAAATAAGTAACCTCTTAAGCATAGTAAACGAAGTCCGTGGGACCACAACCATGAAATTAGATTCACTTCAAGGATGCAACTAAGTATCAGCAATTTTCATTATCTTTGCCGGCCTCGTCGATGGCGTGTTGTTCATACATGAGAGGTCAAACTGCATCTTCGACCCACGGCCGCACTTCCGACCTTCGTGCCCCCCGATGACGCTGGAAAGACGTCTTTAGAGCGATCATGGAACTGATAATGGAAGAGAAAACATTCGAGTACGGCCAAGTGAAGATGAGTCTGCAAGCACAATCAGTCCTCGTCAAGAAAGAAGTCTGGCAGCGAGGAAGGATACGGTGTTGTCCTTCATTGCCCGCGTCGTGGACTCGGAGAGGCAACTGATCATCCAGGAAGTGTATTTCTTGCCACATTGTCGAGTTCTCTATTAATGAAAATTCCTACAGCTCTCCATCGATCACTCAGAAAAGGTCAAGGAGAACAACAAATCCCATGCAACTAGTTGGCCAACTTCGGTGTCGAATCTAGAAAAGTTTCTCACATTCAGAGTCGGTGTTTGAACTGCCGAGTTCAACTACGACACCGGATACAAATCCAGGAAGATGAGGCGGGGGAGGAGGTGCAAGTGAAGCAAGTGATGCTTTTGAAAGGCTGGAACATGTTGCGGCATTAAAATGCACTGTAATGAAGCTGAGAATATAGTCCGTCTGTAAGTTTCCCGTACAGAACTTTCCGTATGTGAAACGTCCGGTATATATACTCGTTTGGTTTTAAGATGAACACTGTTGAAGATTGTGTGAATCACAAGTTTAGTGGGAGTAGAAATAATTTTTTAGTTTTGTACATTGATTGAAGTATTTAATGCAAATCAGGTGACACATCTCGTTAAAGGAGATAAATTCGGTCTCAAATAAGTGCCCTAAGGTTAGCCTTAAAATTAAGAAAATACAATATATTTTTCCTTCACGATCAGTTGTAGGGAGTCTAATGTATGCACAAGTTTGTACGCGTCAAGATATTGCGTACATAATTCGGATGTTAGGCAGATATTTAAACATATATGGATGGATCATTGGGTAGCAGCCAAAGTACTTAAGTAATTAATAGAGAACAAAAAATTATATGCTCTTTGTAGGAGATGGAATAATTCTGGAGATCATAAGGTATTCCAACTCCGATTTTGTTGGATGCTAACACAGCAGAGATCCACATCAGGTTATGCTGACTAATGGAGATATATTTTGGATGAGTGTCAAACATGCACTCATAATTTCTTCCATCATGAAAGCAAGGTTTATAACATGCTGTGGGGTATCTATTCAGGAAATATGGTTGCAAAATTGTCACAAGACTGCGCCTACAGTACGGTGTTGAAAGACCACATGAAATTATGGTGTGACAATAAATCAGCAGTACTGTATTCCAATAACAACAGAAACTTGTATAAGTCAAAGGATATTGACATAAAGTTTCTAGTTGTGAAAGAAAGAATTCAGAATGGTTATAGTGTTCATATAGCACATTAGGACAAACTCCATGTTAGCGGATCCGCTCACAAAAGCATTATCACCCAGGGTCTTTCATGAGAATACTGCTCATATGGGTGTTAATTAAGAATATGACAATATGGTGGGAGTTTGTATTTTATGTATTTGGGTGCTATTTGGTTTTGGACACATTTATGTATTAAAATATTTTGGATATTTATCTGATCAGATATATGAAAATTTAGTTCATTCTGTTTTCATTGTGTTAAAGTATTGATCTCATTAAAGTTAAGGAGAACCAGTTGGAAATAGACATGTATTGATCACATTGCGTGTAATTTTTATGCTACGCATCCATGATTGATCTATGTCATTTAGCTATATTGGTATATGTGACCATTGATGGTTTAGTTACGCTATATGTGACGAATGCCGCTTTGATCCTATGTTGATATGATTCATGGACGAGGTTGTCCGGATATACCCTAAGGATTAAGATAGCAATTTATGAGCTCACTAAGGTTAACACAATTATAAGGTTACATATGTGGCCCAGTGGAAGATTTTTGAAATTATTCAATAATTAGGGGCCACACATGTAAAATTAATTGTGTTTGGGCTATCTAAATAATTAAGCCAAATTAAAGTGGTCTATTTGGAAATTGGCTTAAGGGTATAATTGTCATGAAATTAATGTGTAGATACCGGAGATAATTCTAATTTGATGAGGGGCCAAATTAGAAATATCACAACACATTTATCTATATATATGTGTATTCATTAGGGTTATGGTCCCCAACTCATACGGCCACCAAAGAGAGGGTTTCTCTATTCTCTTCTATATCCCCATCAACAAAGAGAGGAACAAGGAATTCATCTTTGTTATTAAGGACCGTAGCGGGTTGGAAGATCAAACCCAATAAAGAGACGATCGCTTCAACATCCATTAAGTCAAGCAATGGATTCAGGTACGCTTCCGCAATCAATTTAATTTATGTTCTTTATCTCATGAATCGATAGGATACAATAAATTACTAACAG
Source organism: Iris pallida (assembly GCA_029216955.1). Lineage (NCBI taxonomy): Eukaryota > Viridiplantae > Streptophyta > Magnoliopsida > Asparagales > Iridaceae > Iris > Iris pallida. Next base: position 1,090,413 of record JANAVB010032819.1, on the reverse strand, counting down.
AGGGTTCTTGTAGAATAATTATAGTATATTTAGTACATCATTTTCTATAGAACTCATGAACTTCATAACTGTGGAGAGGGTTCTTCTTTTCTAAAAATTTCATAAACTCCATAGATGTAACGAGGGATCGAAGATTGCTAGTTAAATATTTAATTATTCTACGAGCTGGATTTATATTTCCAAAAAGAAATATAGAGTTGCTAACCTCAAGGTTCCTTCATAGTTAATCTAGATCGAACTTTGCCTTTAGTTGGCGGCTAATGAAAAGTTGAGATGCTCTCTTTCATAGATGAATGCAGAAGATCGCACTGGCCTTTAGGTCTAAGTTGGTTGCTCATGAAAAGTTAAGATTCTCACCCCTTTCCTTTTTAATTTATTAGACAATTAACTACTGATCCAAGTGTATTTAAATTTTCAAACCTAAACTCCTCCTCCCGGAGAAGAATGTACGATAATTGATCATGAACAAAAGTTGACAACCGAAAGCAGAAGGGATCATCACAGAATTTGTGTTTCAAAAATATCCTTAATATTTACTAATTAAAATTAGGCTAAGTTATCTTAGTGGGACTCCAACTATAGTGTTCGGACATTTTTGACACTTAACTTTCAATGTTCGATTTTGACACCCAATTTTATAATTTGCTCTTCCGAAACGCATTTCGTAATTTCGAAACAAATCGGAACCACTTCAAAAGAATGTATAACTGTTGAGAACCAATAAGGTACTTTAGTCCCACTTCGGAAGATGTATTGTGAATAGGAGTTGGACCCTCTATAAGTAGTGGCAATAGCCTATCAATAAAATCATCCCATTATTATTCTCTACATGGTATCAGAGCCATAACCCTTCCACAAAAAAAAAAAAAAAAAATTCTTCTTCACCCCCCGCCCCCCCCCCCCCCCCCCCGGACCTGCCCCCCACCCCTCCGGACCTGCTGTGCAGCGCCCCCGGACCTGCCCCCCCCCTGGGACCTGCTGTGCAGCGCCCCCGGACCTGCCCCCCCCGGGACCTGCTGTGCAGCGCCCCCGGACCTGCCCCCCCCCCTCCGGGCCTGATGTGCAGCGCTCCAGGACCACCCCTCCCCACCGGACCTGCTGTGCAGCGACCCCGGACCCCCCCTTCGGACCTGCTGTGCAGCGCCCCGAGACCCCCACCCCCCACCGTACCTGCTGTGCAGCGTCCCCGGTTTTTTGTTGTTGTTGTTTTTGCACCTTCTTTGGAAGTGCTTTCAAAGTTCGTTTTTTCGCACCCCTCCCTGGTCGAACCCCTCCCTGCCGACCCACCCCACCTGGCCGACCCCTCCTTGCCGACCCCCCTGGCCGAACCCCCACTTGTCGACCCCCCCGGCCGAACCCCCCGGCCTGCTGCTACACCCCACCTGCTGCTACCCCACCCCCCTGGCCGAACCCCCCCTGCTGCTACACCCCACCTGCTGCTACCCCCCTCGCACATGCTAACCCTAACCCTAGCCGCCCCATCCAAACCCTAACCCTAACCATAGTCGCTCCATCCCCATCCAAACCCTAACCCTAGCCATCTTTTCAAAAAAAAAAGAGAAAAAAAAGAGAAAAAAAAAGAGAGAAAAAAAGAGGAAAAAAAGAAAAAGAAAAAAAAGGGCGTATTTCGAAGACAGATGAAAGTCAAATGCTTTATTTGCATCATCTGTTCCTAGATTCCGCCGTCTGGAATTATCAAATGTTGTATTTATTTTCCATCCCCAATTTTCATATCGGGATCTACATGCATGCGTCGGTGTTGGCCAAGTTCACAGCGCATTCGTCAAGTCTCTGTTGAAGACTTTGACGACGACGAAGACGACGAAGACGACGACGAAGACGACGAATCACAGTTGAAGACGCCATGGATTCAATCGGTGGTAAACTGACGGCAGAAGAGATGAAGGCCTTGGTTGATGATATCTTATCAAAGAGATTAACCGAGACGACCCCACGTATGACCCATACTGATGTGGATCCGTCATCGTACAAAATAGGAAAGTTGGAAATGCTGAAGACAAAGTTGGAAGGAACGTCCAACTACTTGAAGTGGTCGCGGCAGGCGATGCGGACGCTGAAGGGATGTGGCTTGGTTGGCTATGTTAATGGCCAAACCAAGGCACCAGTCGACCCCTCCTCAAAGGAGTTTGCGGTTTGGAAGATTGTCAACAACGTAGTGGCTGGGTGGTTGACAGCCTCATTGACCGACCAGATGTCGGGCAATATAGAGGCGATGGTGGCTGCTGCTGATATATGGCGGACTGAAGGATATGTACTCAGGCTCGGGCAACCCTATGCGGGTCTTCCAACTGCAGGATGAACTCGATAGGGTGGCACAAGACGAACGTACCATCTCTGAGTACGCAGCTCTGTTGAAGAAGTATACTGGTTTGATCTGGATCACTATGATCCTCCTGGGATGGAAGATGCACTGGTCGAACCAGCATTTGCAAAATATTTTTAGTTGTTCCTGGATTATATTTTGCGTAAGCGGATGATAAAATTTTTGAAGGGGCTCAATCCTGTGTTTGAGTTGAGAAGGAATGTTCTTCTAGCACAAACCCAGCTTCCATCCTTGGAAGAAGCCATAGTTGCCATGGCGCAAGAAGAAGCTCGATTGAAGTTGATGCCCAACAAGGGCTACTTCCAGGGAGAGTAAGTTGCTGTTGACAAGTCTGCCCTTGCCGCATTCAATCAGCCTCCCTCTGTGGGCGGTGTCTGCCACAACTGTGGTGACTCAGGACATTAAATCAGATTTTGTCCTAAACCCCTGCGAAGTCAGTCGAGTGATCGCGGACGGGGCCGTGGAGGACGCCGTGGGGGTAGAGGCGGATATGCTAGTAGAAAGGAGAATTATTTTGGAGGACACAAAGCAAATCTGGCGAAAGAAGGGAAAAAAAACCAACTGGCTAAAATAACCCCTCTTGAGAGGGAGTTCCTTGCGAGGTTACGAGGCACGAAGCTAGGTTCAGACGACAGTCAAGTCACTCCTGGGGCATCATCTACCTCGGAGGATCACATCACTTGCTTTTCCCAAACCAGCACAGGTTTACCTGTGCGTGCTCTTGCATCTGTCCATCAGCCAGGTTGGATTATGGACTCTGGGGCATCTCGCCATGTCATGGGGTCCCGCGGTGAGTTCCAGGACTATATTCACCTACCGACGTCGGAGAGGATTCAGACTGCTGATGGTACCTCCAGACCTGTAATGGGTAAAGGCACTGTCGCATGCACCTCCTCCATCACTCTCACCTATGTCTTACATGCTCCATCTTTTCCTGTCAATCTTATATGTATTAGTGCCATTATCCTAGATCTAAACTGTATTGTTTTCTTTGACATTCCTAAGGTAACTTTTCAGGAGAAGGGGACAGGACGACGACTCGGGACTGACACATGGTATAAGGGGCTATGGTACTTGGACAGGACCGGACTGGACAAAGCATTGGCATCTCTAGTTGTAGACGCACAACCGGATGCTTCATGTCGCAGTGTAGAAGACGAATTGCTCCTCCACCACCAGCGTGTGGGGCATTCTTCCTTCAAAGTTATTAATCGAATATATCTGTCCTTATATCAAAGGGCTAATAAAGAAAAGTTATTTTGTAATGCATGTGAGCTAGGAAAACATACCAGAAGCACGTATGTGAGCTCGGAGAATAAGAGTTCAGCTGTATTCGATTTGATACATTCGGACGTATGGGGCCCTTGTCCTACAACCGGTATTAACGGTTTTTGATGGTTCGTCACTTTTATTGACTGTTATACCCGCGTGACATGTGTCTACCTTATGAAGAATAAAAGTGACGTCTTTGAGACTTTTCGGAATTTTCATCGCCGGATGGAAACATAATATACCGCCAAAATTAAGTGTCTACGGTCTAACAATGGGACAGAGTATACTAATAAGAGGGTTGCTGAGTATTTATCCACTCATGGAATACTACATCAAACTTCATGTGCCTATACACCGGCACAAAATGGTGTGGCCAAACGGAAGAACAGACACCTGCTGGAGGTCGCACGGACGATGATGCTGGCTATGAATGTCCCGAAACACTTATTGGGAAAGGCTGTATCGACGGCCTCTTATCTCATCAACAGAATGCCATCCCAGGTATTGGACTGGAAGACACCGTTAGAGATGCTTACTGGTGCAACAACGTACACTGTTCCACCAAAAGTATTTGGGTGTGTGTATTTTGTCCAAGATAATAGGCCAGGAGTTGGCAAACTGGATCCTAGAGCGGTTAAGTGTGTCTTTGTCGGGTACACGGCGACTCAGAAGGGATATGCATGTTGGAGCCCAGTTGAGAGGAAGCTGTTTGTAAGCATGGACGTTACATTCAGAGAGCAGGAACCATACTATGGTTCGGATGAAGGTTCAGTGTTTGGTGACACATCTAACATAGCGGGTGTTAAACATGAGGGGGAGATAATAAGTCCAAACGTGGTAGTCGGATCAGTCCCATGCCCGATCGTGGAAAATTGGATGAAAGGAGGCGAGAGCAGTGACTCCGATATGGAGAATGAAGAAGAAGATACATATGTTACACAGGGGGAGAAGCAGACAAGGGAAAAAAGAGCTGCAGAAGTCCAGTACTGTGCCGTCAATGCCTACTGTACTAAGTCCCTGTCCAGTACCTACTGTACCAAGTCCCTCGTCTACTCCTGTCCCAACTCTTGAAGTTGTTGCCCCCGCACTGAATCACTCTGATTCTGATACGGATCTCTTCGACTCTGATGGTATGATCTCTCCACCACCTATTGCTCCCTTAAGGAGATTTTCTCGCATCAATGCGGGTAAGGCTCCTAGTCGGTATGATGATTATGAACATGACATTGCCAATATCTTGTCTTATTCTAACATTTTTTCGAATTATCGAGCCTTTATTGCATCGTTAGACTCTACTTCTTTGCCTAAGTGTTGGCAGGAAGCAAAAAAAGATCCAAGGTGGAAAGCCACAATGATGGAAGAACTTGGGGCACTAGAAAAATAAGACATGGAAGCTGGTTCCATTACCCAAAGGGAAGAAAGCTGTGGGATACAAATGGGTCTACACAGTGAAGGAGACTCCAGAAGGAAAAGTAGAGCGGTACAAGGCGAGGTTGGTGGCAAAAGGATACACACAATCATATGGCATCGACTATGATGAGACATTTGCCCCAATAGCAAAGATGAGCATGGTGAGAACTCTGGTTTCCATTGCAGCAAACTATTAGTGGAAGCTATATCAGTTAGATGTGAAGAATGCCTTTCTCCATGGGGACTTGCAAGAAGAAGTATACATGGAACCCCCGCCAGGGTGCTATGCGATAGAATCAGACGGAGGGACGTCGCATGGTAAAGTGTGTAAACTAAAGAAGTCGCTATACGGGCTCAAGCAATCTCTTCGAGCCTGGTTTGACAGATTCAGAAAGGCTTTTATAGGCATGGGATACCATCAAATAAATGCAGATCATACGGTCTTTCTCCAGCATGCAAGAGGCCACATTACTATACTTGTTGTATATGTGGATGATACAGTAATCACAGGTGATGATGAAGTCGAGATTACTAAGCTGAAGTCAAAACTCACAAAAGAGTTTGAGGTGAAGGATTTATGAGCAATGAGATACTTTCTGGGTATCGAGGTGTGTGATGGCGAACAAGGAATTGTTCTCTCACAAAGAAAATATGCATTAGATCTGCTAAAGGAGACAGGGATGCTGGGATGCAAAGCAGCAGTCACTCCAATTGACCAGAAGTGTAAGTTGGGAGCAGAAGTAGGAGAGCCTGTTGATCGTGAAAGGAATCAAAGACTTGTAGGGAGATTGATTTATCTGGGGAACACTCACCCTGATATCTCATTTGCGGTAAGTATAGTGAGTCGCTACATGCATGATCCAAGAACGGGTCATATGGAAGCAGTGTTTCAGATCTTGAGATATCTGAAAGGGACGCCGGGAAAAGGACTATGCTTCAAGAAAAATGGACGCATAAAAGTTGAGGGATTCTGCAATGCAGACTGGACAAGCTGTATAGACGACAGAAGGTCTACCACAGGGTACTGTATTTTTGTAGGAGGAAACCTGGTCTCATGGAGGAGCAAGAAACAGTCACTGGTAGCACGGACGTCAGCTGAAGCAGAATACAGAGCAATGGCTCTGGGAGTGTCAGCGTTGCTGTGGGTGAAAGCCCTGCTGACAGAGTTGAAGCTGGACAAGGGAGCACCGTTACATCTTCTGAGCGATAGTTAAGCTGCAATAAGTATAGCTAACAACCAGTTCAGTACGAAAGAACGAAGCACCTCGAGATCGATCGATTCTTCATCAAGGAGAAGCTGGAACCAGGGATACTGAAGATTGACCATGTTCGCTCAGAAGAACAAGTTGCAGACTGTCTGACTAAGGGTCTTAGTTCATTGAGTCTGTCAAAGTTATGTAACAAGATGGGGATGATTAATATCTATCACCCATCTTGAGGGGGAGTGTTGAGAACCAATAAGGGACTTTAGTCCCACATCGGAAGATGTATTGTGAAGAGGAGTTGGACCCTCTATAAGTAGTGGCAATAGCCTATCAATAAAATCATCCCATTATTATTCTCTACAATAACAATAAAAATATTTAAACACCACTTTTGTACTATAAGATATACGTTTGAAATGATCTCGATTTGCTTCAAAATTGATATTCAAAAGAGCAATTTATGAAATTGGGGTGCCAAAATCAAACAGTGAAAAGTTAATGTGCCAAATATGTCCTAACATTATAATTGGGACATCATTAGGATAATTAATCTTAAAATTATTTATTAAATTTAACATGGATAGTTAGGTAATTATGTATAGAAAAAAATTTAAAAGACTTGTTTGCTCTTTTCAAATAGTAAAAAGTTAAGAGGACATTATTTTCTCTTATTAAATAATGAAAAATAAATTTAGTTGCTCTTTCCAATTAGTATAAACTACGTACAATGCATGTACATATAAACTAGTATAATTAAGTAGTTTTGTCCATCCTTCTTAGGGCTGAGCACGGGCCGGGCTGGGCCGGGCCGGACCCAAATTTTATAGAATCGGGCTGGATCCGTTCTTTGGCAGGGCGGGACAGGGCGGACCAAATTTTTTTTTTAGAACCAGACCGAACTCGGCCGTTTGAAACGGGTCTAATCCGGAGCAACCCGCGGGTCCAAACGGTTCCAATATTGTATTGAAGGGCGGAAAAACTGTAATCACTGTATCATATCATATATGTATATCAAACAGTATATAAATCTCTCAACCGGCCAATTATCGTCACTTCTAAGGTCGAGGTTAATCAGTACTCTTGTATATTGTATTGAAGAGCATCAAACTTAAAACACATGCACTAGTTTATATAGGAATTTGAAAATTCTATCTTGTAGTATATTAAGTTCATTCTCTTTTCAGTTTTCAATGCTCTACAATAACTATAAATTCTCAGGGATAGGCAGAAGTCACACGATCACAGAAAATGAGTGATCACATGAGTAATCACATCTGAAAACTTAATAACATTCATCAGGAACCTTAAGTCACTGAAATATCAAACTTACGAAATGAGTTTGATAGCAATATCAAACTTTACCTGTACTAAAGATGGATTAAACAGAACATCAGGAACCTTAAGTCACTGAAATGAGTCAATGACTGAAGTCTGGAGTCTGGACTATGAAAGACATAAATAAAATTTTAATTTTATTCCAAATAAACGGGTCGGGCCGGACTGGGGCCCCGTTTATTTTGGAAATACAATCCGTCCCGCCCCGTTTAGTTTACACACCCCGTCCCGTTTAAATATGAAAATTTATGAGCCGACTTGTTTGGACAAAATACGGTTCGGGCCAGACCGGAACAGCGGGTCCTGGACCCGTATGCCCAGCCCTACTCCTTCTTTTTTCTTTTACCTGGTTCTTATTTTTCCTTTTGGGACTTCCTTCATATTTTTTGTTAGTTGGATTATGAAGCAAGGTATAATTTGTAGATGCAAGTCACAAATGCAATAATTAACAGTGGGGTTAGATGCTGCATCAATCTTCGTTTGACTAAAAAATGAAGATACAGATGAAAGTATATTACATTATTCATTTTTTTTCCGGACAATGAATACCAAAATTGATACAATTAGGATCAGGTACAAAAACAAACATATATGTACTACTATATAATAATAAAAAAATTCAGCTTCATCGTCAAACTTTTCTTTCCAAATATACTATTAAATATGTTTATTAATTAAATATTTATTAAATTTAATAGGAGTAGCTAGGTAATTATATGAGTTCTTATGGTCTTCTTAAATAGTCTTACAAACATACATAAAATTATATATATATATATATATATATATATATATATATATATATATATATATATATATATATATATATATATTGGGAAAAGGTAATTTTATTCAGATAAACGAAATACAATCATCCATTCAGGATGGCCCCCTTGACAACCTCATACATGTAACGTCATGGTCGATATTGTACAGTAGACCTCTTTCAGATGTATATGTGGACTCGAAAATACGAGCATCTATCTCGCCATACGTGTCAGACTGCAGCAGCTAACCTGAGTCTAGCCTCACTATACCACTCCAAGCCATTTCTTTTCCCCCTGGAAATATATTCCATCACATCTTCAGTTCAAAAACGTCGAGTTGTCTGTACTTTTAGCCTTCTTTCCTGCTCCTGCCAGATCCGCCTGGGGACTCCGCACTCGAAGAACAAGTGGCTGGTAGTTTCCGCGGCCTGTCGACATAGGAGACATTGCGTACTATCGATTTGGACTCCAAACCTTGTGAGTCTATCCATGGTAAGTAATCTCCCCTTTCGAAGCTTGTAGAGACATAGCTGTATTTTTCGCACACTCCCCTTGCACCAAACTACCTCTGCCACCTCCCATTTGTCGTGTGCCTCCCGAACCTGATTGTGTGCTACTTTGGATGTAAATTCTCCATTGGCGGAGCCCTTCAATGTCCAGGTATCTTACGATAGACTATGGTCCATCCGAATTTGCTGAATGTGAGATCTAAGAGTGCTTGCATACCTGTGACCCGAGACCGACAAGCTCCCCGGTCTATGATGATCGCCACCTTGGTGCCTTTGTATGCTTCTTGTGAGGCGTGTCCCCCGACCCAGCTCAGTAGACCCTTGTGTTGTAACCAGGGGCCAAGCCAAAGATCCGTACCCTGGCCGTCCTTGAAGACCCGCTCCAACCTCTGACTGACCGCCGCTTTGTGCTTCAGTAGGTGTTTAAATGAGACTGACTCATTATTATTGGTTTGATACACCCAAAAAAAATCCTCCCTTCAAATATCTGATTTGCATCCACGAAGCCCACAAACAGTCACCCTGTAAGAACCCCCATACAAACTTTCAGCCTGCCACCGTCCGCATAGTACGCATAGCTCGGAGACCGGCTCCTCAATCTTCTCTCCGGCGACACAGATCCTGCCAAGCAATCGTATGTATGCTACCCCTCCAGATAAATTGGGCACACATTTTTCCAATTTGTTAATGATAGCTATGGGAAGCATGACAGATTGTAGCCAGAAGCTCGTAATGGAAAATATAATCGAGCGAACCAACTCGATTCTGCCTCCAAAGGAGAGATTCTTGGCCTGCTAGCCCTCCATCTGTTTCTGAGCAAACTCCACAATGCTATTGCATTCGATCGCATAATTGACCGATAACGGGATGCTAAGATACTTCACCGGTAATTCCCCTTTATTAATGCCCAGAATAGCTACCCGTTCCTCCTTATTCAGATACCTTTTGCTAAAGTATATCATACTTTGGTCTTTAATAAGCTGTAACCCCGACAGCCTTCCAAACTCCTCGATAATATCAGATAGAGCGCCAAGACCTAGTACCGTGGGCCTCAGGAAAACTAGTAGGTCATCCGCATAAATGAGATGAGTCACATGCGGTTGTTTTTGCCTAAAAAGCGGGATATTTTTTGATGACAAACAGCCAAATCCATCAAGCATATAAAGTATTCCATAACTATGGTAAATAAGTATGGAGAGAGGGGGCAACCATGGCGAAGACCCCGATTACTTCTAAAGTAACCATGCAGCTAACCTTTGACGAGAACAGAAAAAGATGTCGTCGTTATGCATTCGCAGATGCACGCTATCCAAGTCCTATCAAATCCCATATATATATATATATATATATATATATATATATATTGGAAAAGGAAATTTTATTAGAAGGACCCACTAGGTGGGCCGGCCCCAAAGGGGCAGCAAAGCCTAACCAACAAAAGGGCCCACTAGTTGGGCCGACCCCAAAGGGGTAGCAAAACCAGACAAACAAAAGGCCCACTAGCTGGGTCGGCCCCAAGGGGGCAGCTAAACCAAATAAAAAGGTGGGAAAGGACGAGCATACTGCTCGAGGTGGTCTCGGGGCACACCTACGCTAGGCCCGAGGGGGGGGTGCGGCCCGAGGTGGGCAGTACGGGGCCCGAGGGGGAGCGGCCCGAGGCGGTCAGCACGAGACCTGGGGGGCGGCTCGAGGTGGGCAGCGCGAGGCCCGGTGGTGGGGGGGTGGCTCGACCCCGGGGGGGAGGGGATTAGGGGGGGCTCAGACCCGCCGGGAGAGACGGGGAGTCGGGAGGGAGCCGTCGGGAGAGGGAGTGGGGCTACGACGATGGGGCTCGATCCCGCGGGGGAGCGGAAGACGCCCCACGACGATGGGGGCGAGGACCACCATGGGGGTTTCGAGACCCGACGGAGGGGAGGAAGAGGAGGCCCGAGGGAGGGAGACGGGAGCCCGCGGGTGGAGGGGGGTGCCAGGGGGGTCAGCCCCGGGGTGGCCACGACCGAGGAGAGAGGCCCGACGAGGGTGCCGGCCCCATGTGGGGGAGGACGACGAACAAGTCAGCCGGTGGTCCTGAAGCTGCGGCTGGGACGAGGCGGAGGGGCTCGACCCCAAAGGGGAGCGGAAGACACACCACGACGAAGAGAAGGGGGGACCGGTGCCGCCGAGGACTGGTGGGGACCAGGTGGTTACGGCCGAGGGGACGCACAACGACGAAAAGGAGGGGGGCCAGCACCGCCGGGAGCTGGTGGGGGCCAAGCGGGCGCAGCCGAGGTGGCTGGGAGGGGGGGTCTAATGCCACCTTAGAGGGTGGGGGGCCAGGAGGAAGGCCGCTGCAGAGGCGGGGAGTGGCGCGGCGAGAGGGGCGGCGGTAGGGGCGCCGGGAGGGAGGCTGCAGCCGAGACAGGGGGTGGCGCAGCGAGAGGGGCGGCGGGAGGGGGGGGCCGCTGCCGTGGGAGGGATCGGCACGGGAGGAAGGACGGCGGGGGGGGGGGGGGGGGGAGGGGGCGGGGTCCGGAGAATATATATATATATATATATATATATATATATATATATATATATATATATATATATATATATATAAATATATATATATATATATATACACACACATATATTTATATAAATATATGTATTTATATACACACATATATATATATATATATATATATATATATATATATATATATATATATATGGAAAAAGGGTAAATTTTATTCCAAAATCAACTCATACAGCTTACAATACATCCCATGGACTCTCACCCTACTAGGGTGACATAACATTTACATCAAACTCAATATTGTGAAGTATGCCTATTGGGGGAGTGGAGAGCCCCTCGAAAATGCGTTAGTTTCGTTCCCTGCACACATGCCAGGCAGAGGAACAAAAAGAAATTATATATATATATATATATATATATATATATATATATATATATATATATATATATATATGGAAAAAGGGTAAATTTTATTCCAAAATCAACTCATACAACTTACAGTACATCCCATGGACTCTCATCCTACTAGGGTGACATAACATTTACATCAAACTCAATATTGTGAAGTATGCCTATTGGGGGAGTGGAGAGCCCCTCGAAAATGCGTCAGTTCCGTTCCCTGCACACATGCCAGACAGAGGCAGCTAGCGCAATATGGCGGTCTTGAACCATACAATCCCCTACTTCTCTGGCCCTGAATCTCCATGATGATGTCACGTATATCTCCGTCTATGTCATAGCCTCCCAACGCCCTTCGGTACTATTCAGACCAGATATACCAGGACACATTACATTCAAAGAAAAAATGTCTCATAGATTCATTTTCTGCTTCACACAGCATACACTTGGGTTGGAAATGAGGATCCCAAACGTAATGAGTCTGTCTCTCGTCAGCAGACGCCCCAACATCAACCGATAGATGCATAGTTGCATCTTGCGAGCCAGGCCCTTACACCAGATGAAGTCAAAATCCTCGCTCCTAGGATTCGTTTAGCGCACCAGGTTGTAGCAACTCTTGAATTGGAATTCACATGTAGCTCATTGATTGGCAGGCGGATCCTAAATCCATCTATCGGCAAACAGATTTGGGTCAATATCTACGGCTCGAATAGACGCTCCAAGCTCTATCGTGTGGCGGTATATCTCTGGTCTCCATTCACCATTTCTGATAATATACTGATACTTTATCCCTCTACCAGGCTTCCTATTTCGTTCCCTGCACACATGCCAGACAGAGGCACCTAGCGTAATATGGCGGTCTTGAACCATACATGCCCCCTACTTCTCTGGCCCTGAATCCCCATAATTACGTCACGTATATCTCTGCCTATGTCACAGCCTCCCAACGCCCTTCGGCACTGTTCAGACCAGAAATACCAGGACACATTACATTCAAAGAAAAAATGTCTCATAGATTCATTTTCTGCTTCACGCAGCATACACTTGGGTTAGGATTGAGGATCCCAAACGTAATGAGTCTGTCTCTCGCCAGCAGACGCCCCAATATCAACCGGTAGACTTATAGTTGCATCTTAGGAGCCAGGCCCTTACACCAGATGAAGTCAAAATCCTCGCTCTTAGGATTCGTTTAGCACACTAGGTTGTAGCAACTCTTGAATTAGAATTCACGTGTAGCTCCTTGATTGGCAGGTGGATCCTGAATCCATCTATCGGCCAATAGATTTGGGTCAATGTCTACGGCTCGAATAGCCGCTCCAAGCTCTATCATGTGGCGGTATATCTCTGGTCTCCAATCACCATTCCTGATAATATACTGATACTTCATCCCTCTACCAGCCTCCCTATGTAGCTGGTCGCCCAGTATCTCTAGCAATGATTTACGCTCCATCCAAGGGTCCAGCCAGAGGTCAGTACCTGTCCGATCTCTCATAATCTGCCGAATAGAAGTTTTGAGAATAGCTTTGTGTCAGAGAATACTTTTAAAGGTCATCGAGTGGTTATTGTTGAGAGCACAAGACCAGAAGTTGCCCTTCCTCACATACCGACTAGACATCCAGTCCGTCCATAATGACCCGCCTTTAATGAACCTCCCATCCATCTTCACGCCTGAGGCCTCCCTGACTGCCAGGGGTGGTCTGAGCCCCACCCCTCCCTCCTCCCGAAGTCGGTAGAGTTGCTCCCAGGAGATCGCATGGATGTCCCCTCTCCAGATGAAGTTGGCACATATGCTCTCCACTTTCCTGATAGTGGCAACCGGAACTAGGATAGATTGGAGCCAGAATAGCGTCAGGACAGATATGACTGACCTCACTAGCTCAACACGATCCCCAAAGGATAGGCCTGCTGCCTGCCATCCTTCTACCCTCCTCTGAGCATACTCCACCAGGTCCTGACAGTCCAGTTCCTGCGTATAGTTAACTTTCAGATGCACCCCCAGATATTTGACCGATAGCTCCCCTTTTTGACGTCTAGGGTTGCCGCTCTTTTCATCTTCAGCGTGCAAAAAGAGTTGAAATAGACTCAGTTCTTTTTTCGGTTCAGTTGTAGCCCATAAAGCTTGCCAAACTCATTCATAGTCCCAGATAGCATAGTTATCCCTCCCATAGATGGCCGAAGGAAAACCAGGAGGTTATCCACATATATGAGATGAGAAACATATGGCTTGATTTGCTTGTACAAAGGCACAACCTACCCACTATGCACCGCCATATCCATCAGGCACGAGAAGTACTCCAAGATAAGAGTGAATAGATAAGGAGATAGGGGGTCCCCTTGCCTCATCCCTCTGTTGCTACAGAAGAACCCATATGGAAAGTCCTGGATAAAAACTGAGAAAGTAGGGGTCGAGATGCACTCCCTAATCCTCGATACCCATATCTCGTCGAACCACATAGCAGCTAGCAGGTGACACAGGAAGTCCCTGTTAACCATGTCATAAGCTTTCCTCAGGTCCAGCTTCACACACGCTTTCTCGCCCTCCGATTTGTTGAACTCCCGCACCATCTCATGAGCGAGCAGGCTATGCTCTACGATCGATCTGCCCTTGATAAAAGTTTCCTGGTTCGGAGAGACCAGGTCCTGTATAATCTCCTTCATGTGCCGACACATAAGGTGTGTAATTATCTTATAAAGATAATTATAGCATAAAATAGGACGGAAGTCAGCCAGCGAAGTTGCCCCTTCATTCTTCGGCACCAGGGTCAGGAACGTGTGGTTGAGCTCCTTCAGCAATTCTCTTCACCCCCATAAAGAATTCATGCACTGCTTCAAGAACCGGCAGCTTCAGCAAATCTCCGTGGCGCTTGTAGAATCCACTGCTAAACCCGTCCGACCCTGGGGCCTTGTTAGGGTCCGCCTTCATGATAATAGCCTCCACTTCCTCTAGCCTGACCGGAGCAAGTAAATGGTTATTGCCATACGACATCACCAGCTTCTTGGTGATGATATCCGAAAATACAGACATATAGTCAGATTGAAAATATAACTCTGAATAGTACCTGACAGCCTCCCCCTGGATCGCAGTTGGGTCTCCAACCAGCTTGCCCTCTCCATCAAGTAGACGGGAGATACTATTCCTGTGTTGTCTGTGTTTGCAAAAACAAAAAAGTTTATTCCAAACTTAAAAGAATCGTACAAAGTACAATAAATTTTGGAGAAGTACAACTTTAGGAATCCGATCAGAAAACGATCGCTTTATCCCTTGGACTATGTACTCGAAGACTAGAGCCTCTGGAGAATGCAGTAGCACTTTTGCAAGAACTCTCTTGATGTCCCTTGAAAATGATTGGAAACTCTATTTATAGAGTTCTAAAAATAACTATTTTAGCAGTTATTCTGATGTGCGCGAGGTTGAACTGCGCGACTTTAGGTTGCGCCAACTTCAGGTTGCGTAACTTCCATTCAGTTACTCGAACGTGTACCAACTGTATTTAGACGCGTGGCATCATATGATTAAAATGCGCATGGTCATGTACAGAGTAGTGGATACGTTTTGAGAGATTAGTGGCATGTGTGCCACGTCATCCTGCTTTAGAACGTAAGTTGCTTCAACTTTATCAAGTTGTGCGAGCTTTAGTCAACGAGTCAAACTGCGCTTGATTAGGTTGCACCTACGCGCAACTCAATGCATAAACACGTGGCAGCATTTACATCTGTGAAGAGAGTTTTGTTCAGGTTGCGCCTAGGCGCAACTCACAGAGTATGCAGAACAGCTGTCATTAAATAATAACAAATCGTCTCGAGTGCCACGCTTTACGGGATTCGAAGAGATTTTTTTCATTTATCGTGTTGTCAGTTGTCAGTACTTTCAGTTAATGATGACAATTATTATCAGACGCCACGTAGACTTTGGCACAATATGATTGGGCACAGTTTGATATTTGGCACAGCCTGAGCAGTGGCGCAGCTTGAACTCTGGGCTTCATGACAGTGGCACAACTTGATTTCTTGGGCACAATTTGATTGCTGAGTAATAAAAATATGGTGCAACTTGATTTTTAGGCTCTACAATACCCCCTTCAAAGTTTTTGAATTTTGAAATGTCACAAAACTTCGAAATACTTTGAATCGTGATAATTACCGAGTCAAGTTGCGCCTATCTCGTGCAGTCTGTTGCGCTCTGTTACGATTTTTAAGTGCAACTAAGGGTGACTGTTAGGATTCTGTGTTTAGGCTATAAATAATCCCTGTTTAACCGATTGTAACTCTTTACTTTCACTTTAATCTTTTGAGAGAATTCTTTGAACTCTTGCAACCTTCTTCTCCGACTATCTCCTCGACAACATGGCCCCCAAGAAGACTGTCGCTGACAAAGGGAAAAGCGTTGCCGAAGCTTCGACCCGTGATCCGCCGACCCGTGCGTCACAGTACGCGCCGCCTTCTTCTCGACGAGAAAGGACGAACCCAGCTCTGGAAGGTGACCAAGGACGAATAAATTGGACCTATGGAGGATGACTTAATCTTTAGTTGACTTGTGCCCCTCTTCTTAGAGTGTTTGGCTCATCATAAACTCTGCGCCACCCCTTCTTAGGGTGTGGTTGCTTTATATGCGTACTATTCGTTCTTACGAACTGTGTTGCGCAACTCAATTATTACGCAATCAAGAATATTGCACAACTAAGTTGTGGCACAATCCAGTGTGTTTGCGCAACTTAAGTTTCGTGCAACATAGTATGTCGTGCAACTCAAGTTGTCGCACAACTCAGAATGTTGCGCAACTTAATGGTTGCGCAACCCAGGATGTTGCACAACATAAAATGTTGCGCAACCCAGAATGTCTCGCAACTCAAGATGTTACGCAAGTTAATTGTTGCGCAACCAAGGATGTTGCGCAACTTAATTGATTGCTCTTTAAAGTTGCACACTCTAACTTTTGTTCATGTATTTCTTAGCAGTTGATCTCAGGGAAGACGCTAATGCTGAAAGATTTGCTTCAGCATTTAATGTCCCGGAGTACAAGAAGAATTTATCTCATGTTACATTCCCCCAGTACGATGGCCCTGAAGCACGAAGCACCATCCTCATGGCCCAAGAAAACCAAACCTTGTTGAGCTTAATGAATAGGGAACCTTTGGAGAGTCTGGATAGTTTGGTCCACAAGAAACCTGCCTTCCTATTCGGGGATGCCATCAAGAAGACGTCCCAGCCAAAGACAAGAAAAGAGAAAAGATGTAAACCCCCAATAATTTCTAACTATTTCAGTGCTTTAAAAATTATTTTTTCTATATTATTTAGAATTAAAGAGGTAATTGGTATATGTACGTAATTATAGATATATATATTATATGTATGATTGTGTGCTTGATATTTTAAATACTACTAAATGTAGCCTACCTTTGTTTCAAAATATTTTTGATACTTAATTACGAATTATAGAATTTTTCTTGTGAATATATACAAATATATATATATATATATATATATATATATATATATATATATATATATATATATATTTTTAACAAATATATATATATATACATACATATATATATATATATATATATATATATATATATATATATATATATATATATTGTTAAAAAAAGCATCGAGGGTGATGGGTCGAACCCCCCACCATCAGCAGCAGCTAAGCTGCGGGGGGGCCCGACCCCCTAAAACCACAAACTACTAACTCAGCAGCAGTAGCTACAAGGGTTTATAGACCGAGCCCAAACCCTTAGCAAACCCGAGCCCCCATAGTCCTAGTACTAATAGAAGACAGAGGCGGCAGCAGTATTTATAACTGCTCCGCAACCGAAACCCTAAACCCCCATATCTCTTCTCCCTCCTGAAGCCCCCTCGACCTCGAACCCCCGACGAACCACCCCAACGCCCTGAGAGCCGCCGCCGTCAACTGGACGATCGCCGGAGAAGCTCGACAAATCGACAACCACCACCTTGCTTGGTGTTCGCGCGCACAAGGTACTATCTTCAAACCTGTATTTCTCCCTCCGTGCTTAGCTAACTCTCGTACCGTAACTTCCTAGGGATAACCAATATAACCATCTAGGAGTCCCTTCAATTGGATTGGAGAGTACTCGACTAGATTTCTCAGGAGATTGATTCAAATTTCCCGAGAAAACTTGCAAAAAATATTATAGATGACTGCCCCAACCCCCTAACTTGGAAGCCAGATTTTGATCTGTGTGTCGAGATTTTTCAAAAACTAATTGAACACATGTTTAGACAACATAACCACGATTAAAACGCAACTTGTAGAACTGTATTTCTATTTCTGTGTAAGAATTAAATCAGTGTTAAACTTGTGCGAAAAACTATTTTCAAAATAGTTAATTTCAGAGAATTTTCCCCGATACGACGTGCGCCCCGACAAACCGGGCGACGTGGTCGTGCGCTATATGCATCGAAAGGCGCGTATGGACGTTGCCGACGTGTGGGAACTGACGGAACTCAGTTTCGTCGTATGTGCGCGACGAAATCAGTCCGTATCCGTCGAGATACCCCGTATCGCCAATTTGCAAACTTTGCCCTAACTTCGTGTACAGTCGTCAATTCGAGACGAAACTTGCGCCAACAGGTCCGAATCAAAATTCTGGTCCTGCGAATTGAAATTCTGGTCCTGTGTGCTAAGTTTGGTTCGATTCTGAGAAGGTCAAATCGGAACCCCTTTTTGGCGGGTCCGCGACCCACTCAAACGGGCGATTTTGTACGCGGCTCATCGGAATCCAAAACTGGACATACCGTTGAGTTCCTCTTTTCAGACTGAATCCGTGGACATGTAGTTTGACGACTTTAGAGACCATAGACTTTGGCAAACGCGTGCAAAGCGGGTCCAACGGTGGACATCGTTTTGACCCAAAATTACGATTTTGCCCCTGTTCCAGAATTAGACTTTTGGACAGGTGTTTCCTAGGTATATCTTTTACACTGAGTACGTTTTTTATATTTGTTTTAGCATCCGGGATTGTTTGGAAATTGTGACGTTTCTTGGCTGACATTGTGATTACCTGGACTTGCCACTTTGCACCATCAGACAAGATTCCTTGCCACCTTACTCTGTGATTATTATATTCTTATTTTTAGTTGTTATTTTCAGTATTTCTTAATTCTTGATATTTAAACTGTGCGTCCAGGTCACACTTGGGTACAAGCGACACTATCGGTCGTTTTTCACGCTTTTATTTATTTCTCTTGCATTGACTTAGTCTAGTGACCTTCCATTAGTGATGAGGTATTGGTATATCTCATACGGCCTTGACACTTGCTTTACCACGTATTATGAGTCACATATAGGACACGTACTCGCGTAGTCGGCTGGCGATCGATACGTATGGAGGGTGCGACGGATAGGAGTAACTGCCAATAGAATTGCATGTTAGAAGACTTGGCGGTTACTAGAGGTTCATATCAGTCATGGAGATGATGATACTAGGCATTGGGTGGAAAGAACAATACTTGACATATGGGCTTCTTTGCACTTCTCCGATTACCTGTGCGCCCCTTCGAAGACGCAGGCTCCAGGCGCCCTCTAACGTTTCCCAGAGCGTTATGGATGTAGCCCCTTGCACATGGTGCCCTCTGACGCTTTCAGAGCGTTATGGAGGTAGGCCCCTGGTGCCCTTTATGGGAACTATGCCGATCCCATTTATAGCCAGGGCTTATGTATCGAAAGATTATATCTTAACTGTATATTCATAGTAGAATGGTCAGGGGCCCGATTGCATGCATACCTTTTTCTCTTATTATATTATCACAGTTTATATGGCATGGTATTTTCTTGTATCTTGCTACGTCCCTCTGAGGACCTGGTTATCTCTCCATGGTTAGACAATTTTTCACAGGAGTACGGAGCGGCGTTAGAGCTATCCTACATCGATGACGAGGCAGTTCCTTTTGACTTCTAGTATATTCCTTATTTGAGACAGTAGTAGACATTATTTTACATCTTTTTTTTTCTATTTTGCGGAGGTTGGACTCCGATCTTGTGAGACTATTTTTTATAGCTGTTTGGAGTGAGCACGTTCATCGGGCTATCTTTTGACATACTTATTTATTTATTTGGACTCTATTATCTTCTGTGTTGAGCTGTGATGAGTTTAGATTATATATTTCTGGCCTATGGTTATTTTATTTACAGCTTATGTGTATATATGAGGATTCCATATATTGGAGTATTCTTCGTATATGTGCAGCTGGCATGTTCACGTACTTGGTCCTACATATTTTGGGACTGGGACGTTACATATTTTTGTGGTGGCCCATGCAGGTCTGCGTTAATATCGTTGGGTACATGACTGTGCCCAACAAGCCTGCATATAGGAATAGGAATATCTCATCCAGAACTACTACTACCTCTTGACTTCCAATCTTTTCGAAACTTCTTTGATTATTTAATTTACCTCATATCTAATCTTTTCTAATATCAACTTATCTTCCTCGTGCCAACAGTATGCATTTAAGAAGCGAACGCACTTCTGCCTTGGCCCTCACATCTGGTGAAGAGGCTACTCCGGAAGGACAGAATCCTCCCATGACTCCAGCGACACCATACCAGGTAGGACAGTCACAGCCTACTACGACACCGACGACAGAGTACCCAGAGATCGCAGCACCCTCAGGCAGCCATGCTGGACAGACCACTACCATGCTACCGTAAGGGAATGTACCACTGCCTCCACCACCACCATTCCTTCAGTAGTTTCTCCCACAGTCGGGACCTCAGATGCCTCCACCACCGACTGATGGGAGGCCTACTTCTCAGTTCATGTACGCCATGATGCAAACTCAGTGGCAGCAGACTGAGCCGATGAGACAGACAATGATGGCAACATTAGCTAGACCTTCACCACCACCACCAGTACCAGCACCAGCACCGGCTCTGCATCCTTATGAAGGCTCTATTAAGAATTTTACAGATATGAACCCCAAGGCCTTTAGAGGAACAGAGAAGCCACTAGAGGTGTCACAGTGGCTTATTAGTACAGAGAAGCTACTGAAGGCATCCCAGTTGCCAGCTCGAGATTGGATGACAGGAGTGGACCTACTGCTAGAGGATAATGCTCACCACTGGTGGAAGGCGGAAGAGAGACGATTAGGCACTGGGATCACCTGGAAGTAGTTCTATGATGCATTTTATGAGAGGTTCTTTCCTATCCATGTTCGAGATGGTCTCTACGATCAGTTCCTTCATCTGAAGCAAGGGAACATGACAGATGATGAGTATGACTCAGAGTTCAATCGCCTAAGTTGATTTGGTGCGGGATTGATTCCGACGGAGTTAGAGAAGGTGAGGAGATTTCACCAGGGGCTTGCACCAGAGCTCAAGTCATATACGACTACCCAGTCTCGAGTCTCCCATTCAGCTATCCTGGAAGAAGCTCGTGCTCAGGAGATTCTTCGCAAGGAGCAGCAGCAGACGTCGAGACTCTATACCCCAACAGTTACACCAGCCCAAGCTACTCAGAGTGGACCTATTATGAGGGCCACAGGACAGTTCCAGCAGAGGCCCTCACCTTATCAGAAGCCCGTTTGCCATTACTGCAGAAAGTAAGGACATCTCCAGAACGACTGTAGGACTTCCCTTGGATTATGCTTGAGATGTGGATCCAATCAGCATATGCTCAAGGACTGTCCGGAGCAATAGGCGATAGTACATGTTCGGCAGAACCCGAGGCCTATAGCCCCAGCCCTTCCATCACCACAGCCTATAGTAGGAGCACCTCGTCCACCATTGCCTCCCCAAGGCGTACAGTACAACAAGGCCAGAGCTCAGGGCCCAGGACAGAATTATGGGCAGGTATTCTCACTTGCTGTTGAGGATATAGAGACAGAGGCAGAGGTTATAGCAGGTATGGTTTTAGTTGCATCTTTTTCTGCTATTATATTATTTGATACTGGAGCCACGCATTCATTTATAGCCACTAGTTTTGCCACGAGACACAACATTCCCATCACACCCTTAGCTAAAAATGTTAGAATCCTTACTAGAGGAGGAGTTGTACCTGTTAGTGGTGTTTGTAGACTTTGTCCTGTAGTGATAAGTGGCAGAGAGATGAGGGAACGACTTCTTGTATTCCCTATGCCGACATTTGATGTGGTTCTTGGAATGGACTGGTTGAGCCAGCATTTCGCTCTCATAGACTGCCATAGGAGCAGTATTAACTTTAGACCACCGAATGCGGCGGAGTTTGAGTTCACCAAAGAAGACGGAGAGAGTTGTGATGCACCCGCATCGGGGACTCATATGATGATGCATGACACCCCTCAGCACCCTATTATCACCGAATTCGAGGATGTATTCCCGAGGAATTGCCAGGACTGCCACCTGACCGAGGTATTGAGTTTTCTATTGAGCTTATTCCCGGAGCCGAGCCTATTTCATCTTGAGTATATCGTCTGGCACCCAAGGAGTTGGTAGAGATGGAGTCGCAGATTGATGACTTATTGGAGAAGGGCTTTATTCGTGCTAGTGCATCACGTGGGAAGCACCCGTTCTTTTTGTGCCTAAGAAAGATGGGACAGTGCGCATGTGCTTCGACTACAGAGCATTGAATGCAGTGACGGTGAAGAACAAGTATCCCTTGTCGCGTATAAACGATCTATTTGATCAACTGAGTGGAGCAAAAGTATTCTCCAAGATTGACTTACGATCGGGCTATCACCAATTGAAGGTTCGAAAGGAAGACATTGCAAAGATGGCCTTTCGATCAAGGTATGGACACTACGAGTTCTTGGTCATGCCTTTCGGTTTGATCAATGCCCCCGCAGTTTTCATGAATTTAATGAACAAGATCTTTCACCAGTACTTGGACAAATTTCTTGTAGTCTTTATAGATGATATCTTAATTTACTCCAAGAGTCAAAAGGAGCATGAGCAGCATCTACGGATAGTTTTGGGAACATTGAGGAATGAGTGACTTTTTGCGAAGCTTAGCAAGTGTGATTTCTTTCTCAAGGAGGTATCATTTCTTGGTCATATTGTTACGGGTGATGATATATCAGTGGACCTTGAGAAGATCACAGCAGTCGAATCATGGCCCGCTCCCACATCAGCTTTTGAGGTGAGAAGTTTCCTCGGACTTGCGGGTTACTACCGACGGTTCGTAGAAGATTTCTCTCGAATAGCGTGGCCTATGACTCAATTAACTTGTAAGGATCAGGAGTTTGTATGGGCAGACTGTAGGAGCGTAAAAAGTGCTTTAAAGAAAGAGTCATCCCATTCATAAGTGATCGTTTTTACGCCAAGCAGAGCGGGTAATCTCTTTTACGCCCCAGACTAGGCTAATCAATTTACGCCTAAACAGGCTGATCATTTTACGCTTGGGTCTATACCCGTGATTTTACGCCAAGGACAGAGCAGCCTCTTTTATGCTGGACAAAGCTGTCAAATCTAGCATTTAATGCAAACTCTGACATGAAGATATTAATGATGGCATTTACCACAGAATTCAATGGGATTTGTCTTATACAAAGACCATTGTTGTCGTTTATGGGGATCGAGCTACTTTACGCTCACTGAATAGTTTCTTTTACACACGGAGTTTTACATGAGTCCTTATGCTCATAAAACAATGTGTGCGTAAAGTCTATTTGAGCTATTTTACGCTCAAGGTTATTCAATAACCACTTTACGCGGGGAACCTATGACAGAGCTATTTTACGCTCATCTCACTGTTTCACGCCCAGAGGATGTGGGAACTATTTTTATGCCCTATTCTTTCTGGCCAGTTTGGAACGTGGTTTGCCTACATGGCCTTCATGCCACATATTTCGAAGAACGTGTGTACATGTATCCTATTCTTACTGAAATGATGGGACGCGTGTCAACGTATGCAAAGGATGACTCTGATCATGGGTGACAGTTGTTAGCGTAAAGACAGACTTTGATGATCTTTTATGCACAGAAGCCCCAGTCTATAAATAGACTCATTTTTTCTCAAAGACATACAGAGAGAGAATAAGAGAGAATACAGAGATCAGGACTTCGAGATTTTGATTCTCCGGAGCATTCTTCTTCAACTTTTCTTTCAGAACAGAGTGAAGCAAAGCAGGAAAGCATTCGGCCTCGCCATCAGTGCCCAAGTGTGTCGATACCTTTCTGGTGACTTAGTTCTTCCAAGTTGTTCTACTTCAAGCAGTGATCTTTATCATCATCATGTGGTCCAAGGAACAAAGTGATCATTTACGAATCAGACTTCCATAGCAATACTTTCCCAGAATAAAATTTGTACTTCTTGTACTTTTTCTCGTTTTATTTTCAAAATCCAACCTTTTGTTTGGCAATTTTGTTAAGTGAAACAAAATGGCGACTCTGCTGGGGACTACTTTCTCCTCCGACGAGGAAGTGATTGCTCAATATGATGATGTTTCGGTCGGTTCGACCAAGCAGACTCTGGTTGTGCACTTCGACCAGACTGCCTATGAAGAAATGCTCCGAACTGGGGGTGGTTCTCGCCACTCCAATGTTCAAAAGTCTCGTAAAGCACGAAAAGTTTGGATTCCCAAATCCAAAGTGGTTTCTGATCTCTCTGTTGCTTCTGATGACAAGGGAATTCTTCCCACTCCTGTCGTAGGGGCTCCCGTTCGTAACGAGGCCGTCCTTACTTCAGAGTTGCACTCAAAGTGTGATGATTTATCTTCCGTTTGTAACGGTAAAGATAATCAGGTTTCACGCTCACTGCATAAGAATCAAGTTTTACGCTCATGGGTAAGAACCACATTTTACGCTCAAGGCATAAGAATGAGTCTCCCATTTGTAATGTGGCAGATTCTAATGTTTCTGAGTGTAAGAATCAGTCTTCCGTCGGTGACGTGGTAGGCCCACACAAATTACGCTCCTCGCGTAAAACAAAATCTCCCGTCCGTGACATGGTAGATAATCAATTTTTACGTTTTACGCGTAAAGGTAAGTCTCCTGTCTGTGACAGTGTAGATAAAATTCACAACAATGTTTGCACATATAATGTGAATGTACCTAAACGCATACAGCGTAAAAATGTTGTTGGTAAAACTTCTGTCCTACACCAACAACCTTCTTATACTGCTTTACGCAAAGTACCAAACTTGCAAATCACGCGCCATGAAAACGGAGTCCTTCGTGCTAAATCACAAGATTTACGTACACAACTCCAAACGCGTAAAAATGTACAGTTTGGTTCTGCGAATGAAGCCAGTAATCTTCTTTATACACAAGGGACTAAACGTTTTTCTACCCCAAATATAATAAAGAAGAATATTCCCTACACTCCTTCTGACTTACGTGAATTGCTAATACAAAAGCGTAAGAATTCACAATCTCCGGTGACGTTCCCCCAAGAAAAACATCATTGTGAATATCATCAGGTTGTGATCAATTGTTGTTGTTCAGCTTCAAGACGGTCAGTTTTTGATCGTTTAAGTTTTAACTCGCTTCAACATCAAACTGAAGACCAAGAAGATGAGTTGTCATATGCATCAGTCAATATGGCATCTCATACTAACAGAGGACGACGACCGAGATGGAATATGTCCCAAACTCCAGGTCAACAACAGTTCAACAGACTTCTTGATTCCTTTGAAGGAGTATATCAGAATACTCGATCAAGAAGACAAAGACAATTGCAGACTTCTGATTCAGAAGCTGGGGGTACTCAATCTTTGGAGTCTGATACCGATAGTATGGATTCATACTTCTATACTAATCCCTCTATATCTTCAAGAGAGGTTAAATCTTACGCTGTTGGAGATGAACCAGAGACGTCATCTGCTAATACGGAACAACGTCTCACTGCCGTTGAGCAATCATTGAAAGACATGCTCAACATAATGCAAAGCATGCATCAGATAATTTTGAATCAGCAAACTGCTCAACCTACAGTAATAACTCCGGTACCAGTAGCAGCACAAACTCAAGATAGTCAAGGGGCTGATATACCTTCGAATATTCAAGAGCCTGCTGTTAATCAAAATTCTGCATCTCCAGATCCTATCATTCCAGAAGATGTACCACCTCCAGTGGGGGTTATGGTACATCCAACGACTATTCAATCAAATGTGCTTCCTCAAACCAGTGAAGCCATTCAAGCAGTGCGTGAACTCAAAGCACAGTTTGAAGTTTTAAGGCACAAAGATCAGCTCCAGAGGTTAGGGATTAAGCAACCTTATCCTCCTCATTGGAATGATGTACCCTTCCCACCGAAGTTCAAGCTACAATCCATGGTTTTATTCGATAGAAAAGCATCTCCTAGTCAATATATCAATTACTTTGATATTATGACTGTACACTTGCAGAAAAATGATGCTCTTCTCACTCGAGTGTTTATCGGGTGTCTGACGGGTTCAGCTTACGACTGGTATCGCAGCTTACCTGATAACTCTATTTCGTCTTTTGATGAATTCAAGGCAATGTTTCTCTCCCGCTTCTATGAAGGAGGTATGGACATGAACATGTCCTCCTTGATAGAAATCAAACAAAAGGAGAAAGAAGATACTCGGACGTTCATTGAACGTTTTCGACAGGCTACTCTAAAGATGCCTCCTGGTATGCCAGATTCAGCGTTGATCGATACATGCAAGATGAATCTGCGACCGTCCATTGCTGTCTTCACAGGTTTTCAATTCACAGATTGGGCTTCATTTATCATAGCAGCAGTTTCTGTCGAGACCAATGGTAGGTTGGCTCGGGAACATAGGATGATTTTCGCTTCAGAAGATAAATGAAAGAAAAGTAATCCTGGTAATAATCTTGGCAATCGTAACGTGAAAGGAAATGATACTCTTATGGTCAATCTCTCCAAGAACAAAACGACGCCAAATAATCAGGAATCTTCCAGGCCAAAGGAAGAATACTCTTTTGACGAAAGTGATATCCCAGGGATATTTCAGTGTCTGGTGAAAAGTGGCAAACTTCAGATTCCAGAGCCAAAAAGGCCTAATGAGGTGAATCTGACTGACAATCCCAAATATTGTATCTATCATAGATACATTAATCATCCTACCAGTGCTTGCTATGTCTTGAAAAAGAAGATCCAAGACCTGATAAATGGTGGCGCTATCGCTTTAACCAATAATGACCATACGGTTACAACCAACATGGTCTCTCTTCAGTTCGGAGATTTTCCTCCATAGCAAGTCCCGATGGAATTATCCCAATTCCGAAGGCGACGATGAAGATCGTAAATATCCCACCCGCTAGGGAAGAAAATACAGGATTGTTGTCGCTCATATTGAAGAATGGTGAAATCATGTGGGTACATCCTGACTTAATACCTGAGTTGGAAAATGAAGGTAAAACTTTAAAATCCAAGAAAGGTAAGAAAGTCAAAACCTACAACATGATTTCTCATGTTATTCCAGATCCTGATGACTTAAATCATCTATGGGATGGCTTTCCTCTAGAAGATAGACTGAAAGGACTAAACATTTGTCCTCCAAGTCTAGCTCCTCCTACCAAGCTCAAGCTTACTCATCAGCAGTGGCTAGCCATGAATAGTGTTCCTTTATACCGGACATAACAAGTTTTTGCTGCTTATGAAAAAGCTCCAACAGGGATTTCTCCTCATATCCCGAATCCTCCTCCCTTAACTACAGAGACGTCTATGCTTCATTCTCCTGTAGTTGCAGAGGTTTCTTCCTCTTCCTGTGCTGAAACACCTGTCCAAAGTTCACTGTCTATCCATTTGTATAGTCAGCAATCTGTCCTTCTCATGAGGAAGATGGGCTACGACTTTCAAAAGGCAGAAGGTTTGAATTATGATAAAGGAATACGTCTTCCTTTACAAATTCAAAATCAGAATTCCACTGCTGGATTGGGTTCTAAAGTGCCTTGTAACAACCCTCATAAAAAGAAGGCTAAAGGAAGAAAGACTAAGTCCTGTAATATGGTACTTCCTTCTCCCGAGTCTGAAGAAGAAACTTTTGCTGGTACAAGATCTGGGAAAGAGTACCACAAAGATTATGTGGGATCCTCCAGAGAAGCAGAAGATATTGTGAAAACTCTACCAGTTCAATCTTCTCCTGTTCCTATTAAATCGTCTGTGGTTGAAAAGGGGAAACAGAAGGCAGTACGCTTTGATATCCCATTGAAGCCTGCTTCCAATCAGGGGGTGGTGATGAAGCCTTACAAATTTGACATTCTAGCTCAGTTAGCCAATACTCCGGCTAGACTTTCTATATTTGAACTGCTTCGCCTTTCCAGAGAAAGCAGAGAGACTTTGAGCGAAGCTTTACTTCAAGCAGATTCATGCTTGGCACAACTCAAGACTCCTGATAATATACCAGTGTCATGTCCGCAATGCCATAGTGTGATGGAAGCAATTCCCAACATCACCTTTACACAAGAGGATATGCTATTAAAACACAATAAGCATGATAGGCCTCTGTGTTATACTGGATATATCGGATCCACTGAAATCGATAGGATTTACATCGATCCTGGGTCTTCAATTAGTATAATTCTTCAGAGTATGCTAAGACCCCTGAGGATTTCTACTAGTGAGCTGACTTACACTAGTACTACGATAGTCGGTTTTAACTCTGCCAAGAGCAAACCACTGGGGAAGATTCGTCTGCAGATTCAGATTGGTGATCTTCGAACTATGGTAACTTTCTATGTTATCAACTCGGACGTATCCTACAATATACTTCTTGGAAGACCGTAGATTTATGAGCACAATATTGTGCCTTCAACTCTTCACCAATATTTCAAATATGTGGACTCCCAAGGAGTTGTGAAAACTGAGTTTGCTGATATTAATCCATTTAAAGGTGTTGAAGCCTACTTCTCTGATTCAAAGCTTTATAAACAAGAGCATGTGAAAGATATATCAGACATGGCTGAAGATCAATCATCCTCTGAGGATCACTCTATTAATGAAGATCCGCAAGAGGAGCAACCTTTAAAGATCATAGTCAAGGGACGAATCCAATCCCAACCTGTCAATGATCAACCTTTGATGATCAAGGATCAAGGTTAAAGGAAGAACTCAAACTTCATCTCAGGAATCGATAAATATTTCTGCTAAGAGCCAAGTTCAACCTTTTATGATTAAGGTCAAAGGACGTACTTCTTGCACGAATGATCCAGAACTACCGTTGATTGTCAATCTTGGCAAATCTACGCAGAAGACGGATGATGGTCCACCGTTGATTAATCCGAAGCGTAGCAATCAGACTGTAAATGATATAAATATTGATCATTCTGTACTTTTTGATATCAATAAAGATTTCCTGTTCGAGTATATGGCTGTCAAGTTTATTGAGAGAATGACTTTATCTTCTGATAATCAAAGTCATCAATATAAAGACAACATAGAACCAGAAGAAACTTTATACATTGATCATAAGGAGAATTCTTTCCCTCCTTATATAGATGTTGGACTGTATGCTCAAAGGTTCCTAACATCTTCTTCTTATCTTCTACCTGTGGCCGCTTCATCACAAGCTTGCGTAACTTTTAGACGTCATGAAGAATCTTATTTCGTGGTTCCGTCTGATAAAAAAAACAAGCGCCAAATTGTGTTTGGCCTGGCTAAAAATATCCCTGTTGCTCAGACAGATGAGCTGAAGGATAAAGACAAAGAAAGAATCCGAATTGATAAATACAGTCAGCAATCTATCAAGATCATTCAGAACATGGGGTATGATTTGAAGACTATGCAAGGTCTCAATCAGGGCAAGGGCAGACGATTACCATTATGTGGTGATCTATTTTACCAAAAGACTCGTCATAGCTTGGGATATGACCCGTTCCACATGTTTTATGATGATATGCAAGAAGAATTCTCTTCCAGCTCTTCACAATCATCAGATTCAGAGGAACTTTAATGAATCTGGACAAGTACTCTCAGTCAATATGGTTCAAACTGATGGTGAATCCGAACCATTTGAAAATGTCCCTCGAGCCATCATCGGTTCATTTATTTCCCTCATATATATCTACAACAACATCCGTCTTCTTAATCTCCAGCTACCAAAGTTTGGTTAAGCTGATTACTTGTCTCTTTGAAGAGAGATTTTGATCTTTTATCTTACCAATTAGTATATAAAGTTGGATTTGCTATTTTTCATGTTTCCATGACCTCTGAATAAATACTAAATCCACCTTCTTTTCCTATCTATCATGTCCATTTGACCTCTGCATAGATATTAAATCTACTTTTCTTTGGGTTCTTATATACTGTCATGTTCATATTACCTCTGATAGTATCGTACACCCTAAATAGAAAATAAGATTACATTATCTATCATGTTCATATTACCTCTGGATAGATATAATGTTTGAGTTTAGAAAATTTGTCATGTTCATATAACCTCTGATGAGTATTTTCTACCCCATACAAAACAAGATTTCATCATAGACTTATCACGTCCATATTACCTCTGATAAGTGCTTTCTATCTCCTACCTATTGTTTAAAATTCAACGATAGGATCACAAAACAAATCTTTCATTCATTTCTGGTGGAAATACTACAGAATGGATAAGACAAAAGGATGACAAAACACTCTCTTAAGGTGGAGTGGAAGCATCTTGGAGCAATTTTTTTAATTCTTCTAGCCGTCTGCCACGAGAACTCATAACCTTATTGGTAGCCTCTGCACGTCGAGCTTCAAGAGTGCAAATACGGGAAAGTTCAGCAAAAGTGATTATCAAGTTGTCCTTTGCTTCATCAAGAGTTCTGATGGTCGACTCAGCCCCAAAAGATTTTTCTTCTAAAATTGAGCTTTGGGTGAGGTGTAGATTTCGAGCATCGATCATCTTCTCCCTTTCAGCCTTCAAGCAAGCTAGCTCTGCCTCAACTTCGCGAATTCTGTCATTCTTGCTCTGAATATCTATGTTTAAAGCGTCATAAGCCACTCTGTGGCCATGCAGTGCAGGTTTTATGCCAGTCAAAAAGGATTTCTCTTTGGCAACCTTCAGACAGTGTTCATGGAGGGCTGCATTATATGTAGTCTCTCGAGCAAGATAATCAGCTGTTAAGGCATCATATTCTTCTTCGATGAGACTTTCAACAGTTTTACTAGACAGATTAAGATATTCTCTGATTGGCTGTTCAAGGTCCTCCCCAATATTCTCCAATGCTACAGCTTTTTCAGTATCGTTGAACAAAGCAACGTTCTTGATGGTCGAAGCCATTGCCGTCTTCAAAGTCTCATAATTGAGGCCCTTATTTAGGACCATTGTTATCAAGGTTGCCAGGCTCTTATAAAAGGTGTCAGTATAAATCTCAATGAGGAGATCCATTTCTGTGGTGGAACTTGGTGTGGCAACAATATCTAACAGATCCCTTTCTCAAAAATCGGGAACAGATATTGGTGGTACAACAGTAGGATGAGACGAAGTCATGGTTGCTACTACCGTTATAGCCAATTGATCCCTAGAAGCTTCAGGGATTATATCTCCAATCGGTGTAACAACAGATGGGGGTGGAGCCGGTGACGTTACTACTGTTATCTGGTTCCCAGGGACCTCAGTATCAACGTCTTCAATATTTGTCACTCCAGCCGTTTCTGGAGTTCTGGCGGCGGTAATGTCGGTGGATGTGGTGACAACTACAGGAGCTGGTTCAGATTCTGGCATTGGCTTGTCAGAAACTGGTACTGGATCAGTGACAACAATAGTGGATGTTATTATTTCCTCAGTTTCTGTTGGAAGTTCAAGCATGCCTCCAACATCTCCTTCAATTAATTGCTCCATAGGATTTCCCAATGATTCAGCTGTGGTGAAACTTTCTACAGCTAATTCTTTGTTCAAGTCTGGATCACCTCCAGTAGTTCCATCATCACCTACAGTGGGATCGACTCTAGTCTTCTCTTTGTGCTGATCCTCAACAAGAGAAGACAATTCAGATTGTGCTTGTTGTGCCTCAAGCGATGGAGGATGTTCTTCTTGGGGCTCCATCTCAGGTTTTTACACTCCCCCTTCTTCAGCATCTGAGTTTCCTGAAGAAGAAGCTTCCCCTTCAGACTCCTCATTTTCTTCATAGATTTCTTCTTCTTGAGGAGGAAGAACTACAGGCTTTGGTGCAATTATGACATCTACAAAATGAACAAAAATAAGTTAGTATACAAAATCATGATATATAATTCCGTATAGGTTTTGTATAATACTTGGAATATGTGCATTTTTTTCAAGATATGTATCATAATCACCATCCCAGTCATCATCCTCAAAGTCAAGAGCCGGTTCGTCTGATGGAATGCGATCTTGATCGGCAGTGGATACAGTAGTAGTACCTTCCGTAACTTGTGCCTTGGACGGCAAAGATAAATGAAGTGAGGTGCTAAGACGTCCAGGAGATAAAAGTATTACAGCTCCTGATCCCACTATCTGTGGAGAAGCTGAAGATCCTTCTCCAGGATGCACTGAGGAAGAACCGACGAGAGGATCTTCTTCAATGTCCTCTTCTGGAGTGTGAACGCTTGGTTTGGAAGGCCCTTTTGTGGTAGACCTCTTCCTCTTTTCCGGAGTTTTCATTGGAGATGTGGCGACTGCACTCTATTTTCTTTTTTGGCCTTTACCAATAATGATAGGTTCTGCAGCTGGTTCTCCAACTCCTGTTGGGATAACTACTAAAAACGGATTTGGGATGCCAGTATCGTCAGGAATGTCTGCTGGTACCCTGACCTGCTCTTCAATATCTCCTTCTTTAGGCTACCTCAGACTACCCTTCATATTATAACCATGGGCAAAAGAACGAATTGAAGCATAGAAGTGGGCATACGTATGGAGTATACGTAGTTCTATAGTGCTAGTGGCAGTCGAAATCCTAAATTTAGCACCAGTCCGAGCAGCACCAAAATACCTCCAACCCCTAGCTCCGTCAAGTAATTTCCCATAGTAACAGAAATTAGTCAAAGGATTACCAACATGAAGTTGGTCGTACCCAAATTGGCGAGCAAACCTACTGGGTAAGTATGGTTCAAACGCACAATTATCTTCATTCCTGTACATCAGATGAGAAGGTCTGATGTACTGAAGCCATCTAAAGACTAACTGCGGCAGTACAACTCTTCCTTCAACTTCATCTTCAAACTGGACACCGAAGCAATCCGCTGGAACTTGCGGCCGGGTACAGAAGAAGTTCCAACCGTATGAATAATTCAGAACTGCTCGGGTATCTGCCACAGTCGTAGCAATCCATGTAACTTTGCTGAATTTTTGGAAGAAGACCTCTGCATTATCACCTGGACCTGGCGGTAACAATCTACAATTGTGATGCAACAACCAGCCCATCAGATAAGTGTAGGGCATCTCTACTCTAGGGAAAATATTCCGATGAGGAGCATTGTTGATTAACTCCTCGCCGAAGGTCCTTAAACCTGCATTTATCCGATACACCATGGCTGACAGCAGGTTGATCCTGACTTTAAAAACCAGACGTACTGCTGGCCATAGCACACTGCGGTGAATTCTGTCAACAGTACCAATACCCGGTATAACCTATCTTCTCAACCATAAAGAAAGAAAGCCTGCCAGCAAAGCTCTCCATGAGATTTTTTGACTACCATATCTGAGGAAGCTCAAGGCTTCAGTTCCGGCAGGAAATTTCCCAGTCTTCGTAGACAGATATTTATTCGAGAATTTGTAAGTAATCATCATATCCCGAACCTTGTTAGAGGGGATTGTCGAATCTATGTTGATTACTGGAGCTTTGTTTTCTTGAAACCTTTCTTTGTCTTCCTTGGATATCTTATCCTTATGGAAGAAGAGATAAGTTGTCCACTTGTTGATATACGCCAAATAGGATGTACTTTCATGTATCGTAGTACAAATCAGGTAGTGGCACATCAGTTCTTCGTATATCTCGATTAACTGAGGGTTAACTCCTCTGATTTCAGC
Source organism: Iris pallida (assembly GCA_029216955.1). Lineage (NCBI taxonomy): Eukaryota > Viridiplantae > Streptophyta > Magnoliopsida > Asparagales > Iridaceae > Iris > Iris pallida. The sequence continues at coordinate 1,056,829 of JANAVB010032819.1, read as the reverse complement.
AAGCTCCCTGTTGGAGGGAACATATTCTTCATATGGGGCTTTCCCTATTGGCAGCTTCGAGATAAACTGCATCTCATGAAGGGCAAGACCCATTTCACCTTTCGGGGTGGCAAAAGTTCCAGTTGAACTTAGATATATCTCCGTCAAGGCCAGAAATAAGTTTCCATTCGGAGGAATACCATAACTGGTGGAAGCCACTGCTTCGTACAAGCCAATATCTTTCAACTCTTCCTCAAAGTTCTTCATTATCCAAAGGCTTATCTGAATCCAACTCTGGTTGAATGGAGTCAACCATCCTGGCAGTCTGGGGTTGGTTTGGGGATATAATACAGCTTCTCTCATAAATTTATTGACAAACATCGGGGTTTGTACTGGCTGTATTAAACCCGAATCTTCGCTAGGATTAGAGCCTGGCATAAGGCCAAAGATAGAAGTAACACCCCCATTAGGAACACTAGCAAAGTATCTCATATCGTTGGCACGCTCTCTCTTGAAAACAATTCTACCCGGTCATCCATGACAACTGGGAGTCAAGTTCCACAACATTTGTCGAGGATGAGTAGCATGGACGAATGCTGACAAAGGATAATCTCTGTCCATATCTGGAAGATACATGGCTCTATTTCCAAATTTTAAAACCCAAGACTCCTTCTTGGGGTGTGTCTGGGATTTACAATCAATGGCATCTCCAAATAGAAAGGCTAGTTTTGCGAAGTGTTGTCCGTCTAGTGAACTCAACAATTCCCCATTTATCATGGATAGCAACAGTCTATCCCCTTGAGCTGCTATCAACTGTGCCCTCTCTGTCGGATACTCGGGGTTCGACTGAGGAAATTGGACATGAGATAAATCTTCCAAATAGTTCGAACCTACCATGCCAACTGATGATCCGAAAACTTCAGCGAGGGGGTGAACTTGCAAATCCACTGGTGAAATAACAAAAGAGATCAAGTTAGTTCGAAGTTTTTTATTAAAGAGTTGATGAAAAGCTTATGAAGTCTTTGTTCGACAAAATCTCTCAAAAAGATTGATGAACTTTACGCTACCACACAGCAATATGAGCGTAATACAACTTTTTACGCTGGCATGTACGAACATGAGCGTAGTTAAGTTTTATGCTAGCACATTAACTGTGGGCATAAAACCAAATTTTACGCTGACACGTACAATGTGGGCGTATTCTTGTTATTTTTTTTACGCTAACACGAACAACGTGGGCGTACAATGTTATTTCAGCTTTACGCTAACACGTACAACGTGGGCGTAAAAAGCTGAAAGTTTGGTTTATCTTCTTCTTTCTCGACGGATTTGTTTTCTCCCAACCAAAGATTAGGGCTTTACCCATCATTGGCGGAGCCACGGCCGGGTTGGGATTTCATTACGGTAGAGATGACTGAGTAGGGGTTTTCACATGATCAGTCGAGGAGGAATCAATGGCTGGTTTCTTCCCCTTGCTACCGGCGGCGGATGATTTCTTAGGAGCCATCAGATCAGAGTTTCGAAGAAAGAAAAGGCAAAGAGACTCAAGAAGATGAGTAAAAGTGTTTTCTCTCTCTGAAAAAGACCGATTTATAAGAGAGATTCAAAATCGACTGTTGGATATCCCTATAATTACGCGGACTGTTGGACATCCCCGCTTTTATGCGGATGGCTGTTGCGTATTCCAACTTTTACGCTGGCAGATCAAATCTCAACTTTTACGCTTCTGTTCAAAGTGTTTCAAATTTTGGAGATATTTGAAAACTTTGAAGGGGATCTTGTAGGAGCGTAAAAAGTGCTTCAAAGAAAGAGTCATCCTATTCATAAGTGATCGTTTTTACGCCAAACAGAGCGGGTAATCTCTTTTACGCCCAAGACTAGGCTAATCAATTTACGCCTAAACAGGCTGATCATTTTACGCTTGGGTCTACACCCGTGATTTTATGCCAAGGACAGAGCAGCCTCCTTTACGCTGGACAAAGCTGTCAAATCTAGCATTTAATGCAAACTCTGACATGAAGATGTTAATGATGGCATTTACCACAGAATTCAATGGGATTTGTCTTATACAAAGACCATTGTTGTCGTTTATGGGGATCGAGCTACTTTACGCTCACTGAATGGTTTCTTTTACGCACGGAGTTTTACATGAGTCCTTATGCTCATAAAACAATGTGTACGTAAAGTCTATTTGACCTATTTTATGCTCAAGGTTATTCAATAACCACTTTACGCGGGGAACCTATGACAGAGCTATTTTACGCTCATCTCACTGTTTTATGCCCAGAGGATGTTGGAGCTATTTTTATGCCCTATTCTTTCTGGCCAGTTTGGAACGTGGTTTGCCTACATAGCCTTCATGCCACATATTTCGAAGAACGTGTGTACATGTATCCTATTCTTACTAAAATGATGGGACGCGTGTCAACGTATGCAAAGGATGACTTCGATCATGGGTGACAGTTGTTAGCGTAAAGACAGACTTTGATGATCTTTTACGCACAGAAGCCCAGTCTATAAATAGACTCATTTTTTCTCAAAGACAGACAGAGAGAGAACAGGAGAGAATACAGAGATCAGGACTTCGAGATTTTGATTCTCCGGAGCATTCTTCTTCAACTTTTCTTTCAGAACAGAGTGAAGCAAAGCAGGAAAGCATTCGGCCTCGCCATCAGTGCCCAAGTGTATCGATACCTTTCTGGTGACTTAGTTCTTCCAAGTTGTTCTACGTTAAGCAGTGATCTTCATCATCATCATATGGTCCAAGGAACAAAGTGATCATTTACGAATCAGACTTCCATAGCAATACTTTCCTAGAATTAAATTTGTACTTCTTGTACTTTTTCTCGTTTTATTTTCAAAATCCAAACTTTTGTTTGGCAATTTTGTTAAGTGAAACACAGACGAGTGTCAAGCCGCATTTGACGAGTTGAAGAAGCGATTGACCACAGCACCGATCTTGACACTACCATCGGGCCCGGGAGGATTTGCGATCTACAGCGACGCGTCCGGGAAAGGATTAGAATGTGTATTGATGCAGCACGGTCGTGTAGTAGCATATGCATCGCGACAGTTGAGGGTGCACGAGAAGAATTATCTGACCCACGATCTAGATCTCGCAGCGGTTATCTTTGCCTTTAAGCTATGGAGACACTACTTGTACGGCGAGAAGGTTGATATCTACATTGATCATAAGAGCCTCAAGTACGTGTTCACACAAAAAGAATTGAATATGCGACAGCGACGTTGGTTGGAGTTGATGAAGGATTACGAGATCGAGCTACACTATCATCCGGGCAAGGCTAATGTCGCGGCAGACGCATTAAGCCGTAAGCCCATGGCACACTTTTTGACTACACAGAAGGAGTTGATTAAAGACTTGGAGCAGCTTTGTATTGAGGTAGTATTGCCTGGAGCAGACGACGTATTAGCCAACCTTCAAGTGCAATCATTATTGGTAGAGCGCATCAAGGCAGCATTGTCCAGTGATGCTAGATTTCGACGGCTCAAAGAGAGGACTGAAGCAGGAGAGCAGACGGGATTGAGGATCCACCCCGATGGGACATTGCGATGTGGTGATCGCATTTATGTTCCCAATGGAGAGCTACGGCAGGAGCTGATGGCAGAGGCTCACAGTTCGACTTACTCTATTCATCCTGGAGGAACCAAGATGTATCACGACATACGACAGTATTATTGGTGGCACGGAATGTAGCGAGAGATAGCTCGTTTCGTTGTCAAGTGCTTGGTATGTCAACAAGTGAAGGTGGACCACCAGAGGACGGCCGGATTATTGCAGCGGCTTTCCATTTTCGAATGGAAGTGGGAGCACATTACTATGAATTTTGTCACGAGTTTTCCTCGGAGTCCTAGGGGACGTGACGCAGTGTGGGTGATTGTTGATAGACTTACGAAGTCAGCCCATTTCTTACCTTTTAGAGTGGGCCAGTCGACAGAGGTATTGACAGAGGTATATATGGAGCAGATTGTGAGATTACACGGTGTGCCTGTTAGTATTATGTCGGACCGTGACTCGAGATTTACCTCGCACTTTTGAAAGAGCATGTAAGAGAGTTTGGGCACACGGTTGAAGTTTAGCACGACATACCATCCACAGACAGATGTCCAGTCGGAGTGTACCATTCAGACGCTAGAGGATATGTTGAGAGCGTGCATGCTTGACTTTGGCGGTTCATGGAAGGACCATCTTCATCTTGTTGAATTTTCCTACAATAATAGCTATCAAGCGAGCATTCAGATGGCTCCGTTTGAAGCATTGTATGGTAGGAAGTGTTGGTCTCTTGTTTGTTGGAGTGACATAGGAGAGCGACAGCTATTGGGTCCCGAGCTGGTCTTGAGCACAGTGGAGACAGAGAAGAAAATTCAGGGCCACCTGCGAGCAGCACAGGATCGTCAGAAGCAGTGGGCAGATAATCGTCGCCGACCCTTGGATTTCAAAGAGGATGACCATGTGTTCTTGAAGATATCCCCCACTAGAGGCACGATTCGATTCGAAGGACGTGGCAAGTTGAGTCTAAGGTACATCGGGCCTTTCGATGTCTTGGAACGTGTTGGAGAGGTTGCCTATAGATTGGCGTTGCTACCGTCGCTAGAGGGAGTGCATGATGTATTCCATGTATCTCAGCTGAGGAGGTACGCGGCGGAGAGCAATCATGTGCTTGATCACTCCGAGATCACCATTGGACCGAGCTTGTCGTACGCAGAGCAACCGGTAGGCATTCTTGATCATCGAGTGAAGGTGTTGTAGAATCAATCTATACCATTGGTTCGCGTGGCATGGAAGCATCACTCGCCAGAGGAGTCTACGTGGGAGCACGAGGACGACATTCGAAATCGCTATCCGCAATTGTTCGACAACCAAGGTATGTCCTACACGTGGTAGCCTTTATAGTTCTTGCATGGCAAGGCATTGCATTCTGACTCCCTACCTTAGTTTAATTTCGAGGGCGAAATTTTCTTCAAGTTGGGTAGGATGTAAACCCCCAATAATTTCTAACTATTTTAGTGCTTTAAAAATTATTTTTTCTATATTATTTAGAATTAAAGAGGTAATTGGTATACGTACGTAATTATAGATATATATATTATATGTATGATTGTGTGCTTGATATTTTAAATACTACAAAATATAGCCTACCTTTGTTACAAAATATTTTTGATACTTAATTACGAATTATAGAATTTTTCTTGTGAATATATACATAAAATCACAAACCACAAACCACAAACCACTAAGCTGCGGGGTGACCCGACCCCCTAAAACCACAAACCACTAACTCAGCAGCAGCAGCTGCAAGGGTTTTTTGACCGAGCCCAAACCCTTAGCAAACCCGAGCCCCCATAGTCCTAGTACTAATAGAAGACAGAGGCGGCAGCAGTATTTATCCGCAATCGAAACCCTAAACCCCCATATCTCTTCTCCCTCCTAAAGCCCCCTCGACCTCGAACCCCCGGCGAACCACCCCGATGCCCTGAGAGCCGCCTCCATCAACTAGACGATCGCCGGAGAAGCTCGACAAACCGACAGCCACCACCTTGCTTGGTGTTCGTGCGCGTAAGGTACTGTCTTCAACCCTGTATTTCTTCCTCCGTGCTTAGCTAACTCTCGTACCGTAACTTCCTAGGGATAACCAATATAACCATCTAGGAGTCCCTTCAATTGTATTGGAGAGTACTCGACTAGATTTCTCAGGAGATTGATTCAAATTTCCTGAGAAAACTTGCGAAAAATATTATAGATGACTGCCCCAACCCCCTAACTTGGAAGCCACGATTTTGATCTATGTGTCGAGATTTTTCAGAAACTAATTGAACCACGATTAAAATTCAACGTGTAGATCTATATTTCGATTTATTTGTAAGAATTAAATCAGTGTTAAACTTGTGCGAAAAACTGTTTTCAAAATTGTTAATTTCAGAGAATTTTCCCCGATACGACGTGCGCCCCGATAAACCGAGCAACGTGGTCGCGTGCTATACACATCGAAAGGCGCGTATGGCCGTTGCCGACGTGTGGGAACTGACGGAACTCAGTTTCGTCGTGTGTGCGCGACGAAATCAGTCTGTATCCGTCGAGATACCTCCGTATCGCCAATTTGTAAACTTTGCCCTAACTTCGTGTACAGTCGTCGATTTGAAACGAAACTTGCTCCAACAGGTCTGAATCGAAATTCTGGTCTTGTGTGCCAAGTTTGGTTCGATTCTGAGAAGGTCGAACCGGAACCCCTTTTTGGCGGGCCCGCGACCCACTCAAACGGGCGATTTTGTACGCGGCTCATCGAAATCCAAAACTGGACATACCGTTGAGTTCCTCTCCTCAAACTGAATCTGTAGACATGTAGTTTGACGACTTTAGAGACCATAGACTTTGGCATGTGTTTCGGTGCAAAGCGGGTCCAACGGCGGATATCGTTTTGACCCGAAATTATGATTTTGCCCTGTTCCAGAATTAGACTTTTGGACAGGCATTTCCTAGGTATATCTTTTACACCGAGTACGTTTTTGATGTTTGTTTCAGCATCCGGGGTTGTTTGGAGATTGTGACATTTCTTGGCTGACATTGTGATTACTTGGACTTGCCACTTTGCACCATCAGGCAAGATACCTTGCCACCTTACTCTGTGATTATTATATTCTTATTTTCAGCTATTATTTTCAGTATTTCTTAATTCTTGATATTTAAACTGTGCGTCCAAGTCACACTTGGGTGCAAGCGACTCTATTGGTCGTTTTTTACGCTTTTATTTATTTCTCTTGCATTGACTTAGTCTAGTGACCTCCCATTAATGATGAGGTATTGATATATCTCATACGACCTTGACACTTGCTTTACCACGTGTTGTGAGTCACATGTAGGACACGTACCCGTGTAGTCGGCTGGCTACCGATACGTATGGAGCGTGCGACGGATAGGAGTAACTGCCAATAAAATTGCATGTTAGAAGACTTGGCGGTTACTAGAGGTTCGTATCAGTCATGGAGATGATGATACTAGGCATTGGGTGGGGAGAACAATACCTGACATATGGACTTCTTTGCACTTCCCTGATTACCTGTGCGCTCCTCCGGAGACGCAGGCTCCAGGCGTCCTCTGACGTTTTCCAGAGCGTTATGGACGTAGCCCCTTGCACATGGTGCCCTCTGACGCTTCCAGAGCGTTATAGACGTAGGCCCCTGGTGCCCTTTACGGGAACTATGCCTATCCTATTTACAGCTAGGGCTCATGCGTCGAAGGATTGTATCTCAACTACATATTTACAGTAAAATGGTCAGGGGTCCGATTGCATGCATACCTTTTTCTCTTATTATATTATCACAGTTTATATGGCATGGTGTTTTCTTATATCTTGCTACGTCTCTCTGAGGACCTGGTTATCTCTCCAGGGTTAGACGATTTTCTACAGGAGTACGGAGCGGCGTTGGAGCTATCCTACATCGATGATGAGGCAGTTCCTTTTGACTTCTAGTCTATTCCTTATTTGAGACAGTAGTAGACATTATTTTACATCTCTTTTCTTTCTATTTTACGGAGGTTGGACTCCGATGTTGTGAGACTATTTTTCATAGCTGTTTGGAGTGAGCATGTTCACCCGACTATCTTTTGAGATACTTATTTTTTTATTTGGATTTTATTATCTTCTGTGTTGAGCTGTGATGAGTTTAGATTATATATTTTTGGCCTGTGGTTATGTTATTTACAGCTTATGTACATATATGAGGATTCCATATATTGGAGTATTCTTCGTATATGTGCAGCTGGCATGTTCACGTACTTGGTCCTACGTATTTTGGGACTGGAGCGTTACAAAAGAATATTCAAATGTGAAGATAAAGTCATATACCTCACAGAAATATCGAGGTTTATGGCTTTATCTCAATACGAATTTGCAAGCTATCCCAGAAGAATGTCATGGGATCTGACTCCAATCCAGCAGGCAAGAGTCGAAAAAATCTGTTATAGAATGGGTCCGAAGCACAAGGACCTCTTTTACAGTACTTCTGAGAAGTACATCACCCACTTGAGAGGCTTGAAGCCAAGCTGTATTCTTTTCGAGGATTCCTCTATGCTCCTCCAGTCAGAATACCTATATTTGCAAATACATTTGTAAAAGCTGAAGGAAGATATCCAGACCGTAGCATGCGTATAACGGGTCTGGTTAACCCAGATATGAAGCGTTGGAGCAGCTTATCTATCTGGATTTTGGATCAGTTTAAGGACAGTCTCCTCGATTTAGATCTTTACAATGCCATCTGGACTACAGTATGCGGTATTCGCCAGAACGCTCATATGTTTTGGCTTTAGTGGAGAGATATAACGAAAGCACTAGGACTTTCATGACTCCCCATGGAGAAATTGGATTTGCTCTACATGAGATGAAATATCTCTCTCATCTACCAATGGACGATAATCCATACGAAGAGTATGTGCCCACTAATGAAGAGTTGGATGCTATGGCAGAAGAGAATCCACAAATGATTGCCGTCTTCCAAGAGCTATTGTGTCACTATAAAATCTTCTCGCTCTTCTACAAAAGTGCCTCTGCAGGTACTTGTTATACAACCAAGTGGATGCCGTACCTTTTCCTGGGTCATGTACGGGAGGATAAACCACTTGAGAGTCAAGCATGTGCTCCTCGTTTCTTTGAACTTTTCAGTCATAACGACATACAATATTTGATGGAGCAACATAATCATGGAGATATCAAACTGGATAAAGACTTGCATCCGTTCAAGGCTGGCGATACCCTCCAGAGTTATCTCAGAAAGGGTTACAGACCTATGTCCAAAGAGGCGTAGCTAGCGGGCTTTTTCTCTTTATGGCTGCGGCGCTTCATAGTTCCAGGAGCCAGTACAGTCGACAGATTCCATCGGGGCGTCCCGTTTGCTGCAGTGTTTTTGGATACAAGATGGATCTCCTATCGGCAATGACCTGCCGCTTGAACGTAAGGTTGCATTCTTTTGTGCAGACCATGCTCCATGACAAGGCAGCGAGGCAAGATTTTTCCTGTACCGAGATACCGTACACTTATTTATTCGGATGGATATTGCTTCACCATCCCTGTTTGATGAACCCTAATATAGGAAGTGTCAACGGAGATTTCATCAGACGCTACTCCAGCGCTCATTGGCAATACACAGCTCCTTCAGAGTATAGATTTGCGTTGAATCGTGGATCGGGATGGAGCTTTTAGTGTGTTCAGCCTCCTCACGGATATGAGAATACGTCTCCACAGCTGATGGATTTAACTGTAGAATCGCTCCGCTTAAGTCCACCTATCTTTTCGTGGCTGCAGACGATCCGTCCATCTCACTTGGTCTACATATTTGAGGAAGAGTGCTATTTGGAACCGTACTTGCCAAGTCAATTTGTACGATATTTCGGCTATGATCAGCTTCATGTGAGTAACGCCACCACTTGCCTACGGGCCAAAGGTTATCTGATCGATGGGGCCAGGGCTTGGTGATACTACAAGGCCAGGGCATAAAAGCTATATTTTCCATGCCCTTCAATCTTCAGCAAGGCCCGCGTATGTTATATACATACGCAAACTTCTATACTTCAGCAAATACATTCACTGAAAGCTTCCATCCTGTACATAGCTTTGCCAGTGAGAAGAGATCCAAATTGGGGAAACACACTGCTCACTCTTTTCGGGATGCAGAGGACAGAGATCCTGCAGATCCACTACTGGAAGCTTCTATTTTAAAGAACTATCCCAATTAAGTTCAAGATCCTCTGGACGTATCCTTAAAGGTGCGGAAAGAGAAATCCCCTGCCAAGGGGTTGAAGAAAAGAAAGGCTAAGGAGACGACGACCCTTCCTCGGCTGGATAGTAGTCCTGCCTCGCCAAGGGCTCTGAAGAAGAAGAGAAGGACGTCATCGGTTATAAATGAACCAACGACTACAAGAACGACTCGTTCTCAGTCAAAACAAATGCTCCTCAGTTCTTCCTCCGGAGAGAAGGAAACTACTCCTTCTTTTATTCAGAAGCAAGGCAGAGTTACAGAAGGAGGAACGTCTACCACTTTGATCGATCTGGAGGATGAATGCACCGGAGCTACTGAAGAGCCGGCTGCATCATCACACAGAGAAGTCAAGAGAAAACGGGTAGCTTCTGAAGGTGTAACATCTCAGGAAGGTAATATCAAGCTTTTGATATACCTTAATATATATATTTTTCTCTTAAAGATGTATATTAAATTGATTTCTTTCTTTGCAGTGGCTACTTCAGCAGATGTTCAACCTTCTACCACCACCGTAGAAGCCGTGAGATCAGAAGCTTTGGTGGTACGTATTTTCGCCAACGTACTTGTTGCGGCAGGGATAACGATTCCGTCACCAACTCCCATGACTCCAGAGGCCGTCTCCCCAAAGAAGTATTTGCTATCGCAAGATTCTACGAAGGCTAAAGAGCCTACTCACTCTGAAGAGGAGATGATTGAAGCTTTAGCCGATTGTGACTTTGGTGATGAATCTTATGATGATGATTGGAATAACACCACTAAAGAGGGATAAACTTTAGTGAATGTGCCATCACCTCAGGAACTCCCGACTAATGAAGACCAATCAACTAACGATGATGAGGAGAATCTGATTATCGATGAAGGACATACCAGTCCCAAGGTCGATGAACCCAAAATATCTGAAAAACCTGAGGTTTCTGGAGTGGTAGCAGAATTAGTAGATCAAACTCCAATTACTTTGCCACTTCAGGCTAAATCAGGAATATGAAGCAGTCAAGCCACTATGTATGCAGAGACCCTGTCAAAGTTTCAGCCGGAAGCATCCAAACCTCCTGAGACTCCTCATGCTATGCCCAGTGCAGGTAAATTTCTAAATATGATCTATTTGTCGTAGCTCCTTCAGCTTTGTATATTGCTCAAACAAATGATATATGTAAATTGCAGAAGGACCCACAGGAACCGTAGCAGGAGAAGGGAGCTCTTCCCACATTAGCTCTCAAGATGAAGTGCCTCCATATGTTAAGACTGTAAAGACTCCAGCAAAAGTGGTAGCCACCCCAGGTGCTGTAGCAACTAATAAGTTCGTGGTGGCTTGCTTCACTAAAGTCTTCTTTACATCTCTGAGCCTTTAGTCCATCGAGTAATGGAGATAGAGGATGTTCCATTTAGTACAATCAGAACTCCCTCTTCATTTTTGATCGGAGGTATCCGCAGCCAAGGAGACGAGGCTCAGGCTACCTTCTTGGAACACATTTTGGATTAGCTGGAGGGATCTATTAAAGCTTATAAAGAGCTTAAAAGAGGGGATATCGAGCAGCTAGTAAACATAGAATATGAGGCTATGGCTCGAGAAGCAAAGACTAGTAAAGCTTATTTTGAAGCATTTTTACTGGCTTTTACTAGACAATCCTCTGAACTGGACATCCAAATTGCTGATGCAGCTTCTATTGTTGAGAGTCATAAGACTAAGGCTGTAGATGAAGAGAAGAAAGCTGCTGATCTGGAGGCTAAAATTGCCCGGCTACAGGCAGAGCTTAAGGCTATCAAGCAGGAGATAGAACAAGAAACTCAGCTACATCAAGCTGCTGTTAACCAAATAGATGCTCTGAAGCACCAGAAGAATGAATTTGAACAGCTACAGAATGAAGAACTAGCACGTCAAACTGCTGCTCTGCACCCATTCGATTCCGAGTCAGGAAGGGTTAAAGCCAGGCAGCGGGTGCTGGATTCTTGTAATGAAAGAGCCCAAGTTTTGAAGAAACGAATTGTAGAACTTATTACTTATCCTTCAGAATAGAATGAACGAAACTTGTTATCTTTTTCATTATGATGTATCTCTTTTTAAAATAGAAATAAAATATAAAAAAAATTTATTTGGTTCCATTACTTGTTGCATATCTTATTATAGATATAAGTAATAGAATAGAAAATATATTCAGAGGTACTGGACATAATATATTTCTTGATTAGAAAATAACGATATTTATTATATCTGCTCAAAGGTAATGTGGACGTGGCAGAATATAATATTTAGAAATACCATTATTTCAATAAACAACTTTATCAGAGGTAATAGGGACGTGATAGGTTGCTGATGTAGATAATCGGAATTCAGAGGTGTGGAGGACGTGAATTCTTTTTTTAAAAGAATTTATCATCTATGGTTTTATTTACGAGAAAGTAAATAAAAGACAATAAATGCTAAGACTGATGAATGAATGAATTGACAGTCAAATTGTTTTAGTGGAGAGAAAGTGAATGAATGAACAGTCACTTCGATTTTCTAAGAAAAGAAATGAATGAATGAACAGTTGGATTTCTTTTGAATAGAAAAAGTCGCATCGGTTCTCGAAGCCGATCATCTAGTCAATCTATTTATAAATAGAACAAAACATTTGTAGATATTGTCAATCTTTTTTTCTTTCTGCACAGATTGTCTTTTGAAGATTTGCTCACTCCGAAGATCGAAGATACGAATGAGACGCCTCCTGGTGAGCTTCTGATACCTCCTCAGAAAGAAGTGGGTGAAGGCTCGAATGTTCCTGTACCAGAGCATGATCTGATTGCCAAGTTGGTGGAGATTGGAAAGACTACTGATGAAGAAGCCATGAGGATAGCCGCCTGTGAGTTGCTAGTGTGTTCAGACAATGAGAGTTTGAATTACTGGTAAATCATATATTTAATCATGAAGGATCGGATCCTCGTCTCCGTCCTTGATATTATGTAACTCTTTCTGCTTTTGAATAAAACGAGTTTTATTTACATCATTTTTCTGAATGAAGAATATTTTACTTTTATACATAATATTTCTTAAGAAATTTGCCATTGATAGGCATCATAGCAACTCTGTCATCCATATCTGTTAATTAGTAGGCTCCATTTGAGAAAACTTTATTTACCACATACGGACCTTCCCATTTTGCCTCTAACTTACCTTTGCTCATGTGGGTCATAGTCATAGGACGTCTGACCGTTAGAACTAGCTCGCATTCCTGAAAAGTTCGTACTTTGACTTTGCGATTGAAAGCTTTTGAGATACGGACTTGATAAAGTTCGATATGTTGTTGAACTAGTAGTCTTTTTTCATCGAGCGCCACCAATTCTTGAAGCCGGAGACGATCATTATTTTCTGTGGTAAGTTCATTAGCAATGACAATTCTCAAAGATGGAATTTGAATTTCCAGCGGTAAGACAGCCTCGTATCCATATACCAGAGAAAAAGATGTGCAACCTGTAGGATTACAGACTGTAGTACGATAAGTCCATAGACATTCTCTAAGCTTCTCACTCCAATTACGTTTGTTAATAGAAACAAATTTTTTAAGGAGTTCGATAATAGTCTTGTTGAATGCTTCAGCTAACCCATTTGCTGTAGGATTATATGTCGTAGAAGCAACATTATTAATTCTGTTGTCATCACAAAACCTAGTAAACTTTTGGCTTATGAACTGTGGCCCATTATCATGGATAATCCGACGAGGTACATCAAATCTGTATATTACATGATATTTGATGAAATTGATAACATACTAGTCTTCACTTCAGCTAAAGGTATAGCTTCAGCCCATTTAGAGAAATAATCGGTTATAGCCAAGATAAACCGATGTCCTTTAGATGAAGGAGGATTGATAGGACCAATTACATTCATGCCCCCAAGCTTTGAAGGGCCATGAGGCAGCAGTCGGGTGAAGAAATTCCGATGGTTGGTGAATAAAATCTGCATGAATTTGACAGGCTCTACATTTTCTTGTATAGTCAATGGCATCTGATACCATAGAAGGCCAGTAGTAGCCCATACGTCGGATACGATTCTGTAATTTAGGACCGGGCTGATGTGCTCCACAAACACCATCATGAGATTCACGTAATATCTGCTTTGCTTCATCACCAGCAAGACATCTTAAGAGTAATCCATCAAAAGTTCATCGAAAGAGAGTTTTGGTGGTATGATTATAATAGAATTGAAGTGGTCGCTGATGAATACTTGTAGCTTTTTTAGGATCTTCAGGTAGTGTGTCATGTACTACAAAGTTGATGAAAGGTGCTCTCCAATCTTCGCTAATGACATTGACTTGAGTTGAATTACTGAATTCAATGTTATGGTTGTTTTCAATACAAAACAGTTCTCTATTGGAGATAATAACCATTTATTGTCTTTTGACTGACATTGCTAATACTGCAGCTAGATTAGCTAAGACATCAGCTTCTGTGTTACATGCTCGACGTACATGTTCAATGAAGAACCCTTTGAACGAAGAAGCCATTCTGATTGCCGCTTCGTGGTAAGGTACCAGATCTTGATGTCGAACTTCGTATGTGCCTCTAACTTGATTAACAATCAGCTTAGAATCACCATATACTTCGAGATATTCAATATCCAATTGTTTGGCTAATTGAAGTCCAATTAGCAAAACATTATATTCTGCTATATTGTTGGAACATGGCTCATCTAAAGAATAAGCTCTTGGGATAGCTAATCCATCTGGTGAAACGAGAACAATTCCTACTCCAGCGACAAGGGTGCCTCCAGATCCAATTCTAGATGCTCCGTCGAAGAACAAATACCAAGTAGGAAATTTTTATGAGATCATATTTGATTCCAATGTCTTATCTAGAATCTCATTATAGAGTTTAGATGTTTCTGGAACAGGATGAGCTGCTAAGAAATCAGCAAGTGCTTGGCCTTTCACAGACTTTTGTGAAACATACATGTCACTTTCCGTTCCCAGAATACGTATTCTAAATACATGTACTGCTGGAATGTATTTATTTAATATTTATCATGTATTGTTCTGTATTTAAATTCCTTTAATTTCCTGCTAATTATTTTTTGTATTTTATTTCTGCATTTTACTTTCTGCTTTTATACTCTGCTTTAGTTTTGTTTTGGGTTCGGCTTGAATTGGTTTAATTATGTTGGTTCATCATGAACCGAAATAAACCCCCACCTACCACCACCCCTTCATTTAAAGCCCAAACCCTTTCTCTCTCTTCATTACTTCTTCTCATTACTCTTCTTCTTCCTTATAACTCTCCCACCAACCTAGAAGAGATAGGCAAGTGCCAACTTGCTTCTTGATGGATCTCCATTTTGTTGTTCCATTGTCTTCCTCTCAACATTCTAAGACACTTTAGTGCTTGGCATTTTCAATTTCTATGGCTAAATTCTTCTAGATCTAAGTTTATAGTATTTTCGGATTTCTTGGGTTTTGATCTATTTAACATTGTTATTTCCAAGTTTTGATGGTTCCATGTTGTAGGAAATTTTGTTCTACCCCATTTTGACCTATGGAAGTCCAAATTTGGACTTACAGTGAAGGTTTTATGGAGCTTGGAAGCCAAGGGTTCTATGACCATCCTTCTCAGGTTTTCTGAGAAGATGGGTCCGCACTTTCTCAGCCGCATGAGAAATCTTTATTTCTCAGCCGCATGTAATTTTATTTCTCAATCTTTATTTTCCACAGCATGTAATCTTTATTTTTCAACCGCATGAGAAATCTTTATTTTTCAGCCGCATGAGAAATCTTTATTTCTCAGCCGCATGAAATTTTATTTCCCACAGCCGCATGAAATCTTTATTTCCCAGCCGCATGAGAAATCTTTATTTCTCAGCCGCATGGAATGTTATTTCTCAACTACATGGAATGTTATTTTTCAGCCACGTGAAATCTTTATTTCCCACAGCATTAAATCATTATTTTCCAACCGCATGAGAAATCTTTATTTGTCAGCCGCATGTGAAATCTTTATTTCTCAGCCGCATGAAATTTTATTTTTCACAGCCGCATAAAATCTTTATTTCCCAGCCGCATGAGAAATCTTTATTTCTCAGCCGCATGGAATGTTATTTCTCAGCCGCATGGAATTTTATTTCTCAGCCACGTGAAATCTTTATTTCCTATAGCATGAAATCTTTATTTCCCAACAGCATGAGAAATCTTTATTTCTCCGCCGCATGGAATTTTATTTCACAATCTTTATTTCCCACAGCATGAAATCTTTATTTCCCACAGTCGCATGAAATCTTTATTTTTCAGCCGCATGGAATTTTATTTCTCAATCTTTATTTCCCACAGCCACATGAAATCTTTATTTCTCAGCCGCATGAGATTTTATTTTCCAGCCACATGATTATTTCTCAGCCGCATGAGATTTTATTTTCCAGCCGCATGAGATTTTTATTTCCCAGCCGCATGAGATTTTTATTTTCCAGCCGCATGAGATTTTATTTCCCAGCCGCATGAGATTTTTATTTCCCAGCCGCATGAGATTTTTATTTTCCAACCGCATGAGATTTTTATTTCAATAATTGATCATGAGATTAATAATTTATGATGCCTTCCTAGATGGAACTAAGAGACTGGCTAGTCGTCTTATTGAATTAAATAGAATAAGACACGTTCATATTTGCAATCGATTGACCAATCCCGAATATTGACATATAGATACATGCATGCTACAATTTATTTATTTATTTTACGAAAGCAGCATGTGTACTTTATGGTCAAGGCATGATTATTTCGTGGTTAATTTTAATTGTTGCATTACGCGATGTAAGACCTACAACCTAACCGCACGGGTATCATTGTAGAGTTGGGCATATCGTACCTTGTATGGAAGTACTCATTCTGAAATGACCATGATCCACGGTATGGGATTTCACTTAACATAGAGGCTACTAAGTTAAATAAAATAATGATTGCATGGAGAGAATGGATTTCCGAGTTCTTACATGGCAGCCCTCTTTGGGACTATTAGCGCCCAACAGGCCGGCTGGTTCCCACAAATACTGCAAATATGCCACACGGGCAGGGAGCGGTATCTGCTTATATTATTGTATATTGTATATTGATGACGGGCGTCCCGCTGGGACTCGTCTAATTCATGATTGGCACAATTGATTGATTGGGTAGACTAGCCTTGCTTCCCCATAGTAAGAACTGAGAAATTCTTATTGCATAATTCCAGGATAACTTGGGACTCACAGTAGTAAGCCATAGGAGTTGGATGGCCGTTTAAGTTGATTTATTTGTGTACTGCACCTACTCTGTTAACTAACTGAGATGATCAGAGCGTCAGGACATGACGGACCAACTTCTGTCCTTGTTTGGTCGGGAGGTTGGCTCGAAGTGTCGTAATGTTACGTGAATCCCAGTAGCAAGCAGAGATCTATTATTATATTATCTTATTTACTGGTTTAATTTTTCATATCGTGCTTCCTTGCGGTACTTGCTATTAGAGGTCTAACCTCTCTGGTTTTGCATGGCCAGATTTAGAGCCGATTCTCGAGGACTCAGCTTACCTCTACCTCCAAGATGGTCAATACTAGAGGAATGATCGCAGGAGGACTCGAGTGGGTTCCTTACTTCCCCGCTCGTTTTGTTAATTACTTTACATTTTGCCGTTTGGCACCGACATGTTAGTCGGATAGTCTTGCACTTACTTTTACATAATTGTAATTAAGTCAGACTGCAGCTGATAATAATTATGTATACGTTGCTATATCATCTGGCTATGTTTTATAAAGCCAGATCTCAAGAACATTTTGACTAAGCGTTTGGGACGCCTTATTGCTTTATCTTAAATGTTCTCTGTTATTGCTTCTTGTTTGAATGATTGAGACATTAGATGTGAAGTGACCATAGCGAGACTTTCATGTAGCATGCACCCCCTTGTCTTTTAGACAGCATTGATCGTATTATACGGTATTCATCTACCCGTAATACGTAGCTGGCTGAGTCATTCCCCCGCTCTCCAGTATTCTGGTTCTGGGGCGTGACAAGGTTGTAGTGGTGGCCCATGCAGGTCTAATTTCAGACTTGTGGGGTGTTTTAATTTATAGGATGTCTCAATCACACATGTTCCCCCTTGATCTCATGATTCGTTACTCTCGACTCTAGCTTGACATTCCGGTATCCTTTGACTTCATTGATCTTTCCTGTCCGATCATTTGATTGTTCTTTTGCTCCTTTTTTTAGGGGCACCTCGTCCGTATCTGTCAGGATTGGGCAACAATAACAAGGGCAACATGGGTAACCTGACCAGGTTGGTCAGCAACAAGGGCCAGTACTACCTCAGGAGACTATCCAAGAAGAAGTGATAGTAGAACCAGCAGCTGGACCACAGTATCCGGAGGTTCCAACGCCACCGATAGTTCCACCGACCCCTGTGAAAGTGGACACACCAGCCCTTCTGGAGATCATGAGAGGGATGATGGCTACTCAGCGACATCAGATGTTAGCCCAACAACGTATGCACGCTCAGTTACAAGAGCAGAATGTACTACTTAACCAAGGATTACAGACAGCTTTGGAAAGAGGGGCAAGGACAGATTCAGGAGCGTCAGCCAGGTTTTGCAAGTACAACCCCCACCATTTCGAAGGCATGGAGGATGCCATCTCAGCAGATGCATGGCTTAAGGATATTGAGGCCATTTTGACAGCCGCTAAGGTGCCGGCAGAAGAACGTGTGGATCAGGTGAAGTTGTTACTTCAGGATCTCGCACGTGATTGGTGGGAATCAGAGGAGGTAGGCATCAGACGTCCTGTGGATTGGAACAATTTTACAGCAAGATTCAAGACAAAATACTATGGAGTTGTGGCACAATTTGAGCTACAACAGAAGTTTATCAACCTCAGACAGGCTGGCAAGACTGTAGATGCTTATGCAGCAGAGTTCTGCAGATTGAGTAGGTTCGCCCCAGAGATGGTAGCAACAGAGAGCCATAGGGCTATGAGATTCCAGCAAGGGTTTCATCTTGAGCTCTTACAATTGATAGAGGGGCACAATTACCAGACTTTTGATGAAGTATTGACGGCGACTCGAAGGCATGAGATAACCGTTCAGAGGATTACGGCAAGGACTGGAGGTCAGAAGAGATCACACAGTCAGATTGAAGGAGGTGAAAGAGCAGCATCCCGAACAATAGCACCATCCCTTGGTGTTCGCATTCACGATGTGGCAATGCGAGGGCCAGCACCACCACCCAGGCAACAGCAGCAGCAGAGGAAGAACCAGCAACCCCCAGTGGGCTGCACTTATTGTGGGAAGGTAGAACACACTAGAGATGTGTGTCGGACATTGAACAGGCAGTATTTGATATGTGGAAACCCAGATCATCGGGTTATCACATGTTCCATGAATTCGAGGTCAGGAGGACCAGTGCAATAATTTCCTGCTCTGCCAGCACCAGGGGCAGGCCAGTATCGAGGACCAGCGGTGGCAGTAAGACCGTTGGCACAGCGCCCGTTCATGACACAGGCTCAGATGTTTCGGCAGCAGGGACCGCCGATGCAGCAGCACCAGCATAGACCACTCCAGCATCATCAAGGCAGGGGCCAGCAGCAGCACCAGGTTAGGCCGCAGCATGGAAACCAACAAGGAGGTCGAGGGCAGGCATTCACTCTATCCTTAGAAGAGGCATTGGCATCGGGAGATATTGTGGCAGGTAACATTCTCGTCGCCTCATATCCCGCAGTAGCATTATTTGATTCGGGAGCATCACACTCATTTATATCTGCACAATTTGCAACACGGCTAGAAATGCAATTCGAGGCATTGCCAGGGAGGTTAAATATACTCACTGGTAATGGGCTCATAGGAGTTAGTAGAGTTATTCTAGCATGTAGCGTTGTAGTTTGCGGGCATTCCTTACCCGCCCGGTTGATAGAATTTCCTGTTGGAAATTTCGACGTTATCTTAGGCATGGACTGGCTGAAAGATAGTCATGCGATAATAGATTGTCGTAGAGGGAGTGTATCTTTTGATATTCCAGGCATGAAGTGGTTCACCTTAGTCAGATCAGTGGCAACTCAACAAGAGCAGGGAGTAGTGACGGCAATAGAAGAAGTTCAAGTTCCGAAGGTAGTTGAAGAGTTTCTAGACGTATTTTCTGAAGAACTTCCAGGTCTACCAACGATTAGAGATATATAGTTCAGTATAGAATTGGCACCTGGAACTAAACCGATATCAGATCGAGTTTACAGAATGGCGGACTCAGAGCAGGCCAAGGTATATCAGCACATAGAGGAACTGAAGGAGAAGAAGTTCATCCAAGCTAGCATATCACCATGGGCAGCACCAGTGGTACTTGTGGGAAAGAAGGATGGGTCATCCAGATTGTACATCAATTACAGGAAGCTAAATGCGGCAACAGTAAAGAACAAGTACCCACTACCCAGGATCGATGACTTGTTTGATCAGTTGAGCAAAGCTAGAGTTTTCTCCAAGATAGATCTTCGGTCAGGGTATCATCAAGTGAGGGTTCGGAAGGAGGATATTCCCAAGACAGCATTCAGGTCGAAGTATGGGCATTATGAATTCTTGGTAATGCCGTTTGGTTTGACCAATGCTCCAGCAATATTCATAGATTTGATGAACCGCATCTTTATGCCGTACTTAGACCAATTTGTCGTTGTGTTCCTCGACGACATTCTAGTATACTCAGCTAATGAAGAGGAGCATGAAGACCACCTCAGGAAAGTGTTGCAGGTTCTGAGAGAGAACCAGTTGTATGCCAAGCTCAGCAAGTGCGAGTTCTGGACGTATCGTATTTCATTTTTGGGTCACATCATATCAGGAGCTGGAGTAGCAGTGGATCCCAAGAAGGTAGAAGCCGTAGAGAGTTGGCCAGTACCCAAGACCGTAGCTGATGTACGGAGTTTCTTGGGATTGGCAGGATATTACAGAAGGTTTGTATCAGATTTTGTAAGACTTTCAGCGCCCATGACACGCTTGACACGGAAGGATGTGTCATTCGTCTGGTCGGCAGAATGCCAGACATCATTTGAGAATTTGAAACAGAAGTTGATATCAGCGCCTATTCTTACATTGCCAATTGGACCCAGAGGTTTTACAGTATATTGTGATGCGTCAGGAAAAGGACTTGGATGTGTCCTTATGCAGCATGGAAAGGTGATAGCGTACGCATCTAGGCAACTTCAGGACCACGAGAAGAATTATCCAACTCATGATTTGGAGTTGGCGGCAGTAGTATTTGCTTTGAAGCTATGGAGGCATTACTTATATGGTGATCGAGTGAATATGTACACAGACCACAAAAGTCTAAAGTATATTTTTACTCAGAAGGAACTGAACATGAGGCAGAGAAGATGGTTGGAGTTGATTAAGGACTATGACGTGGAGCTTCAGTATCATCCAGGCAAGGCTAATGTGGTAGCAGACGCTCTTAGCAGGAGAGGCGGTGCATTTATGTTGACAACACAAAAGCACATTTTAGAAGATCTTCAGGAGATGGGCATCGAGGTTATACTTCCTAGTGATGTAGGAGTTCTGACGAGTCTACAAGTTCAATCCGACTTGGTAGACAGGATCAAGGCAGCTCAGGCACAGGACCCAAGGATTCAAAAGCTTAGGGCAGAATGTGAGTCAGGACTCAGAAAGGAGATACAAATCCATGAGGATGGTACACTTAGGTTTGGATCGCGTCTATGTGTGCCTAGCAGAGATATCAGACAGGAGGTTATGGCAGAAGCTCACAGCTCTCAGTATTTCATACACCCTGGAGGGACCAAGATATACCAAGATATCAAGCAGCACTTCTGGTGGAACGGGATGAAGAGGGAGATAGCTAGATTTGTTTCCCGTTGCTTGGTATGTCAGCAAGTGAAGGCAGAATAGCAGAGGCCAGCTGGGTTATTGCAACCGCTTCCTATCCCAGAATGGAAGTGGAAACATATTACAATAGACTTTGTGATCGGTTTACCGAGATCACTAAGTGGTAAAAATGTTATTTGGGTGATAGTAGATCGGCTTACAAAGGTGGCGTACTTTCTTCCTTTCAGAGTAGGACAATCTACAGAAAGGTTGGCAGAATTGTATATGCAACAGATAGTCAGGCAGCATGGAGTCCCTGTCAGTATTGTGTCAGACAGAGATACCCGTTTTACATCACATTTTTGGAAGAGCTTACATCATAGCCTGGGTACCAAGTTAAGATTTAGCACGGCTTACCATCCCTAGACAGATGGGCAATCAGAAAGAATAATTCAGACTTTGGAAGACATGTTACGAGCTTGCACTCTGGATTTTGGAGGATCTTGGGAGAGCCACCTGCACTTAGTGGAATTCTTATACAATAACAATTATCAAGCCAGTATCCAGATGGCGCCATTTGAAGCACTATATGGTAAGAAGTATAGGTCACCACTAGCATGGGACGATATCGGGGAGAGAAAGATGTTAGCCCCGGAGATGATTGTTCAGACAGTGGAAGTGGTCAAGAGAATTAGAGAGCGACTTCGAGTTGCGCAGGATCGACATCGTCATTGGGCGGACCAGCATCGTAGGCCGCTAGAGTTTTCTGTTGGAGATCACATGTTCTTGCGGATCTCACCTACTCGTGGGGTCATTAGGTTTGGCGTTCGCGAAAAGTTGAGTCCGCGGTACGTAGGCCCATTTGTTATTCTTGATAGGATAGGCGATATTGCTTATCGTTTATCCCTTCCACCTTCGTTACGAGAGGTGCATGACGTATTTCATGTATCTCAGTTACGAAGGTATGTATCGGACCCAAGCCATATCCTTGATCATTCTGAGCTGGTTGTTGGCACCAACCTGTCTTACGAGGAACAGCCTGTGTCCATTTTGGACCGAAGAGGGAAGATACTCAAGAACCGAACAATTAGCTTTGTCCGGGTTGCTTGGGGTCATCACTCTTTAGGGGAGTCAACGTAGAAACGTGAGAATGATATCCGATCACGGCATCCGCACCTGTTTGACTCACAAGGTATATCTCTTTCTGTATACCTTGATTGTCTTAACTCCTCATGCTTGTCATCTTATGAGTAGAATTGCTTGATGTCGTAAATTGTTAAACATAGATACGCTACTTGCTGTTATCATTGTAGAATAATTGCTTACTTAATTTACTTGTATTTAGATTAGTTTAGCTTTGACGTTTCTATCCTGCTTGGATCTGAAATTCCGAGGACAGAATTTTTCTAAGGAGGGTAGAGATGTCACTTCCCGTTCCCAGAATACGTATTCTAAATACATGTACTGCTGGAATGTATTCATTTAATATTTATCATGTATTGTTCTGTATTTAAATTCCTTTAATTTCCTGCTAATTATTTTCTGTATTTTACTTTATGCTTTTATACTCTGGTTTAGCTTTATTTTGGGTTCGGCTTGAACTGGTTTAATTATGTTGGTTCATCATGAACCGAAACAAACCCCCACCTACCACCACCCCTTTATTTAAAGCCCAAACCCTTTCTCTCTCTTCATTACTTCTTCTCATTACTCTTCTTCTTCTTCCTCATAACTCTTCCACCAACCTAGAAGAGATAGGCAAGTGCCAACTTGCTTCTTGATGGATCTCCATTTTTGTTGTTCCATTGTCTTCCTCTCAACATTCTAAGACACTTTAGTGCTTGGCATTTTCAATTTCTATGGCTAAATTCTTCTAGATCGAAGTTTATAGTATTTTTGGATTTCTTGGGTTTTGATCTATTTAATATTGTTATTTCCAAGTTTTGATGGTTCCATGTTGTAGGGAATTTTGTTCTACCCCATTTTGACCTATGGAAGTCCAAATTTGGACTTACAGTGAAGGTTTTATGGAGTTTGGAAGCCAAGGGTTCCATGACCATCCTTCTCAGGTTTTCTGAGAAGATGGGTCCCCACTTTCTCAGCCGCATGAGAAATCTTTATTTCTCAGCCGCACGTAATTTTATTTCTCAATCTTTATTTCCCACAGCATGCAATCTTTATTTCCCAACCGCATGAGAAATCTTTATTTCTCAGCCGCATGAGAAATCTTTATTTCTCAGCCGCATGAAATTTTATTTCCCACAGTCGCATGAAATCTTCATTTTTCAGCCGCATGAGAAATCTTTATTTCTCAGCCGCATGGAATATTATTTCTCAGCCGCATGAAATTTTATTTTTCAGCCACGTGAAATCTTTATTTCCCACAGCATGAAATCTTTATTTCCCAACCGCATAAGAAATTTTCATTTCTCAGCCGCATGAGAAATCTTTATTTTTCAGCCGCATGAAATTTTATTTTCCATAGCCGCATGAAATCTTTATTTCCCAGGCGCACGAAAAATCTTTATTTCTCAGCCGCATGGAATGTTATTTCTCAGCCGCATGGAATTTTATTTCTCAGCCACGTGAAATCTTTATTTCCCACAGCATGAGAAATCTTTATTTCTCAGCCGCATGGAATTTTATTTTGCAATCTTTATTTCCCACAGCATGAAATCTTTATTTTCTACAGCCGCATGAAATCTTTATTTTTCAGCCGCATGGAATTTTATTTCTCAATCTTTATTTCCCACAGCCACATGAAATTTTTATTTCTCAGCCGCATGAGATTTTATTTCCCAGCCACATGATTATTTCCCAGCCGCATGAGATTTTATTTTCCAGCCGCATGAGATTTTTATTTCCCAGCCGCATGAGATTTTATTTCCCAGCCGCATTAGATTTTTATTTCCCAGCCACATGAGATTTTTATTTTCCAACCGCATGAGATTTTTATTTCTCAGCCGCATGAGATTTTTATTTTCCAACCGCATGAGATTTTTATTTCAATAATTGATCATGAGATTAATAATTTATTATGCGTTCCTAGATGGAACTAAGAGACTGGCTAGTCGTCTTATTGAATTAAATAGAATAAGACACGTTCATATTTGCCATCGATTGACCAATCCCGAATATTGACATATAGATACATGCAGGCTACAATTTATTTATTTATTTTACGAAAGCAGTATGTGTACTTTATGGTCAAGGCATGATTATTCCGTGGTTAGTTTTAATTGTTGTATTACGCTATGTAAGACCTACAACCTAACCGCACGGGTATCGTTGTAGAGTTGGGCATATCGTACCTTGTACGGAAGTACTCATTCTTAAATGACCATGATCCACGGCATGGGATTTTACTTAACATAGAGGCTACTAAGTTAAATAAAATAATGAGTGCATGGAGAGAATGGATTCTCGAGTTCTTACATGGCAGCCCTCTTTGGGACTATTAGCGCCCAACAGGCCGGCTGGTTCCCACAAATACTACAAATCTGCCACACGGGCAGGGATCGGTATCTGCTTATATTATTGTATATTGTATATTGATGACGGGCGTCCCGCTGGAACTCGTCTAATTCATGATTGGCGCAATTGATTGATTGGGTAGACTAGCCTTGCTTGCCCATAGTAAGAACTGAGAAATCCTTATTGCCTAATTCCAGGATAACTTGGGACTCACAGTAGTAAGCCGTAGGAGTTGGATGACCGTTTAAGTTGATTTATTTGTGTACTGCACCTACTCTGTTACCTAACTGAGTTGCTCAGAGCGTCTGGACATGACGGACCAACTTCTGTCCTTGTTTGGTTGGGAGGTTGGTTCGAAGTGTCGTGATGTTACGTGAATCCCAGTAGCAAGCAGAGATCTATTATTATATTCTCTTATTTACTGGTTTAATTTCTCATATCGTGCTTCCTTGCGGTACTTGCTATTAGAGGTCTAACATTTCTGGTTTTGCATGGCCAGATTTAGAGCCGGTTCCCGAGGACTCAGCTTACCTCTACCTCCAAGATGGCCAATACTAGAGGAATGATCGCAGGAGGACTCGAGTGGGTTCCTTACTTCCCCGCTCGTTTTGTTAATTACTTTACATTTTGCCGCTTGGCACCGACATGTTAGTCGGATAGTCTTGCACTTACTTTTACATAATTGTAATTAAGTCAGACTGCAGCTGATAACAATTATGTATACGTTGCTATATCATCTGGCTATGTTTTGTAAAGCCAGATCTCAAGAATATTTTGACTAAGCGTTTGGGACGCCTTATTGCTTTATCTTAAATGTTCTCTGTTATTGCTTCTTGTTTGAATGATTGAGACATTAGATGTGAAGTGACCATAGCGAGACTTTCATGTAGCATGCACCCCCTTGTCTTTTAGATAGCATTGATCGTATTATACGGTATTCATCTACCCGTAATACGTAGCTGGCTGAGTCATTCCCCCACTCTCCAGTATTCTGGTTCTGGGGCGTGACAATACACCATATCATATTGTGCTAATAATATGGCCCATTTAGCAAGCCTAGAATTGAGTGTGTTGGGCTTCTTCATTAAGACCCGAAGAGGATTAACTCGGGAAATAACATGAATGGTTTAGCCGATGATGTAATGTCTTATCTTTTGAACAGCAAATATTAAGGCTAAGCATTCCTTCTCTACCGGACTATAACGATGTTCACCTCCAATCATCGTCCGACTAAGGTAGTAGATGGCTTGTTCATGACCTTCTTTGTTCTTCTGAGCCAACAAGGCTCCCAGTAAATGGTCCATCGCCCGGACTTACATCAAGAAGGGTATTCCTGAGATCGGTGGCACTAGCACTGGTGGACTCATCAAATACTGCTTTATGTCATCAAATGCTCGTTGACATTCTTCTGTCCAAATAAAAGATACACCTTTTTTCATTAACTGAGTAAATGGTCTGCAACGTCCAGATAAATTCGAAATGAACCTCCTGATGTAAGCAAGTCGACCTTGGAATCCTCGTAGCTCTTTTAGGTTGCATGGAGGATGCATCTCTTGATTGGCTTTGATCTTCTCGGGATCAACGTGTATACCTTTAGAGGTAATGACGAATTCGAGAAATTTGCCACTAGAGACTCCCAAGAAAGACTTGGTGGGGTTCATTTTGAGTTGATGCTGGCGCGTTAGATTGAAGATAGTTCTTAAATTTTGAATATGATCTTCCTTTAGACGACTTTTAACAGCAATATCGTCAACATAGCATTCGACGGTCTTTCGCAAATGATCTTGAAAGATAGTACTCATAGCCCGCTGGTAAGTTTCACCTGCGTTCTTAAGACCGAAAGGCATGACTGTATAGCAGTATATTCCGCGGAAAGTATGGAATAAAGTGTGTTTTTCTTCTCCAGGATTCATCCGGATTTGATTGTATCCAGAAAATCCATCCATAAAAGAAATTTGTTCAAATCCACAAGTATTATCGATCATGACATCAGTAATTGGGAGAGGGAATTCATCTTTAGGACAAGCGTCATTGAGATCCCGAAAATCTATGTACACTCAAACTTTCCCAATCTTCTTCAAAACTGGTACAACGTTGGCTACCCAGTCAGGATGTTGTTCTTCTCGGATAAAACCGCAAACGATAAGCTTTTTGACCTCATCATCTATCGCATCCATCATCTCAGGCTTGAATCGCCGTTGTTGTTGTTTGACTGGCTTGGCATTAGGCAAAACGTTAAGTTTATGAGTTACGACTTGAGGATCTAATCCTGGCATATCTTCATAACTCCAGGCGAAGACATCGATATATTCACGAATAAGGTGAATCAGTTCTTGCTTATCATCCTCTGGAAGATTTTTGCTAATGAAGATTGGTCGCGATACACCATTTTCTCCAACATCGATCTGGATTAGTTGATCTTCAATAGGTGGTTCTCTTTGTTCAAAATGAAGTTTCCACTGAGTATCTATCCTTTGTGCCCAAGGATCTGCTTCAGGAGCTTCTTCAATATCATCTTCATCATCTTCTGGGAACTCAGCAGACACCATATTAGAAGATACTGTCATCCGATAGACATGACCAATATTGGTGTCAGAATCCCATGAGATAGAATCTAAAGAGTTAGATCGTTCTTCTTCATCTGACTCGGAAGCTTTTGGAGTCGGAAGTGGTGAAGTATAACCTAATCTCTGCTTCATTTTACTGTAATATTGTTGTGATTTTCCTTTTGGAACAGAAATACGAATAGGGGTTCGCCTTCCTTTACCGCTATTGAGACCAGTTTTGAAATCATAGCCCATTTTACGGATGATTGCCTTAGATTGTGTACTATAGCGACGTAATTGTAGCCTTCCTGTATCATCCTTATTATTGTTGTCGGGCATGATTTTTTGTTTTTCTCTTTTATTAAAAGGTATAGGAGTTTCTCTTTTCTTTCGAGAAGGTACTAGGAAAAATGATTCTTGTATTGATTCAAGTGATACCACATTTCAGAGAGATGATACGACTCCTATTGTAAGTGGTTTGAAGCTATCTAGCATATCCAAATAACATTGAGTATAATAAGAGACATTAGTATACTGCAAGGGAGATGCTTTATTGATCTTTACATCATCATTTACAACAGGACCTTTAGCCTTAACAGGCTTAGTCAGATTGATAACTAGAGGAGGAGAAGAAGAACGAGAAGAAAGAGGCTTTTTACGACAAAGGTCGATTACAAGCGGCTCAGAAGAAGTGAGCTCCCTTTGTTCCTGACTAACACTAGGAGGCTGCTTCTTGTGAGAAGGAAGGTAGATAGTCAATGTCTTAGAAGACTGAGGACAGGAAGTATGCCTTTTGACAGGGATCACCAGAGTATCATTCAGCACACCTTTCTGTTCTTCATCAGTATCCATTGCCAATACCACCTTCATGAATTCCTTCTTGTACATGCGAGAGTCGTTACAGCATGCTTTAACCCCCTTGAAAGGATTTAGGTCTGCAATTTCTTTCTGTACTTCTCCATTGCCATCCACATATTTAAAACATTGGTGGAGAGTAGAAGGTACAATGTTGTGTTCATAGAGAAATGGTCTTTCCAGCAAAGCATTGTATGAGCCATGATTATCAATCACGTAGAAAGTCACCTTCGTACGACGATTGCCGATTTAAAGTTTCAGGCGTATCTTCCCCAAAGGTTCACTTCTTCCTTGATTGAACCCCAAGATAGTAGTGATAGTTGTAGAAAGTTTATGCACGGGGATCTTCAAGGCGTCCAGCAGAGTCTTCGATATGATGCTAAGTGCAGACCCTGGGTCAATCAGAATGCGATCGACTTTTATGGTGTCCACATATCCCGTGAAGTAGAGAGGACGATCATGACGATTGTCTTCTAGCAGCATGTCATCTTGTGTAAAAGTGATGTTGGGTATTAGTTCAAATATACTATGACAATGTGTACAGCCGACAGGCTCCTTTTCAGGCTTCTTGGAAGAGCAAGACAAGCATCAGCCTGTATCAAGGCTTCACTTAACGTTTCTCGAATTTCTTTTGAGAGATGTAAAAGTTCGAAGATTGATAATCTTGCTAGAGTGTTAGCCAATTGAGCCAATATGTCAAAGTTATATAGCTTTTCAAGTCCGAGAGATGAGGACTTTTTTAATGCTTTGTCAAAGCGGACAAGTTATTTTCCCTTATCTGCTGATGTTGGTTTGGGAGGAATTGGTTCTACCACTGGCAAGAATGTAGATGGTATATTCTCAGCAGGGGAAGATGATGTAGTAAGAACATCAGGAGATGGGGCAGGATTTTCTTGAGTTTTGAGGTACTCTCGAAGATAAGGTTTCCCCGATCTGGTACCGATTAGAATTTCTTCTTCTGCTAATGGTTCAAAGGATACCATGTTGCAGCTCTATACCATGTTGCAGCTCTTGGATTTAGTTTTGGAGCGCTTCTTTTGATCGAAAGAAGAAGGTGCTTCAAAGTCTGCCACTAGATCTGGATGAATCCATATGATTTCTCCTTTATCAGTGGAGAGTGGAACAAGACCTTCATTTTAGGGAGGTGGAAGATTCACCATCTCGAGAGTAGTCCTTGGGATGGGAACAACACTATCTTGTACAAGTTGTGGTAGAAAGTCACCAAATTGCACAGAGACGACATTGGCCGTCACAGTCTTCTCATCCTGTTGGAGAGTAACTACACCAGAGTTGACCATTTCTTAGATTTTACCTTTGAGCACGTAGCATGCTCGAGTTGGATCCCCTATAAACCTATGATAAACACAATATTTAGGGTGGTCAGTCTTACCCACTTCCTCTGGCCGTTTTGCCTCCGGTAGTTAAAGTTTATTGATTTTGATCAAGCAATCGAAGATACTCATAATATCATCTTCATCGAAAGAGTACTCTTCTTTTAGACGAGGTGCTTTTTGTGGTGGTGCTGATGGAGTGGGTGCAGTCTGAGCAACGTTGACAGCCAACGACTCATTGCCCTTTAGATTGATGGCCAACGTTTCTTTACCCTTGTAATTGTTCTGGCGATTATTGTTGCATGATGTAGGATGTTCATCTTGGTTAGGATTAGCCATTTGAACCCCTAACTATTTGAACTTCTCAGCACTAACTTCTGCCGCTTTGGTAATTACGATAAAAGAAGGCCAATCTTGAAATTGTGTTGATCCTGTCCACATAATGATAATAGGCAACAAGTTTGATTTACAAGTGTCTACTGTTACAACAGATGGAGTTCCTACAGGCATTTTAAGTACCTCTCGGCGGAATCTTTCAATAAAACTCTCAGTAGATTCATTGTGTCTTTGTTTAATTTTAATAAGGGTAGACATAGTCATATCATTGACCCCCACATAGAATCGTTCCAAGAATATTTGTTTAAAACCTGCAAAAGAAGTTATACAGCCATCAGGCAAGCTACGGTACCAGTCATATGCTGCACCGGCTAAACAACTGATGAACACCCTGGTAAGGAGAGCATCATTTGGCTGCAATTGGTCAGTCATCACTTCAAAGTGATTGATGTACTGACTTAGAGAAGTGCTGCCATTAAACAACATAATGGTAGGAAGCTTGTACTTAGGAGGAAATTGAACCTCCTTCCATTCCGTAGCTAAGGTTTTTTTATTCCAAGTCTTTGTAGACCATCTTTTTGCTTAAAGGCCTCAAATTGAGTGCGTAAGAGTTTTACAGCCTCATTAGCATCCCATGATGTCTGTGAATTGGTGGGTTGATTTGAATTGTTAGAAGGAGGAACAGCGTAAGAATTACCACCCCCTGCACCATACTGACTGGGAACAGCTTGAATCGATACAGAAGCAACTTGGGGAGGCGGTACCTCTAGACCAACATTAACAGACACAGAAGATGCTATGAGCTCGAGATTTGAAGCAGGATTCATTACCGATGGCACTGCATGTTGAGCCACGATTGTGGTGTGCATACTTGCAACTATTTCAGCCATGGTCTTCAGTTTGTCTTCTAGTGCAGCAATTCGTTGCTCTTGAGTAGCTGAACTAGAAGCAACTTGGTCTTCTGTAATGGCATATGCTGTCACCTCTCTTGCCACTATTGACGAGATAGTTTGTTCAGAGCTTTCACTATCTGCATCAAAGTCAGACAAAGAATCTTCTCCCAGATGAGTGACGGGAAGATCTTCCTGATTGAAGACATCTTGGTTCAAATTTTGATTTTTTGATCTGGTATGTTGAAAGACTCCTTCACTAGATTCACGGAGTTGTCCCAAGTACTGCTAACTCGGATTGTGAGACGTGCCACGCTTTAAAGATTTTCTACCCCCCAGTATCTCGGGAAGTCATATTGATAGAAGCATATAACAGCTCATCTTCATCTCCCGTCATGGGTTCAGGAATTGAAGCATAGTTCAACCGATCAAAGTCAGATCGTTTAGCTGATTGGCAACAACACTTTATAACCACTTCATGAAGGCAGTGGTGTTCTGATAGATGATTTATTGGTGAGTGAGACGTCTCTGTGATCTCCCATCTTTGTGTAAGACGTTCACGGAGATTTATTACCACCCGGGAACATATTCCTTAATGATGTTAGGAACATGTCTCCGATTCTTAAGATGCTTAGTTCCGTGAGTGTACAAGGAAGTACTTAACTCATTGGCATAAGTGATTGGGTCCTTCTTTTCAAACTTTTGTTTCTGGTGCAAATTGGCCCATGGCATAGGATTCTTACATTTCACCGAGGTTGATACTGATTGACGTCTGTTGAGATAAGCACGTAAATCAGAGAATTCTGCTCCTGGTGCATCTGTTTGAGATACCATCAATTTTCTTTGCTTGGATCTTGAGATATGCAAGGTTGGAGATCTTGAGCAGTTACCATAGGGGTAGGCAAGATGCCTCTTTGATCAGTATTCTTTCCTCTGGTAGAGAATTGAAGACCTCTGTTCAAGGGAATACAATCTGAGATATCTTCCACTGAGTCATAGACTATGGAAGATTAAGAAAAGACCAAAGGGTGCTTTCCTTTAGTTTGTGAAGGGTTAGCTAAAAAGCGTTTCCCTCTGTTTTGTTGTGGAACCACCTTAGGCGCAGGTTGCGCCAGTTGAGGAAGTGTCAAAGGACCCTTCCCTTTGTTCTATCTAGTGCTAGCACTAGAACATTGCTTCTCCAAGTTCTGAATTGAAGAAGAAGAGGAAATAGCTAAAAAACTGGTTTCCTTGGGTTGCGCCAGAGCAGCATGGTGTGCAGACTACACCTGGACAGCAGGATGCACAGGTTGCGCCATAGTAGCAAGGTGAATGGACTGCACCTTAGCAGTCAGATGAGTGGACTACGCCCTGGCAGTCAGATAAGTGGACTGTGCCTTGGCAGTCAGATGAGTGGACTGCGCCTTGGCAGCAAGAAGAGTAGGTTGCGCCTTAGCAACAGAGCGAGTGGATTGTGCGTGGGCAGTAGAGTGAGTGGATTATACGTGGGCAACAAAGTGGGTTGGTTGCGCGCAGACAACAGAAGCAGTCTGCGCCTGGGCCATAGAGGCAGTTTGTGCCTTGGCCACTAAGCGCTCAGGTTGCGCCTAGGCAACAACAACTGTGGAAGACTTACGAGTCCACACAGTTCTGTTTTTGGTGATAGCCACAGTGCGCTGGTTGCTCTTGTTATTGATCATATCCTCGTAGGCTGTCTGGTTGACTTGAACAACCAGAGTCTTCTGCGTCTTGCCGATTGACGCAGCATCACATTGAGTTGCCACCTTCTCATTGGAGGAGAAAGTCGTCCCCAGCAGAGTCGCTATTTTGTTTGCAAAAATAAAAAAAGTTTATTCCAAACTTAAAAGAATTGTACAAAGTACAATAAATTCTGGGGAAGTACAACTTTAGGAATCCGATCAGAAGACGAATGCTTTATCCCTTGGACTATGTGAACTTGAAGGCTAGAGCCTCTAGAGAATGCAGCAACACTTTTACAAGAACTTTCTTGATCTCCCTTGAAAATGATTGGAAACTCTATTTATAGAGTTCTGGAAATAACTGTTTTAGCAGTTATTCTGATGAGCGCGAGGTTGAATTGAGCGACTTTAGGTTGTACCAACTTCAGGTTGCGCAACCTCCATTCAGTTACTCGAACGTGTACTAACTGTTGTTTGCCATAAAAAATCAAAGACAGGTATTACAGAACACTGAACTTGATTGCAAACTCGCTTGTACAAAGAAAAGCCTAGAAAGAAATCCTAGGAAACAATCTAAGTACAATTGTTTAGTTTTGATTCTGGGGGTGACGATGGAGGCTCGGGAAAGTGCTATCAACTCTGCCTTACTCCGGACTATCTGATGCAGTCTCTAGCTCGTGAAGAAATTACTTTTTTTTCTTGAAGGTTGCCAGCCTTTGCAGGGGAGTGGCACCTGCTATTTATAATAGGATGTATTTTGAGCCGCATGGACGGCTTGCGGCCACGTGGCTGATTAGCACGCGAAGAACGGCTCTTGGGCTGCCATCTGTCAATTTTTTGGGATTTTATTGCAGCAAATCTGGGTAGTTAGGGACTTGGTTCGTTTGCCACGTGTCCCGTTGCATATGGTGTTCTCAGTCTTCGATCACGTAGGGTCGCATGAGACTCATGCGGCTTGGATCACAGGCTACATGAAGTTTGGGAACTTTGGGGCTGCATAAGCTGGGCCGCATGAGGTACATGCGGCTTGGATGGCACTCTTTTGGCCGCATGGAGGCGTACGAACCCTGCTTTTAGGCAAGGTCTCACGTCTTATCTTTCTTGTCGAAGTGTCAGAACTGCCATGTTTTGCAAGGATTTGTCAGCTTTATCAGTCCAACTACTCCTCTTGGCCGCATGTCTTCCTTTTACAGCTGTTTGTTGATGGGCCGCATATGTCTTTGAATAGTCATACGGCTTTCCTTCATGCGAACTTGTTTGGCCCGAATTACCTATGCGGTAATTTGTAATCTGCATGAACTCCATATTTTTCATGTTTCTACAAGACCCCCTTTAAAGTTTCCAAATTGCAAATTTGGAATACTTTGAATAAGAAGCATGAAAAATATACCAAGCCATAGGGAGTCTTCAAGTTGCAGGAAGTGGTTTTCGAACTTGAGTCGCAGAGAAATACTGAGCTGCAAGGGGATCCTGAGTCGCAGAGAAATACTGAGTCACAGGGACACTTCGAGCCGCAGAGAGTCTGCCAGCTGTCACTGCTGCATTTAATGCCCTTGATTCAATTTCGGATTTGGGTTATCTTTTTTCGAGATAAAGCTGACGGTTATTAGGGATAAAATCTCCAAATGTCATCATTATCTTTAATGATCTCGAGAATCGAAGCGGCACTCTTCCTGGAAACTCTATAAATAGGAGTAATTTTTGAAGAGAAAATTTTCTCTTTCTACCTCCTTCTTTTTTTCATCTTCGTCTTCCTGTCTTCAATGGTTCCCAAAGCTTCCAAGTCGACTGCGGCCAAAGGAAAGGGGTTTGCTTCTCTATCGAGGGCGGCGGACTCCTCTTCCACTTACTCCGACGTGCACCCTCCCATCAAAGATAAGGACAGTGGGAAGACGATGGCCATGTCGTATGTTTTTTTATGCGTAGGCCCGTGCTATATCGCTTTCTGTGCAATAAGCTTTGGTCGATGCGTGCCCTATCTCAGTTGAACCACATGTGTTCTGTATGATAAGGCCGTATAAGCTGAGTCGCATAAGTGCTGCATAAATGACTCGGGAATGATCTTCATCAATACTGCATTATTGTGCCGCATAAGTGTCTCCTGACTGATCCGCATGGGTGTTTCGTATCTCGAGCCGCAGGAGCGCTTCAAGCCGCATAAGTACCTCATTATCGAGTCGTATGAACACTTTGTAACTGAGCCACAGAAGTGCCTCATGACTGAGTCGCATGAGCATATGTCTTATGCCACATAGGTCTTGTTTTGGCTAGGTTTGAAGAATAAACTTCTAACTTTTGCTTCTTCTTTGTCTTTTGTAGTGGACTTGCCCTTAGCTCCCTCGAAAGAACTCTTGATAGGATATGCTCAATCTACGTCGGGTGTAACTTTTGACCAGATAGTCGAACGTGTGTCGACTCAGATTAACCGAAATTAACCTGAAGACCGGCTAAGGGAGATCAGAAACCAGCCTTTCTTTTTCTTACTTAGCATGATGAACTCCGGGCAACTGAATGGCGTTCACTCGAAGCCTCTATTTTTATTCGGGGATGCCATGGCTGTTTCAGATCCGAGCGTCATAGATACTCTTGAGAGTTGGGATTTTTATTTTTAGGGGGAGGCAATTTACATACCCTTGATGGATCGCCACTTTCCCTTATCTGGTTTCAATATGGTACCCTTTGAGAGGAAGATGTCGAGCTCTCTAACTTTGGATCAGCAGGGGATCTTTGTAGGCCATATCTGTTTTAACAGCTCTACGAGGTCAGTCATCGCAGTAAAGGAATCAATGAGCTACTCCATTATTGGGCTGGCCCGTGGCAGTCTTATCAACGAGCTGAAGCCCAATATGTTTTTCTCTGAAGCTGACACCTTTTTGAATCAAATTGCCCGCAAAGGGTCATACCCTGCAGGGAGATTGTCCTTACTGAACTGGCAGCATCGTTCCCCTCCATGGGTTAACCTAACTTTTTGGATCCTGGCGAAGTATGAGGACATCCTACGACAGATTGGTCTCTATTACGCCATTAGGGGGTCTTGTTATGGCTTGTTTATAAACCCGAAATTATTTATGGCATTGCTTGAAATATACAACTGCCAGACGGGGACCTTCTTCACTCCAGGTGGAGAAATGGGGCTTGCTCTTCACGAGATGAATGGTGTGTCCAGATTGTCCTGGGGCGATGAGGCTTACGACGACAAACAAAGAATTCGGAGAATTAGAACGGCTATACCCTGGGTTCCTAGTCGTATATCAGGAATTGCTCTATCACCACAGCACCTGTCAATAGATATCTAAGAAGAAGGACGACAGTTCAGAAGGGAACCTTCCTCATATCACGGCTTGGATTGGCTATCCTTTTACCCTTAGCGCATCCGATCGAGTTGCTGTTAGGAGTCCTCAATCTCCGGAGCAGGTGGATGCTCAGGTGCAAAGTACTAAGAGGTCCCGTGCTGCTGGTGATAGATTTGGGAGCCTGAGTGATACTTTTAGCTACTATTATCATGATACCCAACCCCTATCTGATAAGGCTATCTTGCCGGATACCTGATGATATGGTTGAGGGTTTGTGTCGTTTCGGTAGCTTCTGGTACGATCGAAAGGCTTAGCCGCAACCTGATCCTTCCAGCGGTGAAACTAGTTTTCGGGAGCCAGTTGGCTCTGCTTTCTGCTATGGTATGCAGCATCCATAGGGGTGTTCGTTCCTTTACGTCAAAAGTTATCGCTCGTGATATTACGAAACCCTTCAACAGAATCGAGCTGTCGTATCATTATTTAATGGGGTGGTTGTTGATGCATTGCCCCTTTCTGATGCGACCTCTTCCAGAAGGCGTTGCAACAAGTGACGATGCCTTTATCTACCACTATCGCGACATGTCTTGGATCTGTACCAGCTTTTCTAACTGCCGAGTCGCTCTCGCGCGGGTGGATAGATACTCTTTTTTTGTGTCGGTCCCGCCTTTTACCGAGGAGAAGATGGGACACATTTATCTTGATAGTGCTGTTGTGCCCGAGTCTCTATCTGAAAAATTATTTTGCTGGTTGCAGAGTATCCATCCCTCCCATCTGGTGTACCACAACCGCAATGTTGTATACCTATAGCCATACCTACCTAGCCGGTATTATCGACAATTTGGGTATAGTCAATTATATTTGGATACCCCTAACCCTTGCCTGGGTTTCGAGGGGAGTGTTTTGGATGGTATCCGAGCCTGGCACTATTATTCGGCAATCCATACCCAGGCCAACTTCGTCTTACCTGATGTCGAGACTTCGGGGCGTATCGCATACATGGCAGCTCTTCGTCACGTATCTGTGAATGTGCCTCCCAACGACTTTGATCCTTGTACCAGTTTTATTGTCGGCACAAAATTGGAGGAGCGACTGATGGACTCTCGAAAGAGGACGAGGAAGGGAAAGAGAAAAGTTTCTGATTCTGACTCTGACAACACGGAGGAGAAGGAAGATGACTCTGAGGGTCTCCAGCCCTCTACAAGTCCTTTGGCTATGCGTGTACCTTCACCTGTGTCGAATACTCCATGTACACAAAGCGGACCCGAACCTTTTGTCGCTGGTAGACCTCAATCTCAGAAGCGGATCATGGCTAGGTTCCGTAGGCTTGGTATTGGAAAAATGGGTAGTGGCGCCGAAGTTGATATGAGGGTAAGTTCTTTCACGTCAAGCCCCAATGTTGTCCTTGGGATGTTATCTGAAGGTTCCCCTTTACAGGCATCGGAGGAGACAAACCTTTTATCCCCAGCTGCCTCCCATGCGATTTCTTCTTTGGGTCCCGACCCTGAAGTTGCGAGGTCCTCACAGGCCAGTGCTGATATCATTACGTCTGTACCTGGAGCAACAGGGGTAGGAAGGGCAAGCCTTGATGGTTCGGGTGCCACCGCTGACCCCACCGGAGTCGTGGAAACTGTGAGAGGAGCTAAGACAACTCCGGCTGAGCCTCAGCCTTTGCCCTTCTCCTCTGGTAAGCTATGTCGCTTTCTCACCAATAAAGAGTGTTTTTTTTTTGCTTCAACTCCATCTTCTTCGTGTCAAGCTGATTGCTGGTTGTGCCGGGACTACAGGACCTGCCTCTCCGCTATCGGTGGTAGACGTGGCCGCGGAGGAGGGAATAGCAGAGGATCGAGGGGCCGATTTGGTATGAGCAAGGAACATTCCTTCTCCCCTACCGGCTCGAGTTGAGGCACCTTCCACCGTATTGAGCACAGACATCCCGGCTCCTTCTATCTCTTTGGCGCATGCGGGATCAGTTGGAACTGCCTCTTTCTCGAAACTTGAACCTTCTGTCCTGCCCAGCCTTCAGCTCCTTCGGGCAAAAGGTGAAGGCTGTACAAGAGACAACCAAGCCCTCATTGGAGAAGGACCTCGAGGAGTTGTCCCTCAAGTATGACAAGCTGAGCCGGGAGGGAGAGATTTTTTTGACTCGTGAGAAGACTATTACTCGAGCTATGACCAAAACTAACGAGCAGCTTCTCCAGCTCCAGGCTAGGTTAACATCTCTGGAGACTGAGCTCCAAGTCACCCGTCAAGAGAGTGGGAAGATCTGGAAGGAGACTTATGAAGTTACCGGAGCCTTTGCTGCTTTAGAGAGAGCACTGAAGAGACTGGAAGAAAATTAGCAGGCTCATGCGCATCTGGAGGACGCCGAGAGGTTATCCCAGGAAGCTGAACGCCGAGTCAAACTAAAAATTGAGCGCTTAACTGCACAGCTGGAGGGCATCCTTAGCAAGTAGTGTGTTGCTGATGAATAGTAGACTTTGATGCTTTTTCTCTTTTTTTTATGGAGCAGAATATATCCACTCCGCTCTGAGGAGCTTGTAATGGCATTTTGATGAAGAATATCCCCTGTGGGAACTTTTTGTGGACCTATTGCCCTTTGGTGCTTTTTTTTTTGAAAATACGAGCAAATCGATTCGAAAGATATTTTGTAGACCTACTACTCTTTGATACACCGATGGTGCGAGTAATAGATTAGGATAATCTTTGGGGACTTATTACCATTTTTTGTGTACTGGCGATGTGAGTACTGATAACAAGTAGAGAGAAGACCGACATATTTATTCAGAGGTAATGAGGACGTGGCAAATATGAGTCTGAAGTATGGCCTTCCAACTCAGAGGTAATGAGGACATGGTAGGAGTAGGCCAAATGGGGATACACAGAACAACTCAGAGGTGTTATCAACGTGAAAGTTCTATGTACTGGGTGATTTGTCAGTGATGGATGGAAAAACAACTCAAAGGAAATATGGACATGGTTGTTTTTCCCATTGGAGAATTTTGTGGACCTATTACCCTTTTTTGTGCACCGATGGTACGAGCAATAGATCAGGATAAGTTTTATAGACCTATTACCCCTCTGCGCACTGGTGGTGCAGGTAATAGATTTTGAGACGAAACCCCATAGGGGTGATATGGGCGTGATATATGGTAGTCGAAACATCAAAATGAAAGTTCAGAGGTATCAATATACATGACTTGTCACTCGTAGAGATGCAATGCGAGTCCCCTCGAGGGGGAGAACAGAGTGTAAGTTCAGGGGTACCTAATGCACATGACTCGACACTCTAGGTAGTATTTATTCTCTTCTCTTTCTTTTTTTATCGGCAGCCTCTTATTGATGAGATAGGGAACTCCGTCAATGGGGATTACATCATCAGGAGAGGTACCAACCGTCTGTGCCACCAGGTATTCGGCGAGTTCTACGTCCTCTTCGGCTACCCCCTGCGATCCCAATGGTTGGGATACCGCCTTGGACGACTTGACCACCAAGGGTCAAACTTGAAATATTGGCTTGCTTGAGTATGTCGGATCGACTTTTAGTTGCCGGCTCATCTTGGGAAGACGGGTGACAACTAGCTCCGCAAGAGATTTTGTGTCTTCCGATAGTCATCAGATGGATTTT
Organism: Iris pallida; assembly: GCA_029216955.1. Classification (NCBI taxonomy): domain Eukaryota; kingdom Viridiplantae; phylum Streptophyta; class Magnoliopsida; order Asparagales; family Iridaceae; genus Iris; species Iris pallida. Next base: position 1,017,282 of record JANAVB010032819.1, on the reverse strand, counting down.
GGTAACCGGATCACCATCGGCCCTATGATGGGCTTTGGCTCTTGAACTTGGGAGTCAGCTGACGATTGGTTCCGACTCCGCAACTTGGACGAGAGAACCAGGCACCTCTTCGTGCAAGGTTGCGACAAGGGGTGCTGCTTTGCCTGATTTACGAGTCTGGAGGTGAATTTTCAAGGGTTCCTTTGGCCCTGTGATGGTCTCCAGTTTGTTAATGATGTACTTCTTAGATTCTTCGTATAAACAAGCCTCCGAAGAATAATAAGAACTCAACCCCTTTGAAGGGATCGATGTCGGCGATTTCGGTCCTTACGAGGCCATGTCTATTGATATATTTGAAGCACTGGTGGAGGGTGGATGGCACGATCATATAGTCATGTATCCATTGGCATCCCAAGAGGATATTGTAAGGTGTCCTACCTCTATGACGTAGTTGGTAACTTTCGTCTTCAGGTCACCAATCTGGCACTTCAACTGGATCTTCCCTAGGGGATAGCTTCTTCCCGATTTAAAACCGCTAATGGCAGTGTTGGTCGCCGCTAGCCGATGCATAGGGATTCCAAGAAGATGGAGCAGGCTTTTCGGGATGATGCTTATTGATGAGCCAGGGTCGATATGCATCCGATCCACCTTGATGTCACCTATGTATCCAGTGTAATACAAGGGGCGATCATGCAAATTGGACTTGATCAACATGTCCTGTGGAGTAAATATGATGTTGGACATTTCATCTGTGGTATTGCCGCCCTGTAGATCTGTCGGCGAGTCTTTTCCTGGAGGCTTGACCTGAGCTAAGTAGGCATCAGCATTCTGGAGTGCTTCGCTCACTGCAACACAAAAATCCTTGGAGAGCCTTAGAAGCTCGTATGGCGACAACTTTGCTGGCGTATTAGCCAATTGTGCTAATATGTTGAAGTTGTAAGGTCTCTCCAGCCCATGAGGTATGTCATTGCGGAGTGGCCTGTCGAAGCGGGTCTCCCTTGTCTTGGACTTATCCGCCAGTGGAGGCTGAGATGGCCTTGGAGCATCAGAGGGAGACAGTGTTACTGGCTGAGGGTCTTCAGCTGAACTATCCCGTGGGGGCTAGACTTGTGCTCCGGACCGGGTAACAACATCTGTAGCTTCTTCAGCTTCAGCTGAAATTATGGGGCAGGCTTTAGACTTCCTGCCCTTCTTCTTGTTGGTAGAAGATAACACCCCCTGGGTAACTTCGGGCACCAAGTCTAGATGCACCCACATGATCTCTCCTCGCGAGGTGGTGAGAGGTACAAGTCCTGATGTCTAGTTCCGGACGGGTGAAAGACTAGTAACCTCCATTGTTGCCCGAGGGAGAGGTATTACCCCGTCTTGAGTACTTGTCAGAGGGAAGTCGTCGAACTGAATAGATACCATGTTTGCCGCCACGGTAACCTCTTCAAAATCTATCGACAGAGCTTTTGAGTCGATAAGGCTCTTAATGTACCGCTTCAATTGGAAGCAATCATGAGTAGCATGATGGACAGAGCGATGGAAGTGACAATACTTTGGATCCTCCATTTCTGTTGCTCAGGGCTCACGTCTTGGTGGAGGGAGCTAGATCCTACCCCCTTTTAGGAGCATGTCGAAGATAGGTTTGACATGACTATCTTCAAATGAGTAGTTGATCTTGGGCCACGAACCTTTCACCTATTTTTGTTCAGGTTTCTGAGTCGCATCGGTGACCATGGCCTGTTTTCCCTTATTGTCCCGGTTGGTGGTGGCGCCACAGTTGTTGTTGCTGGCGGTGGACCCAGGATGTCTTCCCTTATCTTCTCCATCTGGGATGTGCAATCCCAACTGGCGAGCCTTCGTTAGTTTTGTCTCTACGTTGGTAGCACTTATGATGAAGGTCGTCCAATCTCTGAACTGATCGTCGCCCATCCAGAGGCTAATTACAAGAAGCAGCTTCTTCTAGCAGATTTCAATTAAGGAGCTCTCGGGATTGCCTTGGGGCAATCTCATTGCGGTTTGGCGGAACTGCTCGATATAGTTCCTTGTGAGCTCCCTCTCTCCCTGAACGACGTCTATGAGAGATGACATCGTCAGATCATGCCCCACTTCGTAGAATCTCTCCAGGAACATGTGTTTGAAGCCGTCAAAAGAGTGAATGCAGTTGTCAGGAAGGTTGCGGTACCAGTCGAACGTGATCCTCTCCAATGCTTCGATGAATAGTCGCATGAGGATGGCGTCGCTATGCGACAAGTGGTCGGTTGTGACTTCAAAGTAAGTCATGTACCGACTAGCAGAGGTCTTCCTATCATAAGAATCGATATGGAATGGCTTGTACCAAGGTGGAAAGGGAACATCTCTCCATACAACGGGATATGGCTGCCGTATTCTGAGATCTCGAGAGGAATCTCGGGCATTGAACATTGCCCGAAGCTCCTAAACTTCTTGGAAGAGCAAGACAAGCATCAGCCTGTATCAAGGCTTTACTTAACATTTCTCGAATTTCTTTTGAGAGATGTAAAAGTTCAAAGATTGATAATCTTGCTGGAGTGTTAGCCAATTGAGCCAATATGTCAAAGTTATATAGCTTTTCAAGTCCGAGAGATGAGGACTTTTTTAATGCTTTGTCAAAGCGGACAAGTTGTTTTCCCTTATCTGCTGATGTTGGTTTGGGAGGAATTGGTTCTACCACTGGCAAGAATGTAGATGGTATATTCTCAGCAGGGAAAGATGATGTAAGAAGAACATCAGGAGATGGGGCAGGATTTTCTTGAGTTTCGGAGTACTCTCGAAGATAAGGTTTCCCAGATCTGGTGCCGATTAGAATTTCTTCTTCTGCTACTGGTTCAAAGGATACCATGTTGCAGCTCTTGGATTTAGTTTTGGAGCACTTCTTTTGATCGAAAGAAGAAGGTGCTTCAAAGTCTGCCACTAGATCTGGATGAATCCACATGATTTCTCCTTTATCAGTGGATAGTGGAACAAGACCTTCATTTTGGGAGGTAGAAGATTCACCATCTCGAGAGTAGTCCTTGGGATGGGAACAACACTATCTTGTACAAGTTGTGGTGGGAAGTCACCAAATTGCACAGAGACGACATTGGCCGTCACAGTCTTCTCATCCTGTTGGAGAGTAACTACACCAGAGTTGACCATTTCTTGGATTTTACCTTTGAGCACGTAGCATGCTCGAGTTGGATCCCCTATAAACCTGTGATAAACACAATATTTAGGGTGGTCAGTCTTACCCACTTCCTCTGGCCATTTTGCCTCCGGTAGTTAAAGTTTATTGATTTTGATCAAGCAATCAAAGATACTCATAATATCATCTTCATCGAAAGAGTACTCTTCTTTTGGACGAGGTATTGTGGTGGTGCTGATGGAGTGGGTGCAGTCTGAGCAACGTTGACAGCCAACGACTCATTGCCTTTTAGATTGATGGCCAACATTTTTTTACCCTTGTAATTGTTCTGGCGATTATTGTTGCATGATGTAGGATGTTCATCTTGGTTAGGATTAGCCATTTGAACCCCTAACTATTTGAACTTCTCAGCACTAACTTCTGCCGCTTTGGTAATTACGATGAAAGAAGGCCAATCTTGAAATTGTGTTGATCCTGTCCACATGATGATAATAGGCAACAAGTTTGATTTACAAGTGTCTATTGTTACAACAGATGGAGTTCCTACAGGCATTTTAAGTGCCTATCGGCGTATCTTTCAATAAAACTCTCAGTGGATTCATTGTGTCTTTGTTTAATTTTAATAAGGGCAGACATAGTCATATCATTGACCCCCACATAGAATCGTTCCAAGAATATTTGCTTGAAACCAGCAAAAGAAGTTATACAGCCATCAGGCAAGCTATGGTACCAGTCATATGCTGTACCGGCTAAACAACCGATGAACACCCTGGTAAGGAGAGCATCATTTGGCTGTAATTGGTCAGTCATCACTTCAAAGTGATTGATGTACTAACTTAGAGAAGTGCTGCCATCAAACAACATAATGGAAGGAAGCTTGTACTTAGGAGGAAATTGAACCTCCTTCCATTCTGTAGCTAAGGTTTTTTTATTCCAAGTCTTTGTAGACCATCTTTTTGCTTAAAGGCCTCAAATTGAGTGCGTAAGAGTTTTACAGCCTCATTAGCATCCCATGATGTCTGTGAATTGGTGGGTTGATTTGAATTGTTAGGAGGAGGAACAGCGTAAGAATTACCACCCCCTGCACCATACTAACTGGGAGCAGCTTGAATCGATACAGAAGCAACTTGGGAAGGCGGTACCTCCAGACCAACATTAACAGACACATAAGATGCTTTGAGCTCGAGATTTGAAGCAGGATTCATTACCGGTGGCACTGCATGTTGAGCCACGATTGTGGTATGCATACTTGCAACCATTTCAGCCATGGTCTTCAGTTTGTCTTCTAGTGCAGCAATTCGTTGCTCTTGAGTAGCTGAACTAGAAGCATCTTGGTCTTCTGTAATGGCATATGCTGTCACCTCTCTTGCCACTATTGACGAGATAGTTTGTTCAGAGCTTTCACTATCTGCGTCAAAGTCAGACAAAGAATCTTCTCCCAGATGAGTGACGGGAAGATCTTCCTGATTGAAGACATCTTGGTTCAAATTTTGATTTTTTGATCTGGTATGTTGAAAGACTCCTTCACTAGATTCACGGAGTTGTCCCAAGTACTGCTAACTCGAATTGTGAGACGTGCCACGCTTTAAAGATTTTCTACCCCAGTATCTCGGGAAGTCATATTGATAGAAGCATATAACAGCTCATCTTCATCTCCCGTCATGGGTTCAGGAATTGAAGCATAGTTCAACCGATCGAAGTCAGATCGTTTAGCTGATTGGCAACAACACTTTATAACCACTTCATGAAGGCAGTGGTGTTCTGATAGATGATTTATAGGTGAGTGAGACGTCTCTGTGATCTTCCGTCTTTGTGTAAGACGTTCCCGAAGATTAGTTACCACCCGGGAACTTATTCCTTAATGATGTTAGGAACATGTCTCCGGTTCTTAAGATGCTTAGTTCCGTGAGTGTACAAGGAAGTACTTAACTCATTGGCATAAGTGATTGGGTCCTTCTTTTCAAACTTTTGTTTCTGGTGCAAATTGGCCCATGGCATAGGATTCTTACATTTCACCGAGGTTGATACTGATTGACGTCTGTTGAGATAAGCACGTAAATTAGAGAATTCTGCTCCTGGTGCATCTGTTTGAGATACCATCAATTTTCTTTGCTTGGATCTTGAAATATGCAAGGTTGGAAGATCTTGAGCAGTTACCATAAGGGTAGGTAAGATGCCTCTTTGATCAGTATTCTTTCCTCTGGTAGAGAATTGAAGACCTCTGTTCAAGGGAATACAATCTGAGATATCTTTCTCTGAGTCATAGACTATGGAAGATTGAGAAAAGACCAAAGGGTGGTTTCCTTTATTTTGTGAAGGGTTAGCTAAAAAGCGTTTCCCTCTGTTTTATTGTGGAACCACCTTAGGTGCAGGTTGCGCCAGTTGAGGAAGTGTCAAAGGACCCTTCCCTTTGTTCTGTCTAGTGCTAGCACTAGAACATTGCTTCTCCAAGTTCAGAATTGAAGAAAAAGAGGAAATAGCCAAAAGATTGGTTCCCTTGGGTTGCGCCAGAGCAGCATGGTGTGCAGACTGCACCTGGACAGCAGGATGCACAGGTTGCGCCATAGTAGCAAGGTGAATGGACTGCACCTTAGCAGTCAGATGAGTGGACTACGCCCTAGCAGTCAGATGAGTGGACTGCGCCTTGGCAGTCAGATGAGTGGACTGCGCCTTGGCAGCAAGAAGAGTAGGTTGCGCCTTAGCAACAGAGCGAGTGGATTGCACGTGGGCAATAGAGTGAGTAGATTATACGCGGGCAACAAAGTGGGTGGGTTGCGCGCAGGCAACAGATGCAGTCTGCGCCTGGGCCACAGAGGCAGTTTGCGCCTTGGCCACTGAGCGCTCAGGTTGTGCCTAGGCAACAACAATTATAGAAGACTTACGAGTCCACACAGTTCTATTTTTGGTGATAGCCATAGTGCGCTGGTTGCTCTTGTTATTGATCATATCCTCGTAGGCTGTCTGGTTGACTTGAACAACCAGAGTCTTCTGCGTCTTGCCGATTGACGCAGCATCACATTGAGTTGTCACCTTCTCATTGGAGAAGAAAGTCGTCCCCAGCAGAGTCGCCATTTTGTTTGCAAAAATAAAAAAGTTTATTCCAAACTTAAAAAAATTGTACAAAGTACAATAAATTCTGGAGAAGTACAACTTTAGGAATCCGATAAGAAGACGAATGTTTATCCCTTGGACTATGTGAACTTGAAGGCTAGAGCCTCTGGAGAATGCAGCAACACTTTTACAAGAACTCTCTTGATCTCCCTTGAAAATGATTGGAAACTCTATTTATAGAGTTCTGGAAATAACTGTTTTAGCAGTTATTCTGATGAGCGCGAGGTTGAATTGAGTGACTTTAGGTTGCACCAACTTCAGGTTGTGCAACCTCTATTCAGTTACTCGAACGTGTACTAACTGTTATTTGCCATAAAAAATCAAAGACAGGTATTACAGAACACTGAACTTGATTGCAAACTCGCTTGTACAAAGGAAAGCCTAGAAAGAAATCCTAGGAAACAATCTAAGTACAATTGTTTAGTTTTGATTCTGGGGGTGACGGTGGAGGATCGGGAAAGTGCTATCAACTCTGCCTTACTCCGGACTATCTGATGCAGTCTCTAGCTCGTGAAGAAATTACTTTTTTTTCTTGAAGGTTGCCAGCCTTTGCAGGGGAGTGGCACCCTGCTATTTATAATAGGATGTATTTTGAGCCGCATGGACGGCTTGCGGCCACGTGGCTGATTAGCACGTGAAGATCGGCTCTTGGGCTGCCATCTGTCGATTTGTTGGGATTTTGTTACAGCAAATCGGAGTAGTTAGGGACTTGGTCCGTTTGCCACGTGTCCCGTTGCGTATGGTGTTCTCAGTCTTTGATCACGTGGGGTCGCATGAGACTCATGCGGCTTGGATCACAGGCTGCATGAAGTTTGGGAACTTTGGGGCCGCATGAGGTACATGCGGCTTGGATGGCACTCTTTTGGCCGTATGGAGGCGTACGAACCCTGCTTTTAGGCAACGTCTCACGTCTTATCTTTCTTGTCGAAGTGTCAGAACTGCCATATTTTGCAAGGACTTGTCAGCTTTATCAGTCCAACTACTCCTCTTGGCCATATATCTTCCTTTTACAACTGTTTGTTGATGGGCCGTATATGTCTTTGAATAGTCATACGGCTTTCCTTCATGCGGACTTGTTTGGCCCGAATTACCTATGCGGCAATTTGTAATCCGCACGAACTCCTTATTTTTCATGTTTCTACAAGACCCCCTTTAAAGTTTCCAAATTGCAAATTTGGAATACTTTGAATAAGAAGCATGAAAAATATGCCAACCCAAAGGGAGTCTTCAAGTTGCAGGAAGTGGTTTTCGAACTTGAGTCGCAGAGAAATACTGAGCCGCAAGGGGATCCTGAGTCGCAGAGAAATACTGAGTTACAGGGACACTTCGAGCCGCAGAGAGTCTGCCAGCTGTCACTGCTGTATTTAATGCCCTTGATTCAATTTCGGATTTGGGTTCTCTTTTTCGAGATAAAGCTAACAGTTATTAGGGATAAAATCTCCAAACGTCATCATTATCTTTAATGATCTCGAGAATCGAAGCGGCACTTTTCCTGGAAACTCTATAAATAAGAGTAATTTTTGAAGAGAAAATTTTCTCTTTTTACCTCCTTCTTTTTTTCATCTTCGTCTTCCTGTCTTCAATGGCCCCAAAGCTTCCAAGTCGACTGCGGCCAAAGGAAAGGGGTTTGCTTCTCCATCGAGGGCGGCGAACTCCTCTTCCACTTACTCCGACGTGCACCCTCCCATCAAAGATAAGGACAGTGGGAAGACGATGGCCATGTCGTATGTTTTTTTATGCGCAGGCCCGTGCTATATCGCTTTCTTTGCAATAAGCTTTGGTCGATGTGTGCCCTATCTCAGTTGAACCACATGTGTTCTGTATGATAAGGCCGTATAAGCTGAGTCGCATAAGTGCTGCATAAATGACTCAGGATTGATCTTCATCAATACTGCATAGTTGTGCCGCATAAGTGTCTCCTGACTGATCTGCATGGGTGTTTCGTATCTCGAGCCGCAGGAGCGCTTCAAGCCGCATAAGTACCTCATTATCGAGTCGTATGAACACTTTGTAACTGAGCCGCATAAGTGCCTCATGACTGAGTCGCATGAGCATATGTCTTATGCCGTATAGGTCTTGTTTTGGCTAGGTTTGAAGAATAAACTTCTAACTTTTGCTTCTTCTTTGTCTTTTGTAGTGGACTTACCCTTAGCTCCCTCGGAAGAATTCTTGATAGGATATGCTCAATCTACGTCGGGTGTAACTTTTGACCAGATAGTCGAACGTGTGTCGACTCAGATTAACCAAAATCAACCTGAAGACCGGCTAAGGGAGATCAGAAACCAGTCTTTCTTTTTCTTACTTAGCATGATGAACTCCGGGCAACTGAATGGCATTCACTCGAAGCCTCTATTTTTATTCGGGGATGCCCTGGCTATTTCAGATCCGAGCGTCATAGATACTCTTGAGAGTTGGGATTTTTATTTTTAGGGGGAGGTAATTTACATACCCTTGATGGATCGCCACTTTTCCTTATTTGGTTTCAATATGGTACCCTTTGAGAGGAAGATGTCGAGCTCTCTAACTTTGGATCAGCAGGGGATCTTTGTCGGCCATATCTGTTTTAACAGCTCTACGAGGTCAGTCATCGCAGTAAAGGAATCAATGAGCTACTCTATTATTGGGCTGGCCCCTGGCAGTCTTATCAACGAGCTGAAGCCTAATATGTTTTTCTCTGAAGCTGACACCTTTTTGAATCAAATTGCCCGCAAAGGGTCATACCCTGCAGGGAGATTGTCCTTACTGAACTGGCAGCATCGTTCCCCTCCATGGGTTAACCTGACTTTTTGGATCCTGACGAAGTATGAGGACATCCTACGACAGATTGGTCTCTATTACGCCATTAGGGGGTCCTGTTATGGCTTGTTTATGAACCCGAAATTATTTATGGCATTGCTTAAAATATACAACTGCCAGACGGGGACCTTCTTTACTCCAGGTGGAGAAATGGGGCTTGCTCTTCACGAGATGAATGGTGTGTCCAGATTGTCCTGGGGCGATGAGGCTTACGAGGAGTATATCCCGACAAACAAAGAATTCGGAGAATTAGAACGGCTATACCCTGGGTTCCTAGCCGTATATCAGGAATTGCTCTGTCACCACAGCACCTGTCAACAGATATCTAAGAAGAAGGACGATAGTTCAGAAGGGAACCTTCCTCATATCACGGCTTGGATTGGCTATCCTTTTACCCTTAGCGCATCCGATCGAGTTGCTGTTAGGAGTCCTCAATCTTCGGAGCAGGTGGATGCGCAGGTGCAAAGTACTAAGAGGTCCCGTACTGCTGGTGATAGATTTGGGAGCCTGAGTGATACTTTTAGCTATTATTATCATGATACCCAACCCCTATCTGATAAGGCTATCATGGCCGGATACCTGATGATATGGTTGAGGGTTTGTGTCGTTTCGGCGGGTTCTGGTACGATCGAAAGGCTTAGCCGCAACCTGATCCTTCCAGCGGTGAAACTAGTTTTCGGGAGCCAGTTGGCTCTGCTTTCTGCTATGGTATACAGCATCCATAGGGGTGTTCGTTCTTTTACGTTGAAAGTTATCGCTCGTGATCTTACGAAACCTTTCAACAGAATCGAGCTGCCGTATCATTATTTAATGGGGTGGTTGTTGATGCATTGCCCCTCTCTGATGCGACCTGGTCCAGAAGGCGTTGCAACAAGTGACGATGCCTTTATCTACCACTATCGTAACATGCCTTGGATCTGTACCAGCTTTTCTAACTGCCGAGTTGCTCTCGCGCGGGTGGATAGATACTCTTTTTTTGTGTCGGTCCCGCCTTTTACCGAGGAGGAGATGGGATGCATTCATCTTGATAGTGCTGTTGCGCCCGAGTCTCTATCTGAAAAATTATTTCGCTGGTTGCAGAGTATCCATTCCTCCCATCTGGTGTACCACAACCGCAATGTTGTATACCTATAGCCATACCTACCTAGCCGGTATTATCGACAATTTGGGTATAGTCAATTATATTTGGATACCCCTAACCCTTGCCTGGGTTTCGAGGGGAGTGTTTTGGATGGTATCTGAGCCTGGCACTATTATTCGGCAATCCATACCCAGGCCAACTTTGTCTTACCTGATGTCGAGACTTCGGGGCGTATCGCATACATGGCAGCTCTTCGTCACGTATCTGTGAATGTGCCTTCCAACGACTTTGATCCTTGTACCAGTTTTATTGTTGGCACAAAATTGGAGGAGCGACTGAGGGACTCTCGAAAGAGGACGAGGAAGGGAAAGAGAAAAGTTTCTGATTCTGACTCTGACAACACGGAGGAGGAGGAAGATGACTCTGAGGGTCTCCAGCCCTCTACAAGTCCTTTGGCTATGCGTGTACCTTCACCTGTGTCGAATCCTCCATGTACACAAAGCGGACCCGAACCTTTTGTCGCTGGGAGACCTCAATCTCAGAAGCGGATCATGGCTAGGTTCCGTAGGCTTGGTACTGGGGAAACGGGTAGTGGCGCCGAAGTTGATATGAGGGTAAGTTCTTTCACGTCAAGCCCCAATGTTGTCCTTGGGATGTTATCTGAAGGTTCTCTTTTACAGGCATCGGAGGAGACAAACCTTTTATCCCCAGCTGCCTCCCATGCGGTTTCCTCTTTGGGTCCCGACCCTGAAGTTGCGGGGTCCTCACAGGCCAGTACTGATATCATTACGTCTGTACCTGGAGCAACAGGGGCGGGAAGGGCAAGCCTTGATGGTTCGGGTGCCACCGCTGACCCCACCGGAGTCGTGGAAACTGTGAAAGGAGCTAAGACAACTCCGGCTGAGCCTCAGCCTTTGGCCTTCTCCTCTGGTAATTGCTATTTCGCTTTCTCACCAATGAGGAGTATTTTTTTTTTGCTTCAACTCCATCTTCTTCGTGTCAAGCTGATTGCTGGTTGTGCCGGGACTACAGGACCTGCCTCTCCGCTACCGGTGGTGGACGTGGCCGCGGAGGAGGGAAAAGCAGAAGATCGAGGGGCCGATTTGGTATGAGCAAGGAACATTCCTTCTCCCCTACCGGCTCGAGTTGAGGCACCTTCCACCGTATTGAGCACAGACATCCCGGCTCCTTCCACCTCTTTGGCGCATGCGGGATCAGTTGGAACTGCATCTTTCTCGAAACTTGAACCTTCTGTCCTGCCCAGCCTTCAGCTCCTTCGGGCAAAAGGTGAAGGCTGTTCAAGAGATAACCAAGCCCTCCTTGGAGAAGGACCTCGAGGAGTTGTCCCTCAAGTATGACAAGCTGAGCCGGGAGGGAGAGATTTTTCTGACTCGTGAGGAGACTATTACTCGAGCTATGACCGAAACTAACGAGCAGCTTCTCCAGCTCCAGGCTAGGTTAACATCTCTGGAGACTGAGCTCCAAGTCACCTGTCAAGCGGGTGGGAAGATCTGGAAGGAGACTTATGAAGTTACCAGAGCCTCTGCTGCTTTAGAGAGAGCACTGAAGAGACTGGAAGAAAATTAGCAGGCTCATGCGCATCTGGAGGACGCCGAGAGGTTATCCCAGGAAGCTGAACGCCGAGTCAAACTGAAAATTGAGCGCTTAACTGCACAGCTGGAGGGCATCCTTAGCAAGTAGTGTATTACTGATGAATAGTAGACTTTGATGCTTCTTCTCTTTTTTTATGGAGCAGAATATATTCACTCCGCTCTGAGGAGCTTGTAATGGCATTTTGATGAAGAATATCCCCTGTGGGAACTTTTTGTGGACCTATTGCCCTTTGGTGCTTCTTTTTTTTTGAAAATGCGAGCAAATCGATTCGAAAGATATTTTGTAGACCTACTACTCTTTGATACACCGATGGTGCGAGTAATAGATTAGGATAATCTTTGGGGACTTATTACCATTTTTTGTGTACTGGCGATGTGAGTACTGATAACAAGTAGAGAGAAGACCGACATATTTATTCAGAGGTAATGAGGACGTGGCAAATATGAGTCTGAAGTATGGCCTTCCAACTCAGAGGTAATGAGGACATGGTAGGAGTAGGCCAAATAGGGATACACAGAACAACTCAGAGGTGTTATCAACTTGGAAGTTCTATGTACTGGGTGATTTGTCAGTGATGGATGGAAAAATAACTCAGAGGTAATATGGACATGGTTGTTTTTCCCGTTGGAGAATTTTGTGGACCTATTACCCTTTTTTGTGCACCGATGGTACGAGCAATAGATCAGGATAAGTTTTATAGACCTATTACCCCTCTGCGCACTGGTGGTGCGGGTAATAGATTTTGAGACGAAACCCCATAGGGGTGATATGGGCGTGATATATGGTAGTCGAAACATCAAAACGAAAGTTCAGAGGTATCAATATACATGACTTGTCACTCGTAGAGATGCAATGCGAGTCCCCTCGGGGGAGGAGAACAGAGTGTAAGTTCAGGGGTACCTGATGCACATGACTCGACACTCTAGGTAGTATTTATTGTCTTCTCTTTCTTTTTTTATCGGCAACCTCTTATTGATGAGATAGGGAACTCCGTCAATGGGGATTACATCATCAGGAGAGGTACCAACCGTCTGTGCCACCAGGTATTCGGCGAGTTCTACGTCCTCTTCGGCTACCCCCTGCGATCCCAATGGTTGGGATACCGCCTTGGACGACTTGACCACCAAGGGTCGAACTTGAAATATTGGCTTGCTTGAGTATGTCGGATCGGCTTTTAGTTGCCGGTTCATCTTGGGAAGACGGGTGACAACTAGCTCGGCAAGAGATTTTGTGTCTTCCGATAGTCTTCAGATGGATTTTGGTAACCGGATCACCATCGGCCCTATGATGGGCTTTGGCTCTTGAACTTGGGAGTCAGCTGACGATTGGTTCCGACTCCGCAACTTGGACGAGAGAACCAGGCACCTCTTCGTGCAAGGTTGCGACAAGGGGTGCTGCTTTGCCTGATTTACGAGTCTGGAGGTAAATTTTCAAGGGTTCCTTTGGCCCTGTGATGGTCTCCAGTTTGTTAATGATGTACTTCTTAGATTCTTCGTATAAACAAGCCTCCGAAGAATAATAAGACTCAACCCCTTTGAAGGGATCGATGTCGGCGATTTCGGTCCTCACGCGGCCATGTCTATTGATATATTTGAAGCACTGGTGGAGGGTGGAGGGTGGATGGCACGATCATATAGTCATGTATCTATTGGCATCCCAAGAGGATATTGTAAGGTGTCCTACCTCTATGACGTAGTTGGTAACTTCCGTCTTCAGGTCACCAATCTGGCACTTCAACTGGATCTTCCCTAGGGGATAGCTTCTTCCCGATTTAAAACCGCTAATGGCAGTGTTGGTCGCCGCTAGCCGATGCATAGGGACTCCAAGAAGTTGGAGCAGGCTTTTCGGGATGATGCTTATTGATGAGCCAGGGTCGATATGCATCCGATCCACCTTGATGTCACCTATGTATCCAGTGTAATACAAGGGCGATCATGCAAATTGGACTTGATCAACATGTCCTGTGGAGTAAATATGATGTTGGACATTGCATCTGTGGTATTGCCGCCCTGTAGATCTGTTGGTGAGTCTTTTCCTGGAGGCTTGACCTGAGCTAAGTAGGCATCAGCATTCTGGAGTGCTTCGCTCAATGCAACACGAAGATCCTTGGAGAGCCTTAGAAGCTCGTATGGCGACAACTTTGCTGGCGTATTAGCCAATTGTGCTAATATGTTGAAGTTGTAAGGTCTCTCCAGCCACTGAGGTATGTCATTGCGGAGTGGCCTTGTCGAAGCGGGTCTCCCTTGTCTTGGACTTATCCGCCAGTGGAGGCTGAGATGGCCTTGGAGCATCAGAAGGAGGCAGTGTTACTGGCTGAGGGTCTTCAGCTGAACTATCCCGTGTGGGCTGGACTTGTGCTCCGGACCGGGTAACAACATCTGTAGCTTCTTCAGCTTCAGCTGAAATTGTGGGGCAGGCTTTAGACTTCCTGCCCTTCTTCTTGTTGGTAGGAGATAACACCCCCTGGGTAACTTCGGGCACCAAGTCTAGATGCACCCACATGATCTCTCCTCGCGAGGTGGTGAGAGGTACAAGTCCTGATGTCTAGTTCCGGACGGGTGGAAGATTAGTAACCTCCATTGTTGCCCGAGGGAGAGGTATTACCCCGTCTGGAGTACTTGTCAGAGGGAAGTCATCGAACTGAATAGATACCATGTTCGCCGCCACGGTAAACTCTTCAAAATCTATCGACAGAGCTTTTGAGTCGATAAGGCTCTTAATGTACCGCTTCAATTGGAAGCAATCATGAGTAGCATGATGGACATAGCGATGGAAGTGACAATACTTTGGATCCTCCATTTCTGCTGCTCGGGGCTCACGTCTTGGTGGAGGGAGCTAGATCCTACCCCCTTTTAGGAGCATGTCGAAGATAGGTTTGACATGACTATCTTCAAATGAGTAGTTGATCTTGAGCCACGAACCTTTTACCTGTTTTTGTTCAGGTTTCTGAGTCGCATCGGTGACCATGGCCTGTTTTCCCTTACTGTCCCGGTTGGTGGTGGCGCCACAGTTGTTGTTACTGGCGGTGGACCCAGGATGTCTTCCCTTATCTTCTCCATCTGGGATGTGCAATCCCAACTGGCGAGCCTTTGTTAGTTTTGTCTCTACGTTGGTAGCACTTATGATGAAGGTCGTCCAATCTCTGAACTGATCGTCGCCCATCCAGAGGCTAATTGCAGGAAGCAGCTTCTTCTAGCAGATTTCAATTAAGGAGCTCTCGGGATTGCCTTGGGGCAATCTCATTGCAGTTTGGCGGAACCGCTCGATATAGTTCCTTGTGAGCTCCCTCTCTCCCTGAACGACGTCCATGAGAGATGACATCGTCAGATCATGCCCCACTTCGTAGAATCTCTCCAGGAACATGTGTTTGAAGCCGTCAAAAGAGTGAATACAGTTGTCAGGAAGGTTGCGGTACCAGTCAAACACGATCCTCTCCAATGCTCCGATGAATAGTAGCATGAGGATGGCGTCGCTATGCGGCAAGTGGTCAGTTGTGACTTCAAAGTAAGTCATGTACCAACTAGCAGAGGTCTTTCCATCACAAGAATCGATATGGAACGGCTTGTACCAAGGTGGAAAGGGAACATCTCTCCATGCAACGGGATATGGCTGCCGTATTCTGAGATCTCGAGAGAAATCTCGAGCATTGAACATTGCCCGAAGCTCCTGAACTTCCCTCCTTTCTTCCTTGGCTTCATCAGCAGCTGAAGGAATGGATGGTGCTACGGGATCATCACCCAAAGGAGGGGCTGTCGTGTTGGAGTCCGCGTTGACTGCGGGTTCCAAGCTTGTTTGTCCGGGCGTTCTTGCTGGTTGAGCTGGCAAGGCGGCTTTAATTTCATCCACAGCCTTGACCAAGGACAGGAGCATGGCTTCCAATACTTCTAGCCATTGTCGGTCGGAAGGTGCTTCATGATCGTTGTCAGCCATAAAGACTGTTCTCACGTGGGTAGAGATGGAGGGGGTTGTGGCAGAGGTACTCTCTGTGCCGCACCCTTGTATAGAGAAATCGTCAGGAAACGTCGGAATGTCATCTTCCTCCGACTCGGAAGGGGTGCTACCCCCTGTGCAGGAAGTCGCATCGTCTTGGTGAGGGTTGTGTCCCTCAGGGAAATCCGATTCTATTGCTGAGTTCTGGAGGATCTTTAGCTCCTGTGTACGCTCTTGGTACATCATGTTATCGTATACATTGAGGGGTCTGCTACCCCCAGCTTTATCTACTCTCAAGGAGGCCAATGGTGCACTTCCGGGGGCCGAAAGCTTCTTCTTGGATCGAGTGCCTAAATAGACACCTCCTGTGGTTGATGGAAACCCCCCGGATAAGGGTCTCCTTGCAATACTGGCCGAGATGGCCGGGCTGGAAGAGCCTATCTTCTTTCCTCCCTTGCTAGGAGGAATTTTTGAGTTAAATTACAGGAGCCGAAAGGAAACTCTTCGTCCCCTGGAAGTTGCACAGGTGCTGGCTGCTACAGTCGCTGGAAAACTGACTGTCGATCTTCAGGTGCTGCTGATTTATTGTAACAGCTGTTGATGATGACTTGGGTGCAACGACGCCCCGAGAGGGACTCATTGCAAGCTGATGCTGCCATCTTGCGTTTGTGAGTAATCACGTCATGTAAGTCGGTAGAAAGCCGCTCTACCTTGGCACCAAACTTGTGAACTCGGGAATCCCGAGTGCACGGGTGCTTAGGCATCATGTTTGCTCCCTGATCTGTGGCTAGTAAAAGCACTTGCTCTGGATCTTCAGAGGGAGACTTTAAAGACCCACCCTGTCCGTTAGCCATGGGGGACTGGACGCGGGTGGTTATGTACAACTTTCCATCAGGAGCCCGTGTAACAGTCAACGGGGCCCACTGACCGTCAGCAACTTGGATAGTTGACTGGGCTGGTTGGCCCTGCACTGCCCTAGACTTTTGCACCCAAAGGCACGTAGTAAAAAGAGTCCAGATTGATACATTCCGCATCTTTAGTGAGACGCATGGCGTCGGGCCCGCATGAGAGGCGGTCGAACACGGAGCTTCTGACAGCGCCGTATGAGACGTCCTGTTTGAGGCCGAAATTGGTCGTCGCATGGACCATCTTTCTGCGGCTAGCATTGGCTACCGCATGGATTATTTTCCTGCGGCCACATTTGGCTATCGTACGAGTCTCCTGCCTGCAGCCAGAATTGGCTGCCGTATGGACAGACTGTCGGTCTCCTCTATGCGGCTTCTTCTTTGTCCGCATGGACCTCCCTTGTGCCCCTAAAAACTCAGCATCATAGTGTTTTTCTCTGCTCGTTTTGGGGACAGTGGGGTCCTCTACGGTCGGAAGTAAAGCCGCAGGGGAGCTTTGATCACCGTCTTGGGCTGCAGAAGGAAGTTCTTCGAGAACTTGGTCGGGGGCAACAGTTTTGTGCACCGACGCCTTGCGAGTCCTCTTCGGGTTAGCTCGCTTCTGAGACGGGATGGCGCTACCTTCAGAGAGCAATTCTTCAAAGGCTTGCTGGTCGAAGCGAACCACAAGCATCTGCTGTGTAGAGCCGAGCTTGGATGCGTCAGATTGCATCACCAACTTCTCATCGAAAGAGAAGGAAGTCCGCAGCAGAGTCGCCATCGTGTTTGCCATAAAAAATCAAAGACATGTATTACGGAACACTGAACTTGATTGCAAACTCGCTTCTACAAAGCAATGCCTAGAAATAAATCCTAGAAAACAATCTAAGTACAATTGTTTAGTTTTGATTCTGGGGGGTGACAGTGGAGGCTCGGGAAAGTGCTATCAACTCTGTCTTACTCCGTGGACTATCTGATGCAGTCTCTAGCTCGTAAAGAAATTGATTTTTTCTCTTGAAGGTTGCCAGCCTTTGCAGGGGAGTGGCACCCTGCTATTTATAATAGGATATATTTTGAGCCGCATGGACGATTTGCGGCCACGTGGCTGATTAGCACGCGAAGACCCGCTCTTGGGCTGCCATCTGTCGATTTGTTCGGATTTTGTTGCAGCAAATCTGGGTAATTAGGGACTTTGTCCATTTTCCACGTGTCCTGTTGCGTATGGTGTTCTCTGTCTTCGATCACATGGGGTCGCATGAGACTCATGCGGCTTGGATCACAGGCTGCATAAAGTTTGGGAACTTTGGGGCCACATAAGCTGGGCCGCATGAGGTACATGCGGCTTGGATGGCACTCTTTTGGCCGCATGGAGGCGTACGAACCCTGCTTTTGGGTGACGTCTCACGTCTTATCTTTCTTGTCGAAGTGTCAGAACTGTCATATTTTGTAAGGACTTGTCAGCTTTATCAGTCCAACTGCTCCTCTTGGCCGCATGTCTTCCTTTTACAGCTGTTTGTTGACGGGCCACATATGTCTTTGAATAGTCGCGCAACTTTCCTTCATGCGGACCTATTTGGCCCGAAGTACCTATGCGGCAATTTGTAATCAGCATAACTCCATATTTTTTATGTTTCTACAACTGTATTTAGACGCGTGGCATCATATGATTGAAATGCTCATGGTCGTGTATAGAGTTGTGGACACATTTTGAGAGATTAGTGGCATGTGTGCCACGTCATCCTGCTTTAGAACGTAAGTTGCTTAAACTTTATCAAGTTGCACGAGCTTCAGTCAACGAGTCAAACTGCGCTTGATTAGGTTGCGCCTAGGCGCAACTCAATACATAAACACGTGGCAACATTTAGAACTGTGAAGAGAGTTTTGTTCAGGTTGCGCCTAGGCGCAACTCACAGAGTGTGCAGAACAGTTGTCATTAAATAATAACAAATCGTCTCGAGCACCACGCTTTACGAGATTCGAAGAGATTTTCTTCGTTTATCGTGTTGTCAGTTGTCAGTGATGTCAGTAATGATGACAATTATTGTCAGGCGCCACGTAGACTTTGGCGCAATGTGATTGGACGCAGTTTGATATTTGGCGCAGCCTGAACAGTGGTGCAGCTTGTTCTCTGGACTTCATAACAGTGGCACAACTTGATTTCTTGGGCGCAATTTGATTGCTGAGTAAGAAATACATGGCGCAACTTGATTTTTAGGCTCTACAGTCTGGTACGAATCACATCATAGAAGAACTTGGAACAACGGTCCCCCTCCTTAAGCCAAGAGAATTTAGCGCATTGTGCCGTACTAATTTCCTTCTGGAGTCGAAGAATGTTGATTTCCCCTATCAATTCCTTTTCCTGTGCCGCTAAGAGCCCATCCAGAATATCAGCTTGTATGGAGTTCTGAGTAGACCTGAGTTCAGCCTCATTGTCCTCCAGAGATGGTCGTGGCACGTTCTTCACCCAGCTCCGAATAGCCCTCTTAGTATGCTTGAGGATGTACACCATACAAAATTAAGTCGTTCCCTGCTGCTGATCGAGAAGCCCCTCGGCCACTGCCTCCATATAGCCTTCGGACAAGTAGGAGTTGTTGTTGTATCGAAAAGGGTGCAATTTTCAAGTGGGCCGCTCAGTGAAGCCGACTCTGATCGGGGAATGATCACTAGTCCCAGCAGCTAGGCCCACTGCCACTGAATTTGGAAAACAACAGAACCACTCACTATTATCCAGTGTCCTGTGAAGTTGGCAGGCAACTCTGTGGTGAACAGCTTTATTGTGCCAAGTTCAGATGTGCACCGCTCTCTCCAGCTCCCTCAGGACAGACTTCAAAAGGCACCTCTAGAAGTCATAGAGAATCTGATCGGGAACAGGCTGACCTCCCACCTTCTCTTGCTTGTGGAGAAGAGCATTGAAATCACCCAAAAGAAGCAAGGGAAGGTGCAGACTGTCCGCCATAAGGCCCACTTGGGAGATGTCCCTCCATAGGCCTTTTCTACAGCCGTCTATCGTTGTGACCATATACCGCTCCAAGCATGAATCAAAATCCTCTTCTATTTGTGAAAGAGATCATAATAAGCTGCTCCGACATCAAGGTCAGATCACCATCCCAGTTGTTGCAGTTCCATCTGACCTAGATCCTTGCCATGTCGCATATCGCCAGGTTGTGGAGTTGAACCCAATTGGGGGGAGTCCGTCGTGCTAGCGTCCTCTCTCCTTTAATCTTAGTTTCTAGCAGCACAGAGATGTCATACTTTTCTCTGCGTAAGACCTCACTAATCTCTCTCCATCACCCTAAAGAGCATGCACCTCTGACGTTCGAAGCGATTGCCTCCATTAATTATTAAGAGGGTGGGCCCTCAAAATCCTTCTGGACTAGTACCCGGGGATGGTACCATGCCCGTCACCGCCATGTCCTCCTCCAAGCCAGGAGTAGTAGTAAGTTGATTCACTATTTGGGTCAGCATCAAGACCCAAGCAGGGTTGTCCACACGGAGCAACTCACTATAGTGGGCCAGCATGTCTTTTCCTGCTATAAACTCTCTCCTCGGACACACCACCTTCTTCCCGATGCTTTCATCACGACGCCATCATGCCTCTGATGACCATACTCCTCTGGACATTGAAAGTAATCATAACCATATTGGAATGCTCCGATTACGGTGAGACAGTCAGACCTAGTTCGCTGGCATCCTCCATCTGTCGATCCCCTTCATACAGGCCCCTACTACCCTCTCTTCTACACTAATAGTCTCTGCCACCCGAGATATTCCAGGGTCCACAATTGACTCCGGGAGGATCACAGTCTTCTGACCTCTGTTTGGGCACGTACTAGAGAGGTGACCGAAACAAGCATAATGAGAACAGTCAGGTGGTACCCATTCGTACTCAAACTTTTTGGGTGAGGACCTCCCCAGACGGAACCTCATACTCCAATAGACTCGGGAGCTCTCTACTGACACTGATCTTCATGAACATCCGAGCATACATCAGCCTCGATCGAAAGGCTGTAGCGTCATCAGCCTTAATTGGTTTACCCACCAAGCTGGCAAGTCTCATGAGTAGGGGGATGCTCCAATATCTGACTGGGAACTCCGGGAAGTGGATCCAAACAGGGATAGCATTGAGGACATCCTTCTCACATCGCAACTCCGGAGTCCACTCTTTCTGAATAATCAATCTTCCATCAAACGTCCAAGGCTCTCCTTGGGTAATCCTGACGACGTCTTCCGCAAGTCCAAACTTCACATAGTAGAAGCCATTCTCCTTCGCAAAAACCTCTATGCTTTCTTTTGGCTGCAAAACACGTGCTACATACGTCCAAATCTGCCCATAGAAGGGCTTGTTCCCCAGCACGTACAAGACCAACGTATTTTCCCAGAAAGCTATCACCTCTGCTATCACATCCGCTGGGAACGAGGCTCGAAAGCCACTCCCTACCTTCTTTGGTGGCACGTACTCCATTGACGATAGGTATTTGGGTCCTACTGGCTTGTATATGTCTGCCCAAGACTTTCCCACAGGGTGAGTAGACATCCCCGGAGGCCGTGGGGTGTCACTAGGAAGAGAGGACCCTAAGCCCTAGCCCCCTATGTCAGAAGCATTCCCTTTTCCTTTATCCGCCGCCGTCGTCTTGGGTCGCTACCCAGACGTCCTACTGCCAGCACTAATCCCCGACCGTGGGGGGCCACCTAGGCTATGAGATGTATTCCGCATCCCCGAACCTGCTTCCGTCCTCCTGTTGGGGGTGTAACGTGCCTTTGGATGGGGCATCTGTCCTCTACTCATTTCTTGACTCGATTTTCCCTCCTTGTCCACACTCCTGCCTCCGTGCCGTTCCGTAACCGTCCTTCAACCACCGTTCTCCATCTGTCCATCCTGAGATCCAGGAGAGGATCCAGGTTGGAAAGCCGACGGTCCCGACAGATCTAGGACCCATCGGTCGGGTCCGATGAGAGGCACGCCCTCCACAGCCGTTCCTCCCCCCATCGTTGCCATCGAGTCATCCAGTACGGGACCGCATGGGGATGCCACACCGCCCGTCGTCGAGCCGTCCACAGTCTCACCTCTTCCAGCCGTGTCGGTCACGGTCTCGCCAAATTTGGCCAGTCGGCTCCTGGCCGCACCTCATCCGTCTGCACCGTCGCCCATGCCCCTCACCGATGCTCGCCCAGGAGGCCCGCTCCGGGTCGACATACCCCCAGGCGCGCCTCCAGTACCTGCACAGCCACCGTCACCGTTCGCGCCGCCATCTCCCGTGCCGCCCTTGGCCAGCCCGCCCCTGGTCGAGCGACCACTGGCCGACCCGTCGTCGTCGAGTGCGCCGGGGTCCCAGGTGAGGGACACCATAAGCTGTAAATTATGATAATAAACCCATAATAACAACACATCAGAAGTCGCAGATCACAGGGTACAATGTTAAATCTCATCTACACAGAATAATCAAGACATAGAATATCTAAGTCCAAAATAATTATGTCAACTATCCAGCAGCAAATATAAGTAATAAATGTACGAGGAAAACTAGCCGTCACCATAGCAAAGAGAAATAAAATAAGTAATCAACTACAAGCCTGTTGAACTGAAAGAAAATAAAGTAGCAATGTCTAAAATAGAGAATGACATGTCTTAATTGAAATCCTCTGGCACTATCTCGTCCTCCTACACCGGTAAGTCTCACGTCTCGACTCCAGAACCATATAACTCTGGGTAGCCCTTCTCTCCGTCTAAGCCTAGAGAAAAACCAGGCCATCATGGGACATAGCAGGGTATATAATATACATGCTAATATACAGAAAAGGAAATATGACCTAAGGTAAACTACTATATTCGGTCTACATGATATGCATTTAGAATACATTCCGAATATCAGGCTTGGCCACTGAGGCTCACAAGCTCCTTAGCAGGCTATTGCCCTAAGGCACCGTGTCGGGGGGCCAAGGGCATACGGGTAGATAAAGTATATAACCACCCAAGTTCTACATTCGAGTGTGTATATGTATATATATATATATATATATATATATATATATATATATATATATATATATATATATATATATATATATATATATATATAAGTCTGATATAGCGGAAATGTTCTCTCCACCCCATGTCTAGAACTAGCAAGTCAAGTATACTCTAACTAGAAACAAAAACAATAATAAATATAGTATTCTACTACGAAGTCAATACCATGAATACTCATGTAAATCTCGCATCATGAACGTGTCGGTGTCCTGTGGTCAATCGTGTCGATGATACACGAAAAAAGTACACGTAATGCCTAGTGTCGATACTCGATGTCAAATAAAATAACATCGACACTCGCATATGATATAGACACTAAATTATCGAATAATCCTCCGTCGTGACAATGATAAACAAAGGTAGACAACAAGAAAAGAAAAGAATATCCTGTAGCATTGGCAAGGTACATTGCCTGCAACTTCTAGCTGAGAAAACTACGGTCCGGCTCCAATGTCCTTGCTAACTCCATCACGTACACCTATAAAAAATATTCTATTAGTAACACACTAATACTTATCATATATGGTCTTACCATATGTACACTATAATAATTTATATACCAAAACTAGTCATAATGACTATCCTACTCAATATAACATACATAACATTGAATCTACCTATAAAAGTAATATTTTTAATAATGTAAAAATATTTTATGTAGTTTCAAAAAAATAGTTTTAATATATTCTATGATCATAAATATATTTTATTTATAGAAAAATATGTATACAAGTCTTGTATTGATTCTACATCAATATACTTAGCTTGTTCCATAGTTTACTCCCGAAACGACAAATTTTCTATAAATATTAATTCTAGAAAAATAGTATAAAATATGTTTTTTTATCAAAACATGCACAATAATTATTTTGGACAAGTCTCATGAAGTTTCGGAGCATTTGGACACATAGAACCTAAAAGTTTTTGGTGTTCTGACATTACGATGACAAGTCCAAATTTTATAAAATAGTAAACCGCAGTAAAATGCTGCAAAAGTGTATTCAATAGAAATATTATGATGTCTAGATTCTTAAGTGTCTGGAAGTTGACGAAGACTTGCACACGAAAATTTTGGTTTAGTCTGGACACCTTTTTGTAGAACGGATGTCCCGGACAAACCGTAAAGAACAGTGGCCAGTTGGATGAAAATAGACACATAGATCTTTCCATTAATCTTAATTTCATGAGAAGATGATGTCCAAAAGAACACAAAACTCTAGATGCAAAATAACATACCTGCTGTGATGAATTCAGACTTAAACTCCTAACTTCGGGTGATTTCTAACCTTTGCACCTCTTCACAAAGTTGTCATGGCTCCTCAGGGACTTGCTAGGACGTTAGAGGGAGGTCGTAGGAAGGTGAGAAAGGTGTTGTAAGGTCTTGAGGTATCGATTTTATTGGGTTTCTTTCGGTTGGCACAAAATCGCACGCATGAGAAAATAAATAAAGGTGCATCCATTTTTTTTTGAGGTATTTATGTCAAATCCGTACATAATAGGATGGGGGGCTAGATTTTTCGTGAGAAAAATGTCTTGGAAAAGATTTAAACTTGGTTTGGTAGGATTTAGAGGAGATTTGATAGTTTAAATCAAATGTGTATCTCAAAGAGATTTATTGGGTCCAAATTAGGAAAGTAGTAATAATGTTGATTTAAAAATCGATTTAGTTAATGTGATTGTACATTAATTTATATAAATTAGTACAAAATATTTCTAATAGGTTAGGGTACCCTAGAATAGGCTCTACAAACCCTACTTGGGTTAGTTTAAATTTGGGTTGGAGAATTATTTGGATCAATTTGACTCCAATAAGTCTAATATTTGGTCTTGTATGACATTTGAAAATAAATAGCACACGGGAACTCAATTGAGTGCCACACCATTGGCATGTGTATAGTAGGCTCAAATTAGTTCAAAACTATATATTGGGTTGAAAAGTTTGGATCGGATTTGGGCCTCAAATTGGAATTAAAAAATACATTAAAATTACGAAGAACAGTAAAATGACTATTTTGACCCCAAAGTTGTACAAGAAATATGTAATACAAGAGAACATATTTGAGCGGAAAATGATATAGCAAAATGAATGTGGACTCGTCTAGGTTACGAATATGGAACATATTTTGAGAAATTGATAATTGTTGTGCTTCAAAAATCAAAGCTACAGTAAAGTACCTCTATAGTATATATTAATTATAAAATATAGTTCATTATTAAATATCCAATTTAATAAATAAAAATAATTACAAATAATATCCAAAAATCAGGGGGCTTGCACAAAAAAATAGATTGGAAAGAAACAATACAAAAAAGGTTTGACTAGGAAGGAAATAATCAATAAAAAATTAGCGTCATGTTCTTCCTTTCTGTAACTCCATTGTATTGGAGAGAATACGGATCAGTCGTTTCATTGACAATTCCATGTTCTTTGTAGAATGATGTGAATTCAAGAGAACGATACTTTCCACCTCGATTACTTCTGAGTCTCTTCAGTTGTTGACCGGTTTGATACTTAGCTTCATCCTAGAAGCCCCTGAACTTGACTGCGTACTTGAGAAGTGTCGATAAAAACTTCATTCCGATCTTTGTGGAGAATTGCTAAAAGCTACATAATGTGAGTGCATCAACTCTAGAAGATCTGTACTTCGGTTCAACCGTCTGAGCTGCTTCTTGATAGTCTTTGTCTGTGCACAGACTTCACACTTCTCCACCCTCTTACCCCCACATTTGGAGATAATACCTAGACTAGACATTTTTAATGCTATTACATTACAGATGTCCTAATCTATTATGCCACAACTCAATGAGAAATTACATTGACGTTATCAAATGGAGTTATAAACAGAAGTTTGAACATCCCTTCGAAGTTGAAAGCCTTTGGAAGCATGATTCTTGCCTGCCTTCACCATCTGCCCAGCATGGATGTTCATCCTTAAGTTTGCATAGAATCACAGACTTTCTGACATCGGGTACTTGAAAATTACTAGTACGTGCTACATACACTCTATTGGTGACATTTTGGAAGTCAATTTTAGCACCACTAGTAGGATCTCCTAATCTTCTATTTAAGACTTGTTCACCATCGAAATATCCTTTAAAGATATGCTCATCCTTGGTGAACAACTCCTTCTTAGAGCACACGTGGCTAAATATACTAGTATCCATCCACTAGTCAGAAACCATGCTAGATGACTCAATATGTGAAATCACAGCAACCAAGTTAAGTAATCAAAACATCTAAGTTAAGCTTTACCTTGCTATTTTGGTTTTGAATCGAATCTACAGTTCTCCTTCAAATGGACCTTCAATTCATAGTCGTAATTAACCCAACCAAGCTTGGGCTTAAATGAAACTAGCTTCATGTTGGGTAATTACAGTCCTGGAGATTCTATGCGCCTATACAATCAAAATTATGCACATAGTGGAGCAAAACCTATACGCTAATCCTAGCAAGAATAATACGGATCATCCGAGCAGACTCATACGCATCATCCGAGCAGACCCATGCACATCATTTGAGCATATCCATGTCCATAGTCTAAAATGAATGCATACGCATAATCTGCACTGAGACCATGCACATAATCTGAACATACACATGCGCATAATCCGCATGTGCTTAATCTGAACAAAACCCATGCGCATAATCAGAATATACCCATGTGCTTAATCAGCTGTATAAATTATGTCGTACAGAGATTATGAGTAGATACAACCGCGTAGAGACCACATACATATACTACTGTACATAAACCATGCATAAGTACAATGCACAAATATTGTTGTACAGATGTTGGCACAGAGGCTGCCCACACAATGAGTCATGCGTACAAATGTCTTGGTATTCTTCTCATTAATCTTGAGATGCTTCTTGAGAGACTCCTCGTCCTCTCTAACACAAGTTGTAATCTCCATGAATTACCGACGTAATCCATCTTCCATCTTCCATGTTTGTTCGACAATCTTTGTCGAGTTTCTTAAAACATGTATCGAGAAAGATTGTACGGTAATCCTCCATCTTAGGTGAATCTTGATTTGAGATGTCCAGAGACAGATCAAAAGATGGAGGAACAAAAGTCAAAAACATAGATCTCACGCAAAACCTTCCAGGAGAATTTCTCTGTGATCTGAACCTGAAGTTGTAGTCGAGATCATAAGTTTACGCAAACAAGTTTACCATCTGGTGTCCCAATTCCAATCACGCAAACAAGTTTGTCCTCTGGTGTCTCGATTCCAACTGAATACTATAAAGTTTTATATTACAACTTGTTGAATATCATATTATTCTTCCTTGCAAACACAGTTGCAATTGAGATATAATTTGGCTCCACTTCTGGTACCAAACATGGTCCCTCATCCTCTCTTTTCTATTCTAGGGAAGATGGTGGCTATGAGTCAATTTGCAGTCCTACAAAATGAGTGAGTCATGACATCACCTACTTAGTGATCTTCTACTCCTCTTTTTGACGCTACCCCTGTGAAAGAGTCGTCCACCATTGCCAAAGGTTCCAATGTTTTACTTAATAAAATGCCTAAAATTGACTTTTGAAAGAAAACGAGAAAAAGTACAAAAGTACAAATTATTTCTGGGAAGTATTGCTATGGAAGTCTGATCTGAGAGCGATCACTTTGTTCCTTGGACCACACGATGATGATGCAGAGAAATGCTTGAGGAAGATGAACAATCGGAAGAACTAAGTCACCAAAAGGTATCGACACAACGGCACTGATGGCACAGTCGAATGCTTTTCTGCTTTGCTTCACCCTGTTCTTTGAGAAAAAGTTGAAGAAATGCTTCTGGGAATATCACTCTGAAAGTATGAGTTTTCTCAGAATCTCTTCTTTTGTATATCTCTCTTGATGATTTCTTGTGTTAAAAATAAGTCTATTTATAGACTAGACCCTCTGTGCGTAAAAAGCAACATAATTGGGTCTCTACGCAAGTAACTGTCACCCACGATTGAAAATCAACCTCTACGCATGATGACACGTGTCCCATATAGATTTTTGGTCTCTACGCATGGTGACACGTGTCCCACAACTTCAGCAATATGGGGAGCGCACGTACACACGTTCTTCGATAAGTGTGGCATAAAAGCCACGTATGCAGACCACGTTCTCACATAGCCAGAAATGATTGGGCGTAAAATAACCCAAAATAGACTTCCTGCGTAAAGTAGCAGACTGGGCGTAAAATAACCCTAAATATACTTCCTGCATAAAGTGGCTGAAAAGTAACCTTGAGCGTATAATTAGCTCAAATAAACTCTATGCACACGAAAGCCTTGAGCGTAAAAACTCGAATAGCTTTCATACATAAAAGAAGCAGTCTCTTGAGCGTAAAGTAGCCCATCTGCACACTAAACGACAAGTGTTGGTTTGGTTTAAAAAATCTTCTCGACTTCTGTGTAATTTGCTGTCAGAAAAATATTCTGTCAGAACAGTATCACGCACATTAAATGCGATGTGGACAGCCTGTCTCCCGCGTAAAGGTTTGAGGATGGCTCTCGCGTAAAGTAGTTCGCGTAGAGTTTACTCTGTTTGATCTCTGCGTAAAGTTTGAATCTGACTCAGTTTGACTTGTGTAAAGCTCTCAACTTCTTTGACGGGGTCTATGAAATTTATTTATGCTTCTACAAAGACCCCCTTCAAAGTTTTCAAATTTTTTCTAAGATTTGAAATACTTTGAACAAAAGCGTAAAATCTGGGATATCCAACAGTCCGCGTAAAATTCGGGATACCTAACAGTCTGCGTAGAATTCAGGATACCCAACAGTCCGCGTAGAATTCGGGATACCCAACAGTCAGCGTAAATTTTGGAAATTTGAACCGATTTTAGAATTCTCTATAAATAGAGTTCAACTGTTAGGGAGAGAACTTTACTCATTCTCGCAATTCTCAATCTTCGAATACTCTTTTCTTCTTTGAAATCTTAGTTCAAATGGCCCCCAAGAGCAAAACCATCACCGGCGCCAAGGGCAAGAAGCCCATCGCTGCTTCGTCGAGGAGTGAGCGTAAGGATGCCGCCGTCGCATCATCGGAAACAACTCGAAGGACCAACCCTGTTGTGGCTCCGGCCATGATAGGTAGAATTCTACCTAATTTGGCCCTGGGTTCGTCGGAGAAGAAGGAGAATTTGAACCCTAAACTTCACGCCCACGTTTATACGTGTCAGCGTAGAATAAAAATTAACAAATACGCCCACGTTTATACGTGCCAACGTAAAGAACAGAATACGCCCACGTCTATACGTGTTAGCGTAAAAATCTGAACAACAGAATACGCCCACGTCTATACGTGTCAGCGTAAAGAACAGAATACGCCCACGTCTATACGTGTTAGCATAAAAATCTGAGCAACAGAATACGCCCACGTCTATACGTGCTAGCGTAAAATATGCTCACGTCTATACATGCCAGCGTAAAATGTTAACAACAATAAAATACGCTCACGTCAATACGTGCCAGCGTAAAATGTTAAGCACAAATTTCATTTGTGCCAGCGTAAAAGACTATATGTTTTCATGCGTATAACTTTTACTCTTTTAAACAGAGAAAAGTACGCATAAAACATTTAGTCAGACACCTTTACGCACAAATTATCATTTGCAAAAAATAGCTCTTGCGTAGAGATGAACCAATTTAGGATTTTTGCAATCTTTTTGAAACAAAGAATGAAAATTTTCAAGATCTTTACGCACAATCATTCACTTGCATAGAAACATTTGCGTATAAAGATTAATTCTGAATTCTATTAACTTGATTTTTGTTTGATCTTCTTTTTGCAGTGGACTTGCAAATTCATCCTCTATCTAAGATTTTTGGTTCTCCAACTGGCATCTTGGGTTCCAACTACTTGGAGAATCTGTCTCATGTTGAGTTCCCACAATCAGACAAACAGTATCCTGAGGAGAGACAACAGCTGATAGCTCCTCAGGGAGATAGGATGCTGTTGACTTTGATAAATGGAGAGCTGCTAACATCACTGGATGGCCAACAATTCTTAAAGCCTGCCTTCATGTTTGGAGACGCCATCGACTTCAACTCTCAGACAAATC
This sequence comes from Iris pallida, assembly GCA_029216955.1. NCBI lineage: Eukaryota > Viridiplantae > Streptophyta > Magnoliopsida > Asparagales > Iridaceae > Iris > Iris pallida. Next base: position 987,675 of record JANAVB010032819.1, on the reverse strand, counting down.
CCGAGAATAAATCCTGGGTATTTAGATTTGGGGAGAGAGCGATGTACCTCCCTTCAATGTCAAGGGATTATCCTCTGTCTTCGTTCGTTCATGCTACCCACACGAGACATATGATCTGGAACCTGACTCCCAACAGTTATGGTAGACCAGGAAGAATCATATTCAAGAGAGATGAGTCCCACCAAATGGGCTATCATACCAGTGCTCCCAGTGGTGGTGTTGTCCCTTTCTTCGGTTTAGTGCCTGGATTTACACCAAGCGAAGATTTAGCTCTGATCCAACCAGTGCAGATACCGATGTTTATAAACAAGCTTATGAACCTCAGTACTATATCCCCTGGTTAACCCTAGGCTTCCAGGGTGGATGACCCCACATAATAAGAATTTGGATTCAACTCAGTGCTTGGGTTATGAATCACTTTACAACAGAGCTGTGAGCTATTGGGCTTTTTGAAGCAGTGGCCTCTACCAGTCATGGCATACCAATGAATAACAACCTGTTCTTAGCTTTGATGGAATTGTACATCAGCTCAACGGGGACTTTTGCAACCCCAAAAGGAGAAATAGGTTTTGTACTACATGAAATACAATTTATCTCTAAGCTGCCACTGGGGGAGCTCCATATGAAGAGTATGTTCCCTGCAACCGGGAACTAGCAGAGATCAGGAAGAAAAATCCTCAGTTAGTTGAGGTCTACCAAGAATTGATGTGCCATTACCTGATTTGCACCACTATGTATGAAAGTGGGTCGTATTTGGCATATATCAATAAATGGACAACCTATTTATTCTACCACGAGAATAGGATATCCAAGACCGACAAGGGAGGATTCTAAGATAACAAGGGTCAAACCATCAACCCTTGTTCAATAATTCCTTCAGACTTGATCCATGGTTGGATGATGACACATAAGTCTTCGGATCAGTATCTGACCACCAAGACTGGAGACATCCCTGCGGGGACTGAAACTTTGAGCTATCTGAAGCATGGCAGTCGGAAGATCTCAAAGGAAGCCTTGCTGGCAAGCTTTTTTTTCTGTGGCTGCGGAGATGGGTCGTACCAGGGATAGGTACGGTCGACAGAATTTACCAAAATGTACTATGTCCAGCAGTACGTTTGGTGTTTAAAGACAGACTCAGCCTATTACCAGCAATGGTATGTAGGATAAATGCCGGTCTGCGAACATTTGGTGAGGAGTTAATTAATAATGCCCCTTACCGTAAAGACTTCCCCCGGGTGGAGATGCCCTACACCTATCTAATGGACTGGTTGCTGCATCACAACTGCAGCTTATTGCCACCAGGCCCTGAAGATCAAGCGAAGGTGTTCCTCCAGAAGTTCTATAAAGCCTCATGGGTTGCAACTTCAGTGGTAGATACCCGAGCAGTATTAAATTACTCTCATGGGTGGAACTTCTTCTGCACACGACCGTCAGTCCCAGCTGACTGCTTCAGTGTGCAATTTGAAGATGTAGGTGAAGAGAGGACGGGGCTCCCTGGGCCTATCTTTAATTGGCTAATATGCATCAGACCATCACATCTGATGTATAGAACTGATAATGACTGTGCCTTCGAACATTACCTGCCCAGTCGGTTCGCACATCAGTTTGGGTATGACCAACTTCACATTGGTAATCCCTCTACCTCCTTCAACCATTATGGGAAGTTAGTTGATGGTGCAAGGGCATGGAGGTATTTCAGCGCTGGATGTACCGGTGCTAAATTCTGTGTAACAACTGCTACCAGCACTACTGAGCTACGAATGCTGCATTCGTATGCTCGCTTCTATGCATCCATCCGCTCCATCGCAACTAACTACAATATGAAGGGGAGTCTTCGAGGAGTCAAGGAAGAAAATGTTGAAGAACCAGTCATGGTACCTTCAGACGTACCTGATGATGTTGCTGTTCCAGATGAATATCTAGAAGTGATTCCTTCGGGAGTTAGAGAGGGACCAGCAGAACCCATCAAAATCTCTAAATCTAAGAAGCGTAAATCCGACACAGCGGTTGCTCCTAAAGAGAAGAAGAAAAAGGTCACTGTTAAAGGGCCTTCCAGGCAGAGGGCTACTACTCCAGACAGATAGATTCCAGTTGAGGAGCCTCGGAACATTGCATCTTCTTCAGCTCATCCTGGAGAAGGATCTTCAGCATCACAATCTGCAGTAGTAACAGAATTTATGGGGCTTCTATCTCCTGGACGTCTCAGCACCTCTGTACATCTGACTTCTCCACAGAAGGTGCAAGCTATTGAGGATACTACCACAACTCGTGCTAATGATCCGGAGCCCATCCCCTCGGATGAACCGGCTCTTGACTTCGATGATGATGACTGGGATCAGGATTATGACTCGCTCTTGGCACGTCCTGCACCTACTCCATGTAAATATAATTTACACCAAATCTATACAAAATTATGTATTACAATTTTGTATATTAACTTATTTTGCTTAATCTTTGTAGGTGTCATCACTACAGTAAAGCCTGTGGCTCCTCCTCCTCCTCAGAAAATTATTCAAACGGAGTCTGAAGGAGAAAGTTCTTCTTCAAAAGAAGATACTATCCAAGAAGAATGTTCCCCATTCACAGAGGTACAACAAGAGCCTAAAGTAGAGGCCCAGCAAGGATTGCCTTCTCTTGCTGAAAATAGAGAAGAAGAACCAACTGCAGATGAAGAAGTAACTACAGAAGAAGAACCAGCTGTAGATAAAGAAACAGCTGCAGAAGAAGAACCAGTTGCAGAAGAACCAACTGCAACTGAAGTACTCCCAGGACTTGAAGGGACTGCAGCCAACGAAGGTGATGAAGATATTGTTAACCCATCAACTGAAGTTGGAGACGTAGTAATAACATCCTCAGTTATTGCTACTGATCCGGCACAAGTTCTTGAGAAGATAGTATCTGAACCTGAGTCAGTTACAGCGATCACCATTCCTCCCATAACAATCACCGCCATCGAAACTCAAGTAGTTTCAGCTCCAGAAACGGCTGGAGGAATAATTCATATACATGCTGCAGACATTGTCTCTGGAGCTCCTGTGAATCAATCAGCCATGGTAGCAACATCAACAATGGCTTTAACTCAACTTGCTACCAAGGCAACAACAACATCTGCTTCCAGTCTTCAGAAGTGGGATTTGGTAGACCTTGCTGCCATGCCGAGCTCTAATGCAAAAATGAATCTCTTAGTTGAGATCCATACTGAAACTTTCTACAAAACATTGGCAGCTTTGATCAAGATGGTCTTGAAGAAGGGCCTTAATTATGAAAGCTTGAAGCCTGCAATTGCTCTCACGATCAGGAATGTTGCCATGTTCAATGACACTGAGAGAGCCGCAGCTTTAGAGAAGGTAGTGGAAGGACTTGAACAGCCTATTAAAGAGTATCTAAGGCTGTCAAGTGAAACTCTTGAAAGTCTCATCCAAACTGAGTATGATGCTTTATCAGCTGAATACATTACTCGGGAGACTATTTTTAATGAATCTCTCCAAGAGTACAGCAGCAAAGTCGCCAAAGAAAGAGCCTTATTGAATGAAAATAAACCCCTTCGGGAGATGCATAAAGAAGCCTATGAGACCTCAAACATGAGAATTCATCAGCAAGATGATAGAATTCGTGAAGTTGAGGCGGAGTTGGTTCGCTTGAAGGCAGAAAGAGAGCAGATGATTGCAGCTAGAGACCAACATCTGACGCAGAGCTCAATTTTTGAAGAGAAAGTTTTTGGTGCTAAAGCTGTCATTAAAACCCTTGATGATGTCAAGGATAAAATGATAGCTACTTTCGCCGAACTCTCCCATCTCTGTACTCCAGAAGCTCGACGATCTATAGCTACTGCTACCGTATTAAATTCTCGTGAGAAGCATCTAGTAGAGCTGCAAAAACTGCTCGAAGATGTATCTGCTCTGCCTTAGGCATTTTTGCATTTAATACAGAATTTTGTATTCTTCTGTCTTTTTCATTCTCTAATATTTTTAAGAAATGAATGAAATATTTGTTTTATGACCCTATCATTTATTTTGAGTTTAAACAATAGGTATGAGATAGAAAACACTTATCAGAGGTAATATGTACATGATAAGTCTTCTAAACTCAACAAAGTAAATTATATCTATCCAGAGGTAATGTGGACTTGATAGATAATGAATCTTGTTTTCTTTTTAGAGTGTACAAGACTATCAAAAGTAATATGAACGTGACAGATCGTAACAACTCAAAGAAAAATAGATTAATATCTATTCAGAGGCCATATGGACATGATAGATAAGAAAAGAAGTAGACTTAATATCTATTCAGAGGTCATGAGGACATGATAAATAATAAATCTTCTTCTTTCTAAAATCAGCTGGTAAGACAGAAGATCAAAATTCTTTTTTAGGAGAACAAATAATCAGCTTAACCAAACCTTGGTAGTTGAGGAATAAAGAAGAAATTCAGACATAATATTTTTTCAAGAATTTGCCATTAATTGGCATCATGAGCAAATCTCTATTAGGTTTAGACAACCTATAGGCACCATTGAAGAATACTGTCTCGACTACATAAGGACTTTTATATTTTGCTTGGAATTTTCCTTTGCTCTTATGAGTCATCACCATCGGTCTTCGGATAGCTAGAACTAGCTCACCGACTTTGAATACCCTCTCTTTAACTTTACGATTGAAAGCTCGAGATATGCGGGCTTGATATAACTCGATGTGTTGTTGTGCTTGAAGATGCTTCTCGTCCAATCCTTCAAGTTCTTGGAGTCGTAAGCGATCATTATTCTCTGAGGTTAGCTCATTAGCAATGGCTATTCTAAGAGATAGAATCTGGATTTCCAGTGGAAGAACAGCCTCACATCCGTAAACCAGTGAGAATGGTGTAAAACCAGTAGGAGTTCGGACTGTCGTTCGGTAAGCCCATAAACATTCTCCAAGTTTCTCATTCCAATCACGTTTATTAGAAGAGACAAACTTTTTGAGAAGTTTAATAATTGTCTTGTTGAAAGCTTCGGCCAAACCATTAGCAGCTGGATTGTAAGATGTAGAAGCTAGATTTTGGATCCGATTCTTGTCACAAAATCTATAAAATGCCTGACTGGCAAATTGGGGTCCATTATCATGAATTATCCTTCAGGGAATCCCAAAACGATAAATGACATGGTGTTCGATGAAGCTAACCACATTAGATGTTTTCACTTCAATAAGGGGAACCGCTTCCGCCCATTTAGAAAAATAATCCGTTATGGCCAAGATAAACCTATGCCCTTTTACATAAGGAGGATTAATTGGACCAATAATATCCATGCCCCAAGCTTCGAAAGGCCAAGAAGCTGCCGTAGGATGTAAGAATTCAGAAGATTGGTGAATAAAATCGGTATGAATCTGACATGCTTTACACCGTCTGGCATAATCCACAGCATTCGCTATCATGGAAGGCCAATAATACCCTATTCTTCGAATACGATCCTGTAATTTTGGACCCGGTTGATGAGCACCGCAGACACCATCATGAGCTTCATGGAGTGTTTGCTTAGCTTCACTCTCAGAGAGACAACGCAGCAAAAGTCCGTCATAAGAACAACGATATAACATATGCAAAGAAGAATTATAGTAGAATCAAAATGATCGTCTCTTGATTGATACAGCTTCTTTTGGATCTTCAGGTAAAATCCTATGAACCGTATAATCAATAAATGGACTTCTCCAATCCCTTTGTTGAGAATTTGATTCTGTAGTATAACTTTGTTCGATATGCAAATTATTCTTGACACAGAATAGATCTCTATCCAACAAAGTAATGGTATTTTGTCTTCTGATTGGAACAGCTAAGTCTGTAGCTAAACTAGCAAGAGCATCAGCTTTTAAATTTTAAGAACGTGGTACGAATTCAATGAAGAATCCTTTGAATGAAAGGACCAATTCGATTACCACTTGATGATAGGGAATGAGGTCAGGATTTTTGACTTCATATGTCCCTCTGACCTGATTAACAATCAGTTGAGAATCTCTATAAGCTTCCAGGAACTCAATGTCCAATTATTTTGCTACTTGAAGACTAATTAGAAGAGCATTATATTCTGCCACATTATTGGAACATGGTTCATTAAGAGAATAAGCACGGTATATGACCATTTTATCAGGAGAGACCAAGACGATGCCTACTCCGGAGACAATATTGCCTTTAGGTCCAACCCGCGATGCTCCATCAAAGTATAGTTGCCAAATGTCATCCCTCAAAGTCATGTTGTAATCCACGACTTTATCTGGAATATCCTTATATAGCTTAGAGGTTTCAGGTATAGGGTGAGCTGCTAAGAAATCAGCTAATGCTTGACCCTTCACTGACTTTTGAGGTACATAGACCATGTCATAAGGAGTAAGCAACATTGCCCAGGTGGCTAACCTGGACTTAAGAATGCTCGGCTTTCTCATCAATACCCGAATAGGATTTATTCTGGATATGACATGAATAGTTTGTCCTGACACGTAATGTCATGTCTTTTGAACAGCAAAAACTAAGGCCAGACATTCTTTCTCCACAGGAGTATACCTGTGTTCAGCACCAACCATCATTCGGTTAAGATAATAAATTGCCTGTTCATGACCCTTATCACTTTTCTGTGCAAGAAGAGCACCAAGAAAATGATCTAAGGCTCGAACATATAGCAAAAATGGTCTTCCTACTACTTGAGGTACCAGAACAGGTGGATTTGTAAGGTATTGCTTGATGTCATTGAAGGCTTTTTGACATGCTTCATCCCAAACAAATGATACACCTTTCTTTAATAGACGAGAGAAAGGTTGACATCTTCCAGAAAGGTTGGATATAAATCTCCTGATATAAGCAATGCGACCTTGGAAGCCACGGAGTTCTTTCAGATTATGTGGAGGATGCATTTCAAAAATTGCTTTGATTTTATCAAGATCAACATGGATACCTTGAGAAGTGATGACAAATCCCAAAAATTTGCCACTAGAAACCACTAAGAAAGATTTAGTGGGATTCATCTTCAGTTGATGTTGACGCATCAGCTCAAATACTATCTTCAAGTCTTGAATGTGATCATCTTTTAATAGACTTTTGACAGCAATATCATCCACATAACATTCAACTATTTTCCGTAGATGTTCTTGAAAGATATTGCTCATGGCCCGTTGATACGTAGCACCGGCATTTTTCAGACCAAACGGCATAACCGTATAGCAGTAAACTCCAAGGGGTGTATGGAAAGCGGTATGCTTTTCATCTCTTGGATGCATCTTAATTTGATTGTATCCTAAAAATCCGTCCATGAAAGACATGCGTTCAAAACCACATGTATTGTCTATCATGACATCGGTAATCGGAAGTAGAAATTCGTCTTTTGGACAAGCTGCATTAAGATCTCAAAAATCTATGCAAACTCGGACTTTCCCATTCTTCTTTATAACAGGAACAATGTTGGCAACCCAGTATGGGTGTTGTTCTTCACGAACAAAGCCACATGTGATCAGCTTTTTGACTTCTGCTTCAATTGTATCCATCATATCTGGTCGAAAATGCCGCTGTTGTTGTTTTACAGGTTTGGCATTAAGAAGAATATTGAGTTTATGAGTAACTACATTAGGATCCAGACCCGGCATATCCTCATAACTCTATGCAAAGATATCAATATATTCTTTAATCAGATTTATCAACTCTTCCTTTTCATCTTCAGAAAGGTTTTTACTGATGAATATCGGCTTAGACGTAGTTCCGTCTCTAACGTCAATCTAGACAATTTCATCTTCTGTAGGTGGTTGTCGCTGTTCAAAACGAAGCTCCCATTGAGTGTCCATTTGTTGTGCCCAAGGGTCATTTTCAAATGGCTCAGATTCACCATCTGTTTGAACCATGTTAACTGAAAAAACGCATTCAGATTCAACATACTGGTTTCCTCCAGAATCTGAGGATTTTAAAAAACTGGAAGAAAAATCTTCTTCCATATCTTCTTTATACATGTGGGATGTATCAGATTCGATGAACTAGATTTCTTCAGAATCTGAGGATTGTAAAGAACTGGAAGAAAATTCTTCTTGTATATCTTCATTAAACATGTGGGATGGATCGTATCCCAACCCATGATGAGTTTTTTGGTAAAATAGATCACCACATAATGGTAACCGTCTACCTTTGCCTTGATTGAGACCCGGCATAGTTTTCAAATCATATCCCATATTCTGGATAATCTTAAGAGATTGTTGACTGTATTTGTCAATCCGAATTCTTCCTTTATCTTTCTCTATGAGATCATCTATCTGAGTAACAGGAATATTTCTAGCCAGGCCAAACACAATTTGACGCTTGTTTTTCTTATTAGACGGGATCACGAAATAAGATTCTTCGTGACGTCTATAAGTTACACAAGCTTGTGATGATAAGGCTAAGGTAGAAGATAAGGAGAAGATGTTAGGAACCTTTGAGCATAGGGTCCAACATCGACATGAGAAGAAAAAGAATTTTCCTTATGATTAATATATAAGGTTTCCTCTATATTTATGTCATTTTTATATTGATGACTTTGATTATCAGCAGATAAAGTCATTCTTTTAATAAATTTGACAGCCATATACTCCAAAAGGAAATCTTCATTAATATGAGAAAGTACAGAATGATCAATATTTACATCATTTACAAACTGACTACTACGCTTTGGATTGATCATTAACGGACCGTCATCCGTCTTCAGCGAAGACTTGCCAAGGTTGATAATCAATGGTTCTGGATCATTTGTACGAGAAGTACGTCCCTTGACTTTGATCATGAGAGGTTGAACTTGGCTCTTGACTGGAATTCTCACAGATTTCTCAAACGAAGCTCGAGTTCTTCTTTTAACCTTAATCATCAAAGGCTCGTCATTGACAGGTTGGGGTTGAATTCGACCTTTGACTTTAATCTTCAAAGGTTGATCTTCTGGAGGATCTTCTAAGACATATTGATCTTCTACAGACGACCGTTCTTCAGCCATATCAGATATTTCTTTCACATGCTCCTGTTTGTAGAGTATTGAATCAGAGAAATAGGCTTCAACACCCTTAAAAGGATTGATATCTGTAAATTCAATCTTCACATCGAGAATCTACATACTTGAAGCATTGGTGGAGAGTTGAAGGCATAATTTTATGCTCATGTATCTACGGTCTTCCAAGAAGGATATTGTTAGATATATCTGAGTTGATAACATAAAAGGTCGCCATAGTTCGAAGATCACCTAATAGAAGACCCAGGATCAATGTAAATCCTGTCAATTTCAGTAGAGTCAATATACCCTGTGTAATTCAGAGGCCTATCGTGTCTATTATACTTCAACAGCATATCTTCTTGTGTGAAGGTAATGTTAGGAATCGATTCCATCATACTATGACATTGTGGACACGACACTGGTATATTGTCAGGACTCTTGAGTTGAGCTAAGCATGAATCCGCTTGTAGCAAAGCTTCGCCCAAAGTTTCTCGACTTTCTTTAGAAATATGAAGCAACTCAAAGATAGAGAGTCTAGCCGGAGTATTAGCTAATTGGGCTAGAATATCAACCTTGTAGGGCTTCATCACCACCCCTTGATTTGAAGCAGACTTCAGCGGAACGTCAAAGCGTACTGCTTTCTGTTTCCCTTTCTCAACCACAGATGGTTTAGAAGGTCCTACCTCAGCAGTAACAGGAGATGGTTGAGCTGGTAGTGTTTCAACAACGTCCTCCGCTTCTTTGGAAGTTCTCTCATAATCTTTGTGGTAATCTTTACCAGATCTCGTACCAGCAAAGGTTTCTTCTTCAGACTCGGGAGAATGAAGTACCATATTACAGGTTTTAATCTTCTTTCCCTTAGTCTTCTTCTTGCGAGAATTTTTATGAGGGACCTCAAAACCCAATCCAACAGTGGATTTTTGACCTTGAATTTGTAAAGGAAGTCGTATTCCTTTATCATAGTTCAAGCCTTCCGCCTTTTGAAAGTTATAGCCCATCTTTTTCATGAGATGGACTGATTGATGACTGTACATGTGAGTGGGTAGCGGACTTTTAATAGATGGTTCAACAGAGGAAGAAGGAACAGAGACCTCTGTAGCCACAGGAGTAGGGGTATCCGGGACAGGAGGAAAAATCCCTACAGGAGCTTTCTCATAAGCAGCAAAGACTTGTTGTGCCCTGTATAAGGGGACACTATTCATTGCTAACCATTGCCAATGAGTAAGTTTGAGTTTGGTAAGAGAAGCCAAACTTGGAGGGCATATATTCATAACCCTTAGTCTACCCCCCAAAGGAATGTCGTCCCAAAGATGATCCAAATCATCATGATCTGGAGTAACAACATGAGAAATCATATTACAGGTTTTGATTTTTCAACCTTTCTTGAATTTTGAAGTTTTACCTTCATCTTCCATTTCAGGTACTAAATCAGGGTGTACCCACATGATTTCACCATTTTTTAATGTGAGAGACAATAATCCTTCACTTTGCTCTCTAGTTGGTAGAAGATTCACAATCTTCATTGTCGCCTTTGGAATTGGGACAATCCCATCTGGAACTTGTTGTGGAGGAAAACCTCCAAATTGAAGAGAAATTATATTAGTTGTGACTGTATGCTCATCATTGGTTAAAGCGATGGCATTAGCATTTATCAACTCTTGGATTTTCTTCTTTAAGACATAGCAAGCCTTGGTAGGATGATTTATGTATCTATGATAGATACAATACTTGGGATTGTCAGTCAGATTTACCTCATTAGGACTTTTTGGCTCTGGAATCTGGAGTTTACCACTCTTGACAAGATATTGGAATATCCCTGGGATATCACTGTCATCAAAAGAGTACTCGTCTTTTGGTTTGGAAGATTCCAGATTATTTGGCATCGTTTTAGGTTTTGAAAGATTAACCACTAGGGTTTCCTTCCCTTTCCCATTGCGATTGCCGGAATTATTACCTGAAGAGGCTTTCTTTCCTTTGTCTTCTGAGGTAAAGATCATCCCATGTTCATGAGCCAATCTACCATTGGTCTCGGCTGACACTGCTGCTACAATGAATGAGGCCCAATGTGAATTGAGAGCCTGTAAAGACAGCAATGGTTGGTCGCAGATTCATTTTGCATGTATCAATCAATGTTGAATCTGGCATACCAGGAGGCATCTTCAAAGTAGCCTGTCGAAAATGTTCAATAAACGTCCGAGTATCCTCCTTTTCTTTTTGTTTAATTTCTATTAAGGAGGACATATTCATGTCCATTCCTCCTTCATAGAAACGGAAGAGAAACATTGCTTCAAACTCGTCAAAAGACGATATGCAATTGTCGGGTAGACTGCGATACCAGTCGTATGCTGAACCAGTCAAACACCCAATGAAAACTCGGGTGAGAAGAGCATCATTCTTTTCCAAATGTACAGTCATAATATCAAAATAATTGATATATTAACTTGGAGAAGCCTTTCCATCAAATAATACCATAGATTGTGGCTTGAATTTTGGAGGAAAGGGTACATCATTCCAGTGAGGAGGATAAGGTTGTTTAATCCCTAACCTCTGGAGTTGATCTTTGTGCTTAAGAACCTCAAACTGTGCTTTTAGCTCACATACTGCTTGAATAGCTTCACTAGTTTGGAAAAGCACATTTGATTGGATAGTGGTTGGATGTACCGTAACCCCCACCGGAGGTGGTACATCTTTTGGAACGATAGGATCTGGAGCTGCGGAGTTTTGATTGATAGCAGGCTCTTGACTAATATTATTCAAAGGTGTATCAACCCCTTGACTATCTTGAGTTTGCGCTGCTACCTGCACCGGTCTTACTACTGCCGGCTGAACAGTTTGCTGAGTCATTATTATTTGATGCATATTTTGTATCATGGCAAGCATGTCCTTCAGCGATTGTTCCACTGCTGAGAGACGTTGTTCTGTATTAGAAGTTGATGTCTCCGGTTCATCTTCGATAGCGTAGGATTCAACCTCCCTTGAACATATAGAGGGATTGGTGTAGAGGTATGAATAAACGCTATCAGTTTCTGACTCCAAAGACTGGGTACCCCCAGCTTCTGAATCTGAAGATTACAACGATCTTTGACTTCTTGACCGAGAATGCAGGTATACCCTTCAAAAGTGTCAAGCAGTCGGTAGAACTGTTGCTGGCTTGGAGTCCGGGATGAATTGCATCTTGGACGTCGTCCTCTATTGATATGAGATGCCATATTGACTGATGTATAGAAAAACTCATGTTCTTGATCATCAACTTGTTGCTAAGGCACATTATAGCTTAATCGGTCAAAAACTGACCGTTTAGAAGCCGAACAGCAATATTTGATTACAATCTGGTGACACTCACAATGATGATTTTCTTGGGGGAGTGTCACAGGAGATTTTCTGTTTTTACGCCTTTGTACAAGTAACTCGCGTAAATCAGAAGGAGTGGAAGGAGTCGTCTTCTTTATTATATTTGGGACAGAGAAATATTTAGTCCCTTGCGTATAAAGAAGATTACTGGCTGCATTAGCAGAACCAAACTGTATATTTTTACGCGCCTAGAGTTGCGTGCGTAAATCCTGAGATTTTTGTGCACAAAGAACTCCATCAGCATTACGCGTAATCTGAAGGTTTGGTACCTTGCGTAAAGCAGTGTAAGAAGGTTGTTGGTAAAAAACTGAAGTTTTACCAACAATAGAATTCTTGTTTTTACGCTGCATGCGTGTAGGTAAATTCACTTTAGATGCAAAGGCATCATATTGTGAACTTTATCTACCATGTCACCGATAAAAGATTTACCCTTACGCGTAGAGCGCAAAACATGAACATCTGCCACGTCACAGACAGAAGATTTACCCTTACGCATAGAGCGCAAGGCTTGAGTGTCTACCACGTCACAGACGGGAGTGTTTTTTATGCACAGAGCGTAAAACTTGGGTATCTACCACGTCACAGACGGGAGACTGATTTTTATGCACAGAGCGTAAAACTTGGGTGTCTACCACGTCACAGACGGGAGACTGATTTTTATGCTCGGGGTACATCACTGAAGTAGAGACTGCCTCATCACAGACGGGAGCCTCCACAACAGGAGTGGGAAGAATTCCCTTGCCTTCAGAGACAGCAGGAAGATCAGAGAATGTTTTAGACTTAGGAATCCAAACTTTTCGCACCTTTCACAATTTTTAAACATTGGAGCAGCGAGTACTACCCCCAGTTCGGAGCATTTCTACGTAAGCAGTCTGGTCGAATTGAACAACCAGAGTCTTCTTTGTCGATCTGACCGACACATCATCATATTGAGCAATTGCTTTCTCGTCAGAGGAGAAAGTCGTCCCTAGCAGAGTCGCCATTTTGTTTCACTTAACAAAATGCCTAAAATTGGCTTTTGAAAGAAAACGAGAAAAAGTACAAAAGTACAAATTGTTTCTGGAAAGTATTGCTATAGAAGTCTGATCTGAGAGCGATCACTTTGTTCCTTGGACCACACGATGATGATGAAGAGAACTGCTTGAGGAAGATGAACAATCGGAAGAACTAAGTCACCAGAAAGGTATCGACACAACGGCACTGATGGCACAGTCGAATGCTTTCCTGCTTTGCTTCACCCTGTTCTTTGAGAAAAAGTTGAAGAAATGCTTCTGGAAATATCACTCTGAAAGTATGAGTTTTCTCAGAATCTCCTCTTCTGTATATCTCTCTTGATGATTTCTTGTGTTAAAAATAAGTCTATTTATATACTAGACCCTCTGTGCGTAAAAAGTAACATAATTGGGTCTCTACGCAAGTAACGGTCACCCACGATTGAAAATCAACCTCTACGCGTGATGACACGTGTCCCATGTAGAGTTTTGGTCTCTACGCATGGTGACAGGTGTCCCACAACTTCAGTAATATGGGGAGAGCACGTACACACGTTCCTCGATAAGTGTGGCGTGAAAGCCACGTATACAGACCACGTTTTCATATAGCCATAAAAGATTGGGCGTAAAATAACCCAAAATAGACCTTCTGCGTAAAGTAGCAGACTGGGCGTAAAATAACCCAAAATATACTTCCTGCGTAAAGTGGCCGAAAAGTAGCCTTGAGCGTATAATTAGCTCAAATAAACTCTACGCACACGAAATCTTTGAGCGTAAAAACTCGAATAGCTTTCATGCGTAAAAGAAGCAGTCTCTTGAGCGTAAAGTAGCCCATCTGCACACTAAATGACAAGTGTTGGGTTTGGTTTAAAAAATCTTCTCGGCTTCTGTGTAATTTGCTGTCAGAAAATTATTCTGTCAGAATAGTATCACACGCATTAAATGCGATGTGGACAGTCTGTCTCCCGCGTAAAGGTTTGAGGATGGCTCTCGCGTAAAGTAGTTCGCGTAGAGTTTACTCTGTTTGATCTCTGCATAAAGTTTGAATCTGACTCAGTTTGACTTGCGTAAAGCTCTCAACTTCTTTGACTGGGTCTATGAAATTTATTTTTGCTTCTACATCTAACTCCTTCTCCTGCCAAGATGGATCCCTATCCATAAGAGGAAGCGGTAAATCACGAGCGTGACCAGCAAGGCCGCGATGAATGGCTTTCCTCAATGAGTTATTAGCAAGTCAGTAAGGAGAACAAAGTGAGACGACCGTTTAGGGAGCTAAAGAAGGAAGAGGCCTTATCGAGTTGACTTGAACACCTATTAACTCTTTGTTGAGGAAGTAAGCCCGGAAAGGCAGGATCGGAAGGCGCTGAAAGCATACCATTTCTAAGAAGAGGAGCGTAAAGACTAGCTTTAAGATGGAGGAGAAGTTCAATCAGTACGACAAAATAGAACTCGTTCTTCCTTGCAAACATTATTGCAATTGAGATAGAACGTTTACAAGTAGACGATAGAAAGAGAAGAAGACATAATAAAAAATAAGTATTATCTATGGGAAAGTGAAGACCACCTTCGCCTACAAATGATCCGCTTTCAGGAACCAACAAGTTCACAAGAGAACTTCTGGAACGCTCGTAGTCACCAACATATGTGACTCGATCGGACTCCGTGGACTCCTTTTATTTTATTTCTAGTGTCTCCAAAAGGTGGGCTCTATTTATAGAGAAGGGTGGAAATCCTATCTCCACCCCTAGCCGATGTGGGACTAAAATACTAACACCAAAAAAGTCACATTGGCGACGAGATTAGCGACGTCAGTAAAAAAAATGTTGCTAATTTTGTTGTATTTAGCGATGAAACCAACAGACGACGCTGAATGTCACTATCAGCGACTTTCAGCGACAGTTAGCGACGAGCATTATTATTTAGAAAGCTAACGTCGCTATTTTTTTAAAACATCGATGATTAGCGACTCAACCATGTGAATGTCGCCAGTATATTGGTGGACAACGATGTTTAGCGACGTCCTTTGCGGACGTCGCTAACTTATTTCCTATAGGGTTGCTGCCCGATCGAATTTCCATTTTCCCCTACAATTTTCAATTTCGTGCTCTCCCCAAAATTTCTCTCCCCTCCCCCTCTCGTCTCCGGCGACCCCCTCCCCCCGACGACCACCTGCCTCTGGCGCCACCCTCGACTCCGACGGCCCCTCCCCCCGGCGACCCCCTCCCCCTCGTGCCTCTTGTCTCCTTCCCCGGCTCTCCTCGACCCTCTCATCTCCTTTCCCCGGTGCCCCTCTTGACTCCGGTGACCCCCTACCCCCTCGCCCCTCTCATCTCCGGCGACCCCCTCCCCCGCGTCTCCTTTTCCGTCTTCTCTTGAGGCGACTCGCTGCTCGCCGACCTGTTGTCCCGGCGATCCATTGCCCCGACGATCCGTTGCCCCGGCGACCCCCTGTCCCGACGACCCCCTGCCCCGACGAACCCCTGCCGTAGTGAATCTCTCAATTCTGGCTCAGGTAACCCTAACCCTAACTCCCTCTTGCTAACACGATACTAACACACTCCTCTTGCTGACACGACATGACACATACATACATCGTGTGTAGGTTGGACACTGACACAACACTGACACACTCACTGACATGACACATATATATACATCATGTATAGGTTGGACACTGACATACGACACACATACCCTCTTGCTAACACGACACTTACATACAGACACATACTCACATACACGACACACATACCCTTTTGCAAACATGACACTGACACGTACTCACTGATACGACACACATACATACATCGTGTGTATTATTCTGTTGTGTTTTGTGACTATAATTTAAATCAAGGTACAAATATTCATGATTAAATCTTGGTGCAAATATTCATGAAGGGAACTCTTTATTCATATAAAATTTTAACTTGTTCAAATAAAAATAATCGGACATTGGACACTGACACACACTGATTTTAGGTGTATTTCCTAGTTTAGTATGGTATCGTGAAAAGATTATAGGTGTAATTTCTAGTTTAGTATGGAATCGTAAAAAGATTATAAGTATCATGAAAAGATTATATGTGTAATTCCTAGTTTAGTATGGTATGGTGAAAAGATTTTAGGTGTATTTTCTAGTTTAGTATGGTATCGTGAAAAGATTATAGGTGTAATTTCTAGTTTAGGGTGTGAATATAGGCTTCTGTTACATATAAGATAAGGTATGGTGTCAAGTGTAGGTATGATTGGTATAGTGTCAAGACATGTGTCAAGATATTAGGTATGTAGGTAAGTGCTAGCTAGGTATCACCCAGTATTTTATGGTAAGTGCTAGCTTGGACACTCCAAGGTCAAGTTTTCCTTGTAGGCTCACAAGGAACACATGACAACAGAGATATCATTATCTCTTATGTTAAGTGTCCGTATTAGCCTGAAATCAAGTGTCCATGTGAGCCCTTCTCTGAAAACTAAATTTACTTATGTAAGCCTTTTGAGGCTATCAGAGTTATACCAAAAAGACAAAGAACTTAGTCTTTTATAGAATTTTTCAGAAATCTAGTATAACTCTTACAGCCTCAAAAGACTTACATAAGTAAATTTTATTTTCAGGAAATGGCTCATAAAGAATACGTGACAACACCTAAGTGTATATCGTAGTACCTAGAGTGTATAGAGTGAGTATCCTAGTAGTATATAAGATATTTTAGAAATTGGGTAATTGTCAAGGTAAGTTTGGGGTTTAATTGAAAGTATCTAGAGTGTATCCTATAAGATATGGTATGGTTTAAAGTGTAGGTATGATTGGTAATGTGTGTAGCCTAAAATCAAGTGTCCATGTGAGTTGGCCTCTCAAAAGGAAATTTATGTCTGCAAGCCTTTTGTGTCGTATTTCCTTTCAAGAGAACGATTCACAAGAACACTTCATTTCAGGGTACTTTGATGAACGTGTGTACAGTTAGTGTCATGGGTATTTGAAACTATATCCTAGTATCAAGATACAAGAGAGTATCAATATGATATTGTGTATTATGGTACATGATATCCACGTGATACACAAATACCTAGAGTTAAGGTAATATGTAGGTAAGTGCTAGCTAGGTATCTTAGATACATAGGTAAGTGTCTGTTTCGGCCCGAAGTCAAGTGTCCATGTCAGCCCTTCTTTGACAAGTAAATTTATATATGTAAGCCTTTTTGAGACTTTTAGAGTTCTACAGATTTTAGAAAAATAGAAGAAAAGATAAAGAACGAAAGAAGTAAAAAAATCAAAAAAATAACAAAGAAAGAAAAATCCTAGAAAAGAAAAATTATAATATTTGAACTTTTCTAGTATTTTCTGAAATCCTGTATAACTCTAAAAACCTCAAAAGGCTTGCAGAAGTAAAAAAAAATTAAAGAGAAGGGCTGACATTGAACATTTGACGACACTCATTTAATACTCATATGTCTATGCATCCATTTGGACAATATACTAGAATAATGTGTATCTATCTTTGTAGAATTATCTTCAAATGGATATGAATTACTATCTTCGACATCGTTCGTGGATGTACAATCGTCATCCTGATGACATGTGCAGTATGCGGGATAAATTTATACAGGTGGTAGAGCAGTTCCTGCAGTTCGTGTAGCTCCCCTTCCCGGAAAATTTTAGAATAATTGTATTTATTATTTAAATAGTGATTATTAGGTTTTATAAATAATATCTAGAAATTTGATATATGTGAATTGTACGTATTGTTAATATCTAAGGGTGTTGTAGAATATTAGTAAGGGTGGGCAGGCCAAAGAAAGACTTAGTATATTATGATGCATACATGATACATTGGTTTAGTCATTTTGTTATCATAGTTGTTATTATTATTATTATTACTATTTTATTGTAGATATTAACATATAAAATCAAGGATTGAATTTCAAATATTAATGATACTTAATATTTATTGTTCATATTTTTGGTATGTGTATATATATATATATATACACACACATATATATACATAAATAGATAATATTGATGCCTGTATTTCTATATAAAATATTTATTTAGTTTTTTAGATATTTTGTTATATAAGTAAATATAAATTATGTGTGTATGTATATAAGAATATATATATATATATTATATATGTGACTATATATATATATAAATATATAATAGTGTATAAGTGTGTATATACATATATAAATATATGTATAAAGATGTATATATATACATATAGATAGGTATCTATCTACTTAGTTATTTATATAATTACGAAATAGTAAAAGAATAAGAGTAATGAGTAATAAAAAAAAAAAGAGAAAAAGAGAATGAAAAGAGAAGCAAGTAGCAGCTCAGACCCGAGCTCTCCCACATGGGCCTAACCCCTCAGCCCCACAGCAATCCCCACAAATCCTGAAGCCCCAACCGAGCTCAACCGAGAGCTATCCCGACCCCAGCCCAGTAGGCGCCCAGACCCGACCCTTACACGCGAACATATAAACAGAGGGAGAGGGAGCGGAATACTCGAGAACCCTAACTAACATCCGCCACCACCACACACGCACCCTTCCCCAACTCTAGGGCGGCCACCCTCCGCCGTCGCCGCCGTCGTGCGTGGCCGGAGGCGGCCAGGAGCGCGCGCGCTCAGGCGAAAGTTGACAGCAACCGCGAGAAGAAGGCCAACTTCGCGGCACTGGTTCTCCACAATCGGTCGATCGTTTCGCAATCTTCTTCCTCAGGTATGGAGCCTACATATACGTCTTTAATCCCCTTCAAACGTTTCGCGTCGAGACGCACCATGCTGTCCAAGAATTCGACGCAAAGTCGAAGGGAAAAACTGCGTATGGACAGAACACAATTTCAGTCCAACTGCCCATATTTGAAGATCGATTACGATCGATCTAGTGTCGTTTTAGAAAATCTATTTGAACAAGTATTTAGACAGCATGTAGGACAACAAAACCCTTCAGATAGATTAATTTTTCGTTCACCGTAGAATGAGTAATTTGATTCTAAAGTTAGAGAAAAACCTGTTTTGAAAACATTGAAAATTGTGCCACCCGACGTGCGTCACGCCAATCCGGACGACGTGGTCGCGCACCGTAAGCATCGAAAGCTGCGTAACGGTTTCGTGGTCGTGTGGGCTTTGACGGAATTCAAATTGGTCGCGTGTGCGCGACGAATTCGACGCGTATCCGTCGGAATCGCCCCGTATCCGTCCAATACAAATTCAGTCATAACTTTGTGCACGCTCGTCAGATCGAGATGAAATTTGTGCCAACAGAACCGTATCATTTTTCTGGTCCTGTATGCCAAGTTTGGTCCGATTCTGAGACCGTTGATAAAATCGTCGTTTTGCGGGCCCCACGGTCCCACTCAAGGGACGATTTTGTGCACGGCCCGCCGGAATCCAACTCCGGACATACGGTTGGGTTTGTATCGGAAAACTGGATCCGTAGACATATAGTTTGACGACTTTAGAGACCGTTGACCCCGGCACGCTTTTCGGTGCAAAGCGGGTCCAACGGCGGACATCGTTTTTGTCCGAAATTACCGTTTTGCCCCTGTGTCCAGAATTGGACGTAAGGACAGGCAATCCTAGCTAATTGGACTATTCTGAGATCATTGGTATTATTTATTTCAGCTTCCGGGGACTGTTGTACGGGTTTTGACTATAGTGGCACATTGAGTAGTTCAGATTGTCGGTTTCACCAGCAAAGGACCACAGGCGAGTACAGTTTATTGTCTGCATTTCGATATTGATTTTCACTATATTTCATTGATTGGCCATTGGTTATGTGATTATTTTCTATTAAAATTGTTGAGTCAGAAATGAGAAGTACCAACGATGTGTGATCTGACCTTAGACAGTGTAGACAGTGTAGACAGTGATTCATTATTTCTTGTAGACAGTGTAGATAGTGTTTTATTTATTTCTTGTAGACAGTATAGACAGTGATTTATTTATTGCAAAGTAGACAGTGTAGACCATGATTATTACTGCATTTAAATTGTGTAGATCGTGAATATTATTTTGTAGACAGTGTTTCTTTATTGCAATATTTTCTGTAGACAGTGTAACTTAGACAGTGTAGACAGTGTAACTTAGACAGTGTAGACAGTGTAACTTAGACAGTGTAGACAGTGTAACTTTAGACAGTGTAGACAGTGTCGCATAATTGTCCCGAGACCGATCACATGTCAAAGGTACTTCTAACAGTCGGAGAGAGTATTTTGTGTCTATTTATTTACTATTGATTTTCGTGTTTCATGTTTATTTTCAAACCCATGATTGATGTCTAACCTTTGTCTTATAGTCATCTTCTTTATTTGAAATTGCATTCAGTGAATTGTGCTCGTTCCATTCCTGACTGGAAACCAACATTTTCAGGTTAGCCGAGGATTCATTTAGCTTGGGGAGTGACGGAAATACTTGCAGACAAAGCCTAGAGACTAGCTAGATAGTTGAGTTGTAGTCATTCAGTTGTTTGTACAAGTTTATATTTTTCTACAAATGTAAAACTTGTGATCATTGTAAATTAAATTAATTTTGTGAATGAGCATTATTTGTGATTTTGATCTTCATGGCCATGACAGCGTTCTACCGCCGACACTGCGGCGTAGGCTGGCTTGGACACGTCTCGTATCCGTTTTAAAAAAAAAACGGGTGCGGGTCGTGACAAGTTTTTGTGGTGGCCCATGCAGGTCTGTCTTCGCAAATCATGCGAACTCGTGATAGTACTCAAGTTAGTTGTACTATTGCGAGCCTGCGACTAGAAATGCTCATTCACGAATTAACTTACGAGAATGACTAAGACTAGGAGTCCCTTATACAAAGTTACCGATGGGTAGTCTAGGTCATGCAATGTAGATAGGGAGTTATAAATTTTGATAGTTTATCAGATCCCCATAGGTACATTATTATCTCTTGATATGACGATGTAATCTAATTTGGATAGATTATTTCCTTGGTAAGGCTTCGTAGAATTAATGATCTAGCCTGATAGATTATTTAATTCATTCTCTCGCCTCTTAGATATCATCTTCATATCTTAGTCGAACTGCCTATTTAGTTTCTATTTGCCCTAGGAATTAATATTTTGTATAAGTTCTGATTTTGTTATCCATATACGGACTTCGAGTTAGTTTCGATTCAAGTTTGTCCCTCAGAGGCTTGAATTTCACATGGAAGAGTTAGAATGTTTGTATTTCTTTTGTCCTCAGTTATTAACCCCTGTGCAATCTTTTATCTTAAGGGTTGTGACTGATAGGACAAATGCGTACGCTTTATTTCATGGGCAATTTGTTTGAATCTCTAGGGGCTCATGGGTTTTACGGATGTTGTTAAAAGAATATTAGTTGACTCATGATGGCAGCCAGCAGCGCACTGTCGCCATTTATTTGAATTATAGAAACCATAGATTCACTGCAGCCAGCAGCGCACTGGCGAGACACGACCCCTAGAATTGAAATTAGTCTAAGAAAATATAGGTTATAGAATATTTCTAAACTATGGCCAGAGGTCCTCTTTGAACGTAGTTACCCTTGTGCCAGGTAGAGTATCTGATAGGATATCACATCTGAGCCACGGAACCAAGGGTTTACCATCGTACGAGTATACGGGCGAGGCGTAATCCTCGGTGAAATTATTTCAGACGTGATTACAAGTTTGGGATACCATAGAGGATATGACAATGTCATGCATGTCCCATAAGATCCAAAGCCAATATTAGTGGAAGCCCTGTAAGTTAAGTAGCATGTCTCCCAACCTAGTATTATGTGGTCATTGTGATCTATTGACGAGGTAATTGACCGACACTAATAAGTTACCAAGAATATAGAATCCAGAGTTCCATAACCCGTTAGTTGACCAAGACCTTATGGACAGGAAGATTTTAGAAAGATTGTATAAGCAAGGACACCAGGTAAGTTTTGATTCTCTCTAAACTCGAACTACTTGTGCCTCTTTTCAAAAATCTCACGTGCTTGTATCTTGACTATCTTGACCAACGCTGCTATTACAGCCTAGTTTCTGCAAGCTTACTCTGTTCTCGAGCTTGATTCAAGGCATATGTTTAGTGGGGACGCCTGCTAACTTATTGTCTAATCAGAATCAGTGTATTATGGTCTGATCAACCATGATGCATTTGGTTCGCACTTTATTTAATTATCCTACGTGGATTGAGATGTAGATGTCTCTAGGGTCTCATCCACGACTGCTTTGACAATTCCTCTTGAATTACACCTTCGCCTTTGAATCACGTAATTGTATTCGATGACATCTCTTTCTTGAACTCCTTATTATTTTGTGTTCCACCGATTAGAAAGACGAAAGTTCGTAATTGATAGATAGATACAGAGTATTCCCATGGCTATGATAGTTGTCTATGCAAGTGTAGCTACCAACGGCCAGCTCTGTAACTAGAACCTTGCCTTGAGTTATTCGTCCTTCCTTCGACACTAAACCTACTATCTTGATCTTCTAGTCATTGGAGTCCGAGAATGATTAGGGTTTTACCCTTAGTCGAAATGCCTACCTAGGAGACAACCTATTCTTTAGAGACCAAAGGTTGCGAGTCTCTAATTATTTGCTGGAAGCTTGCCTTAACTAGCAACCCTTAAGCCTTGAACCAACCCTTCATCGACCGAAGCCCACAGTTAGACATGAGATGAGTGGACAATAGGGTAATCATTTACTGTGACACTCATCCCAAGATTGGTTTCCAACAAATATTGCTCTAGTTATGTAAGTTTTATTATTAAGACCTAACTAGTGTTGGAACACCACAATCACTAGCTTAGCCAATACCATAGCTTAAATACCCTGTCAAATTGTGACATACCAGTTGCCAACAATAATGCATGATCACTGCAGCCCATACTACTAAAACCCTTATGACCATAGTCTGACAGGTTTGACACAACTAGAGTTTCATGACTCAGTGGTTAGAAATCTCTTCATAGGACATGCCTTGGAGCTGGTTACCCCGTCAATAACTCTTGTACACTATGGATGGGTATCTTCCTCTATGTTATCGACCATGTGTTATTGCACACACTCGTTTTCCATTTATTGAGGGACGATCCTTGACTTGACTTAGATCTACCGTATTCCGTTACGCCGTGCCTCATCCTTTATTAACAAGAGCCGAGGTACAATATCTGGACTTTGGAATCTTTCTGACCACATCATTCCTAAAACCATATCCTAGTTTCTAAGGTGGGTAGACTGTAAGCCTCCTAAAATTTTTGGGAGTATATGAAGATTACTGATTGACTAGAATGATTTTCCACTGGGGTGATGATTAGTGCCCTTGAACTCCCACTTTTCAATTAGATCATTTTGTGTCCCCGGCCGTGTCATTAATATTCGGAGCACGAGACCAGCTGTTACCTTCCAACAAATTTTATATGCAAGCTCTAGACGAGTCCACCTTCATCCAGGTATATCATGTCCCACTCAAACCCGTCCCCTTGTACTCTATTTTTGGGGTATGAATTTCAGGTTATAAGGACTAGCTATAACTCTTACCATAGTACCTACCTGGTATACTTTCCGAATACCATTAGAGCCTCAAACTCGACTAAATTCCTGCGACCCAACATATGGTTGTGATATACTCGAAGCCCACTACGCACATGCCACTAATGTGCCACCCAATTGAGGCCTCATGTGCTACTTAAACACAAAAGTCACTAAAGGCACATTTTGAGCTTTAAGGACCTAGCTAACCAACCCGACTAGCGACTAGCTCAACCCCTTGGGTAGAAACCTATTCTAGGATACTCTAACTAGTAGAAACTGTTTTACCATTGGGATCTTGCCCAGTCCATGTAGATTGGAATCCAATGTTCATCCAACCAACGACTGATGTCCCAATAGAGAACCCATTAAGACCCCAATCTTGATTTCTCAAGTTCCGTTCCGTTATGGAACCTTGGTTGAATTGGAATTTCGAGAACGAGACTTCGGTATTGCACAGATGGCAAGCCACTCTAAGTAACGAAGGGCTCTTCGATGTAGCAAGTGACAAGACTAGAGTAGCCCAATCTAGCGAATAAGACTATAAGTTCACATACCCTTTCTATCTGTATTATCGTATATTCTCCACCGCCCTAGAAACTTCTTATCCGCCCTCGATTATTTTTTTTTTCTTACCTTCCTATCCTTTCCGTTGAAGAGTGACGAATGGTCACGCTTATTAAAATTTAGCAATATTTCTTAGCTGCTTGTGTAAAATTTGTTGCTTGTCAGATTTTTGGTTTGTTTAATAAATAGAGAAGGATTATAGAGGCCATAAGCAGTACATATCCGTTTGTAGAAATTTTAGCAAGTAGTTGGATGATTATAAAGTTTTAGTGACAAAGAGTTGAGGGAGTAGTGTGACCAAAGGTGGGTAGAAGTCCTCGGAGGTTCGTAGTTACAAAATGGTTAGGAGAAGGATATAAACTGTTTTGAGGAATTAAAAATTCGAGGAGAATAAGGAAATGGTATATTTCTTTTGAATTTTTAAGAAATAATTATGATATAGAATTTCGAGGACGAAATTGTTTTAAGGTGGGTAGATTTGTAGCTCCCCTTCCCGGAAAATTTTAGAATAATTGTATTTATTATTTAAATAGTGATTATTAGGTTTTATAAATAATATCTAGAAATTTGATATATGTGAATTGTACGTATTGTTAATATCTAAGGGTGTTGTAGAATATTAGTAAGGGTGGGCAGGCCAAAGAAAGACTTAGTATATTATGATGCATACATGATACATTGGTTTAGTCATTTTGTTATCATAGTTGTTATTATTATTATTATTATTATTTTATTGTAGATATTAACATATAAAATCAAGGATTGAATTTCAAATATTAATGATACTTAATATTTATTGTTCATATTTTTGGTATGTGTATATATATATATATATACACACACATATATATACATAAATAGATAATATTGATGCCTGTATTTCTATATAAAATATTTATTTAGTTTTTTAGATATTTTGTTATATAAGTAAATATAAATTATGTGTGTATGTATATAAGAATATATATATATTATATATGTGACTATATATATATATAAATATATAATAGTGTATAAGTGTGTATATACATATATAAATATATGTATAAAGATGTATATATATATACATATAGATAGGTATCTATCTACTTAGTTATTTATATAATTACGAAATAGTAAAAGAATAAGAGTAATGAGTAATAAAAAAAAAAAAGAGAAAAAGAGAATGAAAAGAGAAGCAAGTAGCAGCTCAGACCCGAGCTCTCCCACATGGGCCTAACCCCTCAGCCCCACAGCAATCCCCACAAATCCTGAAGCCCCAACCGAGCTCAACCGAGAGCTATCCCGACCCCAGCCCAGTAGGCGCCCAGACCCGACCCTTACACGCGAACATATAAACAGAGGGAGAGGGAGCGGAATACTCGAGAACCCTAACTAACATCCGCCACCACCACACACGCACCCTTCCCCAACTCTAGGGCGGCCACCCTCCGCCGTCGCCGCCGCCGTGCGTGGCCGGAGGCGGCCAGGAGCGCGCGCGCTCAGGCGAAAGTTGACAGCAACCGCGAGGAGAAGGCCAACTTCGCGGCACTGGTTCTCCACAATCGGTCGATCGTTTCGCAATCTTCTTCCTCAGGTATGGAGCCTACATATACGTCTTTAATCCCCTTCAAACGTTTCGCGTCGAGACGCACCATGCTGTCCTAGAATTCGACGCAAAGTCGAAGGGAAAAACTGCGTATGGACAGAACACAATTTCAGTCCAACTGCCCATATTTGAAGATCGATTACGATCGATCTAGTGTCGTTTTAGAAAATCTATTTGAACAAGTATTTAGACAGCATGTAGGACAACAAAACCCTTCAGATAGATTAATTTTTCGTTCACCGTAGAATGAGTAATTTGATTCTAAAGTTAGAGAAAAACCTGTTTTGAAAACATTGAAAATTGTGCCACCCGACGTGCGTCACGCCAATCCGGACGACGTGGTCGCGCACCGTAAGCATCGAAAGCTGCGTAACGGTTTCGTGGTCGTGTGGGCTTTGACGGAATTCAAATTGGTCGCGTGTGCGCGACGAATTCGACGCGTATCCGTCGGAATCGCCCCGTATCCGTCCAATGCAAATTCAGTCATAACTTTGTGCACGCTCGTCAGATCGAGACGAAATTTGTGCCAACAGAACCGTATCATTTTTCTGGTCCTGTATGCCAAGTTTGGTCCGATTCTGAGACCGTTGATAAAATCGTCGTTTTGCGGGCCCCACGGTCCCACTCAAGGGACGATTTTGTGCACGGCCCGCCGGAATTCAACTCCGGACATACGGTTGGGTTTGTATCGGAAAACTGGATCCGTAGACATATAGTTTGACGACTTTAGAGACCGTTGACCCCGGTACGCTTTTCGGTGCAAAGCGGGTCCAACGGCGGACATCGTTTTTGTCCGAAATTACCGTTTTGCCCCTGTGTCCAGAATTGGACGTAAGGACAGGCAATCCTAGCTAATTGGACTATTCTGAGATCATTGGTATTATTTATTTCAGCTTCCGGGGACTGTTGTACGGGTTTTGACTATAGTGGCACATTGAGTAGTTCAGATTGTCGGTTTCACCAGCAAAGGACCACAGGCGAGTACAGTTTATTGTCTGCATTTCGATATTGATTTTCACTATATTTCATTGATTGGCCATTGGTTATGTGATTATTTTCTATTAAAATTGTTGAGTCAGAAATGAGAAGTACCAACGATGTGTGATCTGACCTTAGACAGTGTAGACAGTGATTCATTATTTCTTGTAGACAGTGTAGACAGTGTTTTATTTATTTCTTGTAGACAGTGTAGACAGTGATTTATTTATTGTAAAGTAGACAGTGTAGACCATGATTATTACTGCATTTAAATTGTGTAGATCGTGAATATTATTTTGTAGACAGTGTTTCTTTATTGCAATATTTTCTGTAGACAGTGTAACTTAGACAGTGTAGACAGTATAACTTAGACAGTGTAGACAGTGTAACTTAGACAGTGTAGACAGTGTAACTTTAGACAGTGTAGACAGTGTCGCATAATTGTCCCGAGACCGATCACATGTCAAAGGTACTTCTAACAGTCGGAGAGAGTATTTTGTGTCTATTTATTTACTATTGATTTTCGTGTTTCATGTTTATTTTCAAACCCATGATTGATGTCTAACCTTTGTCTTATAGTCATCTTCTTTATTTGAAATTGCATTCAGTGAATTGTGCTCATTCCATTCCTGACTGGAAACCAACATTTTCAGGTTAGCCGAGGATTCATTTAGCTTGGGGAGTGACAGGAATACTTGCAGACAAAGCCTAGAGACTAGCTAGATAGTTGAGTTGTAGTCATTCAGTTGTTTGTACAAGTTTATATTTTTCTACAAATGTAAAACTTGTGATCATTGTAAATTAAATTAATTTTGTGAATGAGCATTATTTGTGATTTTGATCTTCATGGCCGTGACAGCGTTCTACCACCGACACTGCGGCGTAGGCTGGCTTGGACACGTCTCGTATCCGTTTTAAAAAAAAAAAACGGGTGCGGGTCGTGACAGTTCGCCAAGGCGTTCCCTCAGTACATGGACTGTACCGAAATTAAGTATCCATGTGTGAGATGTCGCAACTTGAAATATCATCCAGAAGTGGACGTGACATATTATTTGTACTCGAGAGGTTTCATGTCGAATTACTATCAGTGGACCTCACACGGAGAACTTGTGCCTTTAACATCAGAGCCAGAGCCTAATTTGGAGCCGTATATGGCTGTCCATGACCACACTGATTACGACGAAGGGTGGGGAACATGGTTTTCGATGCTGCGGGACCTAGTTTCGATCCGGACAATCATGATGCGGCTGAGAAGGCACCGAATGTCGATGCTGTAATGTTCATGGAGTTGTTGGAGAATACAAGGACTCCTTTGTATCCTGGTTGTGAGGATCATTCAGCATTGGAGGTGGTTACAAGACTGCTGAGCATCAAGTACGATTTTAACATGTCTCAAGAATGCTACAATCGAATCATCGAGTTGATTATAGAGATCTTGTCGGAGGGTGCCAAGTTACCTATAAACTTCTACCGATCTAAGAGAATGGTAAGATCGCTCTGGATGGGATATGATAAAATTAATGCATGTCGCAACGGATACATGTTGTACTACAAGGACGATAAGGATGAAGACGTGTACAGATTTTGTGATGCTGATTGCTACAAGGCAACAAGTTCAAGTAGGACTCCCGGTGCAAGGAAGCGACTAATTTGATGCGCTACTTGCCTTTAACGTCGCGATTGCAGAGGAGTACTTTTCTAGGATGAGAATCTTAGGTTAGAGCGTGAGAGTGCTAGTCCATCTGCAAAGGGAGGGGCTGGTACTTCCTCGTAGCCCCCTCCGGCTCGGTCGTTGGATGAGCTTTAGATAGCCGCCGTTGGTGGTCTTCAGAGGGCTACGTACTACAGTACAGGATCCTATGGCGCCTTTGTGGCGATACAGTCATCCAGGGACCCCTTTGGCAGTGTGCATTTCCTACAGCCCTCATAGGAGTCGCCCAAGTGGAGGAACTGCATCGCCGGGTTACTGAGCTACGTGACGAGCTGTTGCGGAGGATTGCGGAGCAGCCCCAGTCTCAGCCGCAGACGGACGATGCAGCGCTCACCGCATGATTTGATATGCTCGAGTGCACCATGAGGGAGACGAGCGAGAGGACGGATGGAACCGTTCAGGCGGTGCAGGGGTCGCAGGTGGACATGGATGATCAGCTTTCGAGGCTGGCGGCTGTTATGGATTCCACCAACTCTAGACTGCTAGCCATAGAGCAGACACTTCCTAATCGTGCGTCGACATCCACACCGACTGTATCGGTTCCACTGACTCCTCCTCATGCTATTGATGAGTCGTCACCGGTGACGCTGACACATGTACAATATATGTTCATGTTGTCTCAGATGTAGGGCCGTAGTCCTTCTCCTCATGACCAGGCATAGTCCTTTATTGGACTTATTTTCATGTGTTGTGTTGTTGTTTGCTGACCCATTATTGGGTTTTTATGTATTTATTTTACACATTTAGTGACAGTTTGTGTTATGTTGACCTGTTGTTGAAATATTATCGGACAAACTCTTTTTGTAGCCGTTTGGTAGTCAATTTGTTTCCACCCGGCTGTTTCATGTCTTTCATATCGTTGGATTCTATTTGTTTGATTATTGGTTGTGTCTTTTCATCATTTGTCTCTGTATTGGTTTACCAGTGTTGAGTAACCGAAGTGGTCGGCGAATCCAGCAAATTCTACGGAGGGTTGCTACGGGTCTATTATTTGCAAACTGTAATTTAAAATGCAGGTAAATTCTGGATGGAAATGCAAATAGAATTTTGATTTTTTTTAATTTTTTTTGCAAGTTAGCGGCGACTAGAGACGCATTTATATGTCTCTAACGTGTATCAGGATGTCACTAACCTGAAAAGCAAACGTCGCAAACAGTCGCTAGGCGTCGCTAAATTGCTGACATGGCAAATTCGCCATGTGAGCAAAGTAGTCTATTAACATCGCAAATGATATCACTAATCATGTATCCGAACGTCGCTAGCCTGTATCGGAGACGTCGCTGACAGTCGCAAGACGTCGCTAATTTAGTGACATGACAAACTCACCATGTCAGCAAAGACGTCACTAAACGTCGCAAATTACGTCGCTAACCGCTGAACTATTAGCGACGTTTAACAACGAATTTTTACGTCTCTAATTAGCAATACCTCGTCGGCAAACGTCGCTATCCACTAAAAATGTAGCGACGTGATGATGTCGCAAATATACGTCGCCATGGCGACGAATAGCGACGTATCCTATGTTAGCGATCCGAATATACGTGACAAGAAAAATTCGTCGCTAATTTCGTCGCTAAACTATATTAGCGATACTTTTTTTTCCATTTAGCGACGTTTGATGACGTCGCTAAAGTGACTTATTTTGATAGTTAATAAAACAAGATTGATATTTCAAGTTCCGCAATCAACGGAGTCATCCACCAACGTTGTATGTGCATATGCGCGCAGCAGCACAACAACAGTTGCTCATGCGCGCATAGGCCTAGCATTGCAGCAACTCATGCATGCTTATGTGCAGCGCAGCGCATGCGCGCATAGCCTGCGCATAGTCCGCTCAGCACCCGCGCATGCGCAGCTAAATGCTAAGTGCAAAGTGCGCTATCAATGCGCCCTTGAGCCCAAATTCGAGTCCGAGTCCGAGTCGCTTTGGGACTTAGCTCTAAAGAAAATTTTCTCAAGAGTGTGACAAAAAGAATAAATACTTTCTTGAGGAGTTTAAACTTAATTCTACTAGAAAAATATCCCACATGACAATAATCACTTGGGCCACCACCTCATGTGCATCTCTCAACACCATGCATGATATTGAGATATCCACTTGAAATGTTTTTCAATGCGGGACTATTTTTCTTGCTCTCATGAAGAAACACCAACATGTGTATATGAAAAAACTCCAAAAATATATATATTCTGTATTTTTATATAAGTCCGTCCACAACTATACAATCATAGTTTATTTCATTCCATCCGAGTTTATATTTCTGATTCAGTCTATCCGAGTTTATATTTCTGTATTTTTATATAAGTCCGTCCACAACTATACAATCATAGTTTATTTCATTCCATCCGAGTTTATATTTCTGAATCAGTCTATCCGAGTTTATATTTCTGATTCCGTCTTTCAGTGACTAGAAAGAAAAAATCAGCGGAAAATAGTTTCTAGAATCAGTTTTCAATAATGACGAAGAGAATCCTTGATGCAACGTATTCTAAACAAAGGAAGTGGACTCTTGAAGGGATGAATGTTAAAAAAAGCTACAAAACTAGAATTTCAAAGGTTTCGCTAGCAATCAACTTGTCATTAACTAAGGAACAACAATACGAAATCTCATTATTTTAAAAAATCGACGTCAAGAACAATAATACCAAATTTGTAACTTGCCCTTTCGGAACACACTACTCGCAGCTTGGTAGAACTTATTTTTGTGCTGTTTTTGTTCTACTCTTTGAAAAGCAAGAGCAGACGTAATTGTTGTATGGAAACATCTACAAAATGTTTACTGATCAAATGCCACTGATGTCATCGATGAACAAACGGTCAGACTACGTAGAAGGAGTAGGAAGGAAATTTCGGAAAGGAAGAACAAACGGTCAGATTACGTAGGAGTAGGAAGGAAATTTCGGAAAGGGAGAAGGAAACACATCAAAGTGAATAAGTATGAACTTTGACAACAACTATTGGTCTCTACTCAAGACAACACTAAATTGAACTGAAAATTTCTGGTATATCAAATAGGCTTGATTTGGTTTTCTTTACTTTTTGGGGGTTCAAATATTATGTTTGGTATGGTTTGATATTTTACCACCATAAGGTCTTTCAAAACCAAATCAAGAACCAAATGGTCCAAATCTCACGTGATAAACTTTTTTGAGTTAAAAAAAAAAATTTAGAATCAGGTCGGTTCATTTGTGTACCGCTATGGCCGGTTCACCGGTTAAACCCCGGTTTTGAAATAAATCGTTGGTTCTTACAAACAAAAAAAATCTGGTTGAAGTTCTGGTGGACCAATTTTTTTTTGGCAAAGCCCGATCAGACACGATCCAACTGCCGGTACGGTCTAGTTTTGAAAACACAGATTTTGACAATTTCAAGACTATCAAAATTTGAAAAGTTCTGAAAAAAAATGAGGACTATCAAAATTTTCAGGACTGCCAAAAAACTTTGACATCCAGTGAATATCCAGGCCTGTCAAAATTTTGACAATCCTTATTTTTTTAGTACTGCCATGACAGTCCTATGTTGGAATTATTCAATAATTAAGGGGCCACACATGTAAAATTAATTGTGTTTGGGTTATCTAAATAATTAAGCCAAATTAAAGTGATCTATTTGGAAATTGGCTTAAGGGTATAATTGTAATGGAATTAATGTGTAGATACCAGAGATAAATCTAATTTGATGAGGGCCAAATTAGAAATATCAAAACATATAAATATATGTATTCATTAGGGTTATGGTCTCCAACTTATACGGCCACCAAAAGGGAGGTTTTCTCTTTTTTTCTTCTGCATCCCCATCAACAGAAAGAGAGGGATAAAGGATTCGGATTCTTCTTTGTCATTAAGGGTCGTAGCAAGTTGGAAGATCGAACCCCATAAAAGGACGACCACTTCAAGATCCATCAAGCCTAGCAATGGATTCAGGTACGCTTCCGCAATTTAATTTATGTTCTTCATCTCATGAATCGACATGGTACAATAAATTTCTAACAAGTGGTATCAGAGCCTCTTTATTTGATTTATGAGTTTGAAGTTTACATATTCAATTTTGTTGGTTAGGCATATAATTTCCACACTTTGAGATTTTATATATATATATATATATATATATATATATATATATATATATATATATATATATATATATATATATATATATATATATATATATATATATATATATATATTTCCCTGCAACCTGACCTTATACGAAATCTTGGGGGGGATTTTTTCGATAATCATTTTATTGAAAATTTGTTATTGATTTGGTTTGAGAAAAGTTGTCTCGATTTACTTTAAAGATATTCACATGCATATGATTAAAGAATATATCTTTTGCCATATTTATATGATTCGATCAATCGGAATTGTTAGATATCTTATGTGCATAAATATATACCAAAGTGGTTTAATTCGTGATTTAAATTATGCACAAGATTCACATGCTTTTGATATAGTAGATCAATTTTGGTATAATATTGATAGATTATTTTATTTGAAGTAATCCTTATGGATTAGTTGATGTAATCTGTTGATGCATATATTTGGTCTTCTATAGATTATTCTATTTAAAGTCATCATTATGAATTATTTGATATTATATGTTGATGCATATATTTATTAGAGTTTAATCGTTTGATTATTTAAATTTAAAAATATGTAAGTTCATAAGAATTGATGTTTATTTAATTTAAATAAGCAGAAGGATTTGGACATGATTCAGATTTGTAAAATTTAGTCAACATTCAAATTTTTGGTACCTTTTATGACTAACAATAGTTGTCTAATATTCTAAATAGGCCCATTGAAACAAGATGTCGCCAAAGTGACCTTTCTTGCATAGATAGTCTATGAGGGATGCCAGATGTTTGTGTGTGTATATTCATGCGGGTATTAGCTGACCCAAAGAAAGGTTAATACTTGGCCGAATTACACACATACTTGTGGTGATAAATGTGTGGCAATTATACGGTTTACATGTTAATAATAATCCGATCCAAAGGCTTATTATATTTGACATGACTTATTGTCAACGTTTGATCACTACACCAAAAGTACCACTTGCAGTTAATATCACTGTCCAAAGACTTGATATTAATGTTGTACTAGGTATCTTGAGATGGGGTTCACCATTATTTGAATTTGTTTGACTATCTTTTAGTTTTTGGTTATTAATTAGAGCATATTTGTTTATTTATTTTTGTTCTCTTTTCAATTAATGTTGTTAAAATATCTGCCAATAGGATTTTAATTTTCATGTTTAATGGGATACACTTTAAAGGCAAAAAAGAAATAAATATAGTAGCTGCTAAGGGTCCAGGTCAAAAGAAACAACAATATAAAACTAAGGGTTGTTCTTTTATAAGATAGGACACATAAGAAAGAAATGTACAAAGTACCACGCATGGCGTATAAAGAAAAGTACATTTCTAAATTTAGTCTGTTCTGAGGTTAATTTAGATTTAGTAACTAAAAAAATACGTGGTGGTTAGATTCTGGTGCTACTACCCACATTAGTGTTTATAGACAAGGTTCTCTGAGCTACCAAAGCCAATTGATGGTGAAAGATACATCTATGTGGGTGACGAAAAATCGGTAGAAGTGAGAGCAATAGGACATTTTAGGTTATTTTTAGGAACCGATTATTATTTGAATTTAATAGACACTTTTATTGTACCGTCTTTTAGACGAAATTCAGTTTCAGTTTCCTTAATGGACAAATATGGTTATCATTATTCATTTGAAAATAATAAGTTTAGTCTATCTTTAAATCCAAATATTATTGGTAACGGTTCCTTTAAGATTTATGATAACCTATATTCACTTGAAACTATTACATCTTAATACAATGAAATCTTGCAAGTGGAGTCATGTGGTACTAAACGCAAAATTAACAATAAATATTTTTAGCCTCATTATGACATAAGCGATTAGGTCACATCTCTAGAAATAGAGTTGAACGACTTGTGTCTGATGAGATTTTGATTTTATTGACTTTATAGACTTTAATGTCTACATTAACGTGTAAAGGAAATACAGACCAAAGTTCAATTGTAAGCAGCTACTTTATTGACTATGCTGACAAATCAAGGGGTTAATAATTATACGATCCCACACAAAAGAAAATTTTGAGACGAGAAGTGTAATAGTTTTTGAGGATGTTGAGTTTGGGGAAGAAATAAAGTCAGGATCATTGTCTTTGAGAAGGAATCAATTACGATTCCTGCTATCACTTTTGACGATGTACAGGATTCTATACCTGTCATGATCAAGAAATGAATTCGGAGCCTCAATAAGACAATGTCGAATTAACCTCTATAAGTCGTTGTTGAGATACCTTAACAACGACAACGTAGCGGCACCCCATTCAAGATAAAGTAATTATTCCTAAGGCACAAACTCAACAACCTCAAGAACCGGTAATGTTAAGATGGTCCACCAGAGAAAGGAGAAATATAATTTCGGATAATATTATCATATTTCTCCAAGAACGTGAGAAAGACTGTGGATACTAGAAAGATGATCCAATCAACTTCCGTCAGGCCATGGAAAGTTTCAATTCTCAAAAGTGGATTGAGGTAATAAGTAAGGAGTATATGTCCATGCAAGACAATAAAGTTTAAGAACTTGTCCCATTACCAAAAGGTATGAAGTCCATTGGCAGCAAATGGACATTTAGAACCAAGACGAATTCGAAGGGTCATGTGGAGAGGTATAAAGTACGTCTTGTAGCTAGTGACTTTACTTAAAATTTTGGGATTGATTTTAAAGAGTTTTTTTTCTTCGTTATCTTTGAAAAACTCTTTTAAAACAATCATAGCACATGTTGCACATTTTGATCTTGAATTACATTAAATGGATGTCAAAACGACATTTCTCAATGGTAACATTGATGAAACAGTTTATATGGTGCAACCAGAAAACTATGTGTCGAAAGACCCAAAGAATATGGTTTGAAAATTGACAAAATCTATTTATGAACTCAAGCAAGCTTCTTGTCAAAGGTACTTCAAGTGATTATCTCGTTTGGTTTTGAGATGAACACTGTTGAAGATTGTGTGTATCACAAGTTCAATGTGAGTAGGAATAATTTTCTGGTTTTGTATATTGATTAAAGTATTCAATGCAAACCAGGTGACACGTCTCGTTAAAGGAGACAAATTCGGTCTCAATCAAGTGTCCTAAGGTTAGCCTTAAAATTAAGAAAATACAATAGATTTTTTCTTCATGATCAGTTGTAGGGAGTTTAATGTATGCTCAAGTATGTACGCGTCAGGATATTGCGTACATATTAGGATGTTAGGCAGATATTTAAGCAAATATGGATGGATCATTGGGTAGCAGCCAAACTACTTAAGTAATTAATAGAGAACAAGAAATCATATGCTTTTTGTTGGAGATCGGATAATTCTGGAGATCATAAGGTATTTCGACTCCGATTTTGTTGGATGCCAACAAAGCGGGAGATCCACATCAGGTTATGCTGACTAATGGAGATATATTTTGGATGAGTGTCAAACATGCACTCATAATTTTTTCTATCATGGCAGCAAGGTTTATAACATGTTGTGGGACATCTATTCAGAAAATATGGTTGCGAAATTTTGTCACAAGGTTGCACCTACAGTACGGTGTTGAAAGACCACATAAATTATGGTGTGACAATAAATCAGCAGTATTGTATTCCAATAACAATATAAACTTGTATAAGTCAAGGATATTGACATAAAGTTTCTAGTTGTGAAGGAAAGAATTCAGAATGGTTTAAGTGTCCATATAGCACATTAGGACAAACTCCTTGTTAGCGGATCCGCTCACAAAAGTATTATCACCCAGGGTCTTTCATGAGCATACTGCTCATATGGGTGTTATCTTGATTAAGAATATGGCAATACAGTGGGAGTTTGTATGTTACGTATTTGGGTGCTATTTGGTTTTGGACACATTTGTGTATTAAAGTATTTTGAATATTTATCTGATCAGATATATGAAAATTCAGTTCATTCTGTTTTTATTATGTTAATGTATTGATCTCACTAAAGTTAAGGAGGACCAGTTGGAAATAGATATGTATTGATCACATTGCGTGTAATTTTTATGCTACGCATCCATAATTGATCTATGTAATTTAGCTATATTAGTATATGTGACCATTGATGGTTTAGTTACGCCATATGTGACGAATGCTGCTTTGATCCTATGTTGATATGGTTAATGGACGAGATTGTCCGGATATACCCTAAAGATTAAGATAACAATTTATGAGCTCACTAAGGTTAACACAATTATAAGGTTACATATGTGGCCCAGTGGGAGATTGTTGAAATTATTCAATAATTAAAGGACCACACATGTAAAATTAATTGTGTTTGGGCTATCTAAATAATTAAGCCAAATTAAAGTGATCTATTTGGAAATTGGCTTAAGGGTATAATTTTCATGGAATTAATGTGTAGATACCGAAGATAAATCTAATTTGATGAGGGGCCAAATTAGAAATATCAAAACATATAAATATATGTATTCATTAGGGTTATGATCTCCAACTTATACGGCCACCAAAAGGGAGATTTTCTCTTTTTCTCTTCTGCATCCCCATCAACAGAAAGAGAGGGACAAAGGATTCAGATTCTTCTTTGTCATCAAGGGTCGTAGCAAGTTGGAAGATCGAACCCCATAAAAGGACGACCGCTTCAAGATCCATCAAGCCTAGCAATGGATTCAGGTACCCTTCCGCAATTTAATTTATGTTCTTCATCTCATGAATCGACATGGTACAATAAATTTCTAACATCCTAAGCATGACAAGGACTGTCAAATTGTTAGTGGTCCTAACATGCCACAAACTGTAGCAAATATGGGACTCTAGACGATCCTGAAAATGGGTCCCCTATATAAAAATTTGGCACCCTTTGTAAAATTTAGGAGGTCCCAAATTTACAAGGGTTCCCTAAAGTTTATAAAGGTCTTCTAAATTTTACAAAAATTCCAAAAAAAAAGACTCCTAGTAAGAATCTTGTAATTGAACTTGACCGCAAATTTTTTTCAGTATATCTCCTAACAGAACCCCAAAAAAAATTCAATAGAAAGATGTCTACTTATGGATACCAAGATTTTTCAATGCCTTTTGGATACTAAATTTTCAATGCTATTTGGATACTAAATTTAATTATATTAGCCTCAAAAGGTTTTTCATTACCAAAATTTTAGGGGCATCCTTATTATTTTATTTTTGGAACCTCATAAATTTTTGGAACCCTACGATCATGTCTAGGTGGCCTAAGACTTGGAGCCTTCTCTAAATCCTACAATAAATTATTGAGTGCTAAAATGTAATACCTCCTAAGGTGCTATTTGATTCGTCAAAATTAAAAAAAAATTAAATTAATATTTTGCGTACGCACTGAGTTGAAGTGAAACAAAGTTAAAATAAATTCATTTTGGTACTTTGAAGAAGAAGAAGTTGAGGTTAAAAGTGAAAAATTTAAAGTTGTGTTTGATTGGTTGTTGAAGTGGGTAAAAAAGTGTAACTTCTCGTTGAAGTTACGTGAAACGTAAATTTTTATTTTATTAACGTAGAGAGGAAATAATCCTCCAACCAAATGCACGAGGTGAGAATGAGAATTTTTCACTTTCGCTCTCCACTTCGAACAAAAAATTGCCATGTCAAAACTCCGATTTAGTAACAGATAAGATTTTAATATTCATGTTAAATTACAGTATATTTTGTCTATAAATTTTTCAACCAAATACGTGAAGAGATCTAAAATTTAAATTTGCGAACCAAATAGCCTGTAGTGTAATGCCCTTCAGTAAAGATCCAATTATTAGATGTTATGTTACCGATCAAAGAGCCAGCAATGTCATCGAAGGACTTACGGTTAGATTACGCCATCCTTGGACGAGAATTAAATACAATTCCAGGCTCGGAAGTGCCCTGCGCGTATGGGTAAATAGCCAAATTATGGCCGTCCTGGCATCTCTTGCCGTTTGTTTGTAATGTTTGGGAATCATATGCCCTGGCAAAACACCCCCAAAGGCTACTAAAGTAGAGGGATGTTGATAGGTCCTTCGGCTGGCATCAACTGCCATTAACTACCCAACAAACTTACATACCTCATTATTGTCTACTTATTCATTGCGAAAGCAACACGCCATCTGCAAAAAATTTAGGACTAATTGGTGTTTAGACCCAGAGTTTAAGCCTTTTTATCCTAATTGGAGAGTTTATATCCTAAATTTTTAGTTTTTGTTTTTTTTTTTTTTTTTTTTCTGTTATACCCTCTCTTCATGTTTGACTTAAACTCTAAACTACTATAAAATTCATGACCTCAACTCTAATTAGCCCAAAAAATTTAAAATAAACGGTTAGCCAATTACCTTACTACTGTTATCTAGGCCGGTTCAAAAGTAAATCCGATAAGACTTCTTGATTTGGACAATCCTTCCTTACTTCTAAACTAAAGATAACTTATCAAGTTTGACATGACCGACAAGAGGGATGACCTTCCAGAATAACGTCTCGTAAAAAGCCAGATTAATCCGTCAAAATTAGTTCCGGTTAGAACATCTAACCTCTGAACCGGTCTTGTACAACCGATAAAGTGGCACACTCCTAACAATAAAGAGAAGAAGAAAAATGTGTGTGAATTTGAGTTTCACCTAGCAATTTAAGATGACAAGTTTGACATGACCGACAAGAGGGATGACCTTCCAGAATAATGTCTCATAAAAAGCCGGATTAAATCGTCAAAATTAGTTTCGGTTAGAAAATCTAACCTCCGAACCGGTCTTGGACCACCGATAAAGTGGCCCACTCCTAACACTAAAGAGAAGAAGAAAAATGTGTGTGAATTTGAATTATTACCAATTAAGATAACTTGTAAATCCAATTTTTTTTTCCTTCCTAAATTAGCCTTAAGGTTGTCCGACTATATTTGAACCACATTTTTATTTTCAATAATTTGTTAGTTGGTAAAACCACTAATAAAACATAACATAAATATCCTCTTCGCTAGTTCCACCGTTTGGACCACTCTATGAAATCAAATAGATTTGGGGACTTGTGTCCAAAAATCTCTACAATATATGCAATTTATAAAATTACAAAATCTATACAACCAAACAGTAACTCGAACAAAATTATCAATAGTCATTATTTAGCTTATAGAACTAGTCAGTACAAGAAATAAGAAAGATTTCATTATTTACACTTTACATCAAACCTATTTTATAGTCTCTCTTTTTTTTTTTCTAAACAACAATTAACAAAAAAATAAAATGTAAAAAAGCCAAATAAAACAAAAACCAAAAAAAATAAAAATCCATTGTCTAGAACAAGTGGAACTACTGATCCGACACAATTGCTAATAGAACCAGAAATTATTCAGCCACCTTGATTCTTCTCCGTTTAGTGGCATGAGAATGAGTACATAAATGACATATTGCAAAGTTTTTTTTGTCTTCATGTCATTAAGTGGAGAAGTATCAAAATAGAGGATAAGTCCGACTCACTGAATAATTTCTTTAATAGAACAGCGTTGTTCTTCCTGTTCGAACTATTTTTTAGTAATAGCCGAGGTCCCTGTCGGAGCTCCGGTCGAGATAATTCGCGACGTTGGCAGCCGCGGCCGCATTTGCGGTGGCAGCAGCCGCGGCGGCCATATGCACCGACATGGTCCCTTCCTTCCTGCTGCCCGAGCCACGCATCCTGATCAGCCCATAGAGCTTCTTGAACTCCCGCACCGTCGCTTCCTTCCCGAACCCGATCCCTCCCACGGAGCTCTCCTCGGACGCGGTGGCAGCCTTCGCCGATGACGCGCTCTCGCTCACCGTCTTCCTGAGGCTCCCGCTGTAGACTAGCCTCGATCCGGAGGAGGAGTGCTGCAGCGCGTTGATCACGGTCTTGAGCGCGCGGCTGGGGGACCCCCGGTTCGCGATCATGATCTCCCCGACCTCGGCGGGGCTCAGCCTCGCCCCGGTCTGGAACCCCTCCTCGACCTGCGGGTACAGCTTGTGGTCCTTGAGCCCGAGGTGGCTGCTGGCGAGCGCCTTGAACGCCGGGAAGCCGCAGAGGGGGAAGTGCACGTGCACGTCCAGCCGCCCGGGGCGCAGGAACGCCGGGTCGAGCCCCTCCTTGGGCCCCCTCATCGTGAACACCATCACCCTCTCGTCGCCGCAGCACGAGAAGACCCCGTCCATGAAGCCCAGCATCGCCGCCGCCGCGGCCCCGGCGTCCCTGCTCCCGGACGCCGACAGGTGCCGGTCGAGGTCCTCGACGAGGATGAGGGACCTCGGGGTGGTGCGGAGGAGGAGGGACCTGAGGTCGGCCTCCCCCCCGGCCGCCGAGAGGTCGAGGTCGTAGACGTCGTAGTTCAAGAACTTGGCCATGGCGGCGGCGAAGCTGGACTTGCCGGTGCCGGGGGGGCCGTGCAGGAGGTAGCTCCTCTTCCAGACGCGGCCGAGGCGCGCGTAGTAGGCTTTCCCCTTGAGGAAGGACTCGAGGTCGGACTTGACCCGGCCCCTGAGCTCCGGCTCGACGGCCACGGTGTCGAGAGTGGACGGGTGCGAGAGCGGCACGGGGCCGCTCCACCCGGCGCCGCCGGGTCGGACGGAGAAGAGCCTGCACTCCCTCCTGCGGAGGTCGGCGTCGTCGGCGAC
This sequence comes from Iris pallida, assembly GCA_029216955.1. Classification (NCBI taxonomy): domain Eukaryota; kingdom Viridiplantae; phylum Streptophyta; class Magnoliopsida; order Asparagales; family Iridaceae; genus Iris; species Iris pallida. The sequence goes on along the minus strand of JANAVB010032819.1, from coordinate 946,361 downwards.
GGCCTCGACGTGGTGGAGGTAGGGGCGGAGGACGCGGCGGCGGTCGTGGCGGCGCAGGCGGAGGAGGAGGCACGGGGAGGTGCCGGCGTCGGCGAGGGTCCAGGAGAGGCGGGAGCCGAGGAAGGAGTCGGCGAGGGGCCGGCCCGGGTCGAGCTGCAGGAAGAAGTCGTTGGGCCTGCGGCCGGTGGAGAAGACGGTGACGCAGTCGGAGTCCTCAAGGGAGGGGAGGGAGTTGAGGTAGGCGAGCGCCTTGCGGAAGAGGGGGTTCTCCTGGCCGCCCTCCCCCTCGGCGTAGCGCGGGATCCTGTAGAGCTGGTGGGCCTGGCAGCGGTCGTCGAGCCACCGCCACCACTCGCGCAACGAATATGCCAACGACCTGAAAGAAAATACCATCCGGAGCAGCAGCAGGAAGCCGACCGTGCCGATCGCCACGGAGAGTGTCGTGGCCATCGACGGACGGAAGTACGCCGCCACGGAGACCACTATTGTATTGATTTGGAAGAGGAAGGGAGGAGGAGAAGGAAATGAATTGGTGATGTTAAATTGTTAGGAAAGCTTTTATGGAGTGAATGAACACACGTATGTATGTATGTATGATTTGTATGATTTTTGACTGGGTTTTCAAGCGGGTACCAAGTCCAAGAAAGAACAAGGGTTGCAATTTTGACAATGATCAGGTCCAACTCAACGACAAAGTCCGGAAGACACATCTTGCAATAGGGACGGGAGATCAATGAGGGAACAATTTTAGTTGGTAACATGTCTTAAAAATCCGACCAAACCACCTGTTTGACCGGTTGCACCCATGAACCGATAACTTTCCTATACAAAAATGCATTTTTTTTTAAATATCAGAAGGAAATAAACTTGGGTCACTTAAATTAACCTAGTGGTTGAATCGATTTGACCTGATTCAATGTTTTGTTGAACAAACTGGTTGATCCGATTTGACCTGATTCAATGTTTTGTTCGGATCGATTTCTGGTCTGATTTTTAGAAAACTATGATTGCTGTCAGAGGGGACTAGAGACAAGATGATCATCAAATTTATGCAATATCTTTGATAGTATCAGGATTAACAGTAACTATCCATTTTAGTGAGATTATGGTGATTGTGCTGAGATCTGGAACTTAATGAGATGTGTGATGAATGCAAGATAGGTGGCCATCCGATTGCCATTCATCGTAGGGGATACTTGATTGGAATTCATTGCAAGAAAGGAAAAAAAAAAACTTGAATCAGTCCAGCATTAATTTTATGGATCTTGTGCTCAATAATAACATGCCAAACCTGTCCAGTGTTTAAAAAACCGGACCGAACGACTGGTTCAACCAGTCAACTTCTGAACCAGTAGTTGCTATTGGTTTAATATTGATCCACTGCTCTCTTCTTCTTTTTTTCCAAAATTCAATCAACTTGGTCGATCCGGCCGGTTAGACCACCGAACGGTTTGATTCAGTTAATTTTTGAACCAATTTTATCCTGACTTTTACTTTTTTTTTAACTTTATAATATATTTGCTTCTTAACTAATTATATTATGGTAAACATGTAAAATTTCTAAGTAGTCTATATTTAGTTGTGTACTATGTAAATATATTTAATTTAAGACTGTAAGTTCATATATCTGATTTAACTCGGATTAAAGTTTATCCAACTAAGTGTCCTAACCGGGTCGATCTTTGGTCCGATTTTAAAACATTGATCCTTCTTCTTTTTGAAATGCCACACTCGAACATTGTCGTCTTCTCCGAGTGTCCGCTCTAGTACCACCACGCTAGAGAGCTCGGACTTGATCCGATCTCAAAAAAAATAAAATTAAATAAAACTAACATATCATTATTGATGAGTGACCAGTTCCACAAATAAATAATAGATCTTGTACACCTAATGATTTTCAAAAAACAAAAAGACAAATAAATCCACTGAAAATAAAATGTATTCAATGAATATTTCAAATGCTCTACATCTACAATTTACATAAGACATATAGGAAAGTAATAATTGATTTCAGAAATAATAAAAACTTATAAAAAATACATGGAGGGGAAGAAACTTCTCCCAATCAGCCAAGATCACTCATATCAACAAGAATTTTGTTAACATGTACTCTAAAGATACATATTAATATATTGATAAATGTGTACTTTACCAACACAAGATTCAAAACTTATATAGTTTGCAAAGTTTCTACCTAGAAAAAAAAAGATGAATGTATTTATTCCTTATTAAGGGTCTACTTGGATTGAAGGCTAATAAAGTTAAATAAGGAAAAATTAAGCGAGAGAAGATGAAAAAAATTCTACTTGTCCATTTTTTTAAGCCCCAAAATCGGGGGGGGGGGGGGGGGGGGGGGGGGGGGGGGGGGGGGAAGAAAGTGAAATTTTTTATTTCAAAGTCATAAATATTTTCTTATTTGTCCTATATAATATTATGACTTTTTTCTCTTTTTTTTTTTTCTTTCAACATGCTAATCCGTAGCTTCTTGATTTTAGAAACGGTAAAAGACTATAATTCTCATGTTATTTAATTTTATTATGTTGGATTCTAGTTATTTTCTTTATATAGGTATTACATTTGTAAAGATATTTTAACAAATTTAATTTAAAAAACTAATCAAATCTAATTTATGTTACATGTAATAAGGATATTCTGGTAACTATTGTGTTTTTATTAATCCTCCTCACACTTAAAATCTCAAATCCAAGCAAGAGTTATTAAATGCAGTCACTTAACTTTTCTCAAAATCCAAACATAATTATATGTATTGACTCGTCTCTCCCTCACTTAAGTTTAGAATACAAAACTCAATCAACAATTAGGAGGAAAAAAGAAGATATTATGCATTTGACTAGTCAGCCATTACAATTTCAATGTCCATTTCGGTCAATTTAGAAGATGTAATCAAAATTTGGTCGGATAACTGCTTTAATCTTCGTCGAGGAAAAAGATACTACTTGAATCTTGTCCGACCAACTCCCAAGTTCGACGCCACCACCTATCGGCAGTGTTAAAATAACCGTTGGTGAATGAGGTGTGACCTGAACCGAAGTTGGCCTATGATGTGCGATTGAATAATTGGGCCCATATGCCTTAAAAGAGAATTCTCATGTAAGGTCTGAACAAATTCTAATTATCTACACCACTTGATCCCATCTCCTAACCGATGTGGGACTAAATTACCAAGTCCATTGTCATCCCCCATTTGAGCGCTCAACCGGAAACGAGATACAACCAACAATCTTCACTTTAGCTCATTTCCGCTAGCCGAATAACCTTAGCACCCCTACTACCTTTAGTTCATTTTCGCTAGCCGAATAACCTTAGCACTCTTGCTACCTTTTTGTTCGTTTTCGTCAGCCGAACAATCTTAGCACTCTTTGCTACCTTTTTATTTGTTTCCGTCAGAAGAGTACCCAGGAGATCCAGCATATTGTCATCTCTATCCGTTTGACCACAACACCGAACCTGACACGTTCATCCACACCACACACTACCAAAATATCTCATATTAGCGACTCCTAACAATGTCGCTAAACAGCAAAAAAACGTCGCTAACATCTGACATCGACGTTTTTAGCGACGTTTGGGCATGTCGTGTTTTTCATGGTCGCTAACTTGTAAAACGTCGTTATTCGTCGCTGTAGCGACGTCATTCGGCAACGCTCGACGTCGCTAGTTTTAGCGACGTTTACCGACAAAAATGTTACTAATTAGCGACGTAACATTTCATTGCTGATTGTCGCTGTCCATTCAGGTTTTAGTGACGTTACAGTCAGAGATTAGCGACGTTTTTCGACTCTATATTTGGCAATTTTTTGGTTTCCATGTCATCATTTTTGTGACATTTTGCGACGTTACGATACTTGAATACCGACGTTCGGATACTAGATTTGCTGACCTGTACAGTTTGCCATGTCAACATATCTGCGACGTTCTGCGGCGATTAGCGACGTTTTGATTCTCAGTTTTGCGACGTTCTAGTGACGTATGTATGCGTCGCTGACCGTCGCTAAGAGTCGCTAAACGTCGCTAATTCCAAAAAAATATAAAAAACAGAATGCAGTATGCTTTTCACATAAATAACAGTTACATTAAAATATTGTACCTGCATTTACAGTTTTGGTTTGCAAATAATAGACCCGGAGCAACCCTCCGTAGAATTTCATGGGTTCGCCGACCCCTTCGGTGGAACACTCAACACCGGTAAACCAATATAGAGACAAATAATAATAATACACTACCAATAATCAAATAAATAGAATCGAACGATCAGAAAGACAAAAAATAGCCAGGTGGGTACAATGGGTCACCAATAAATACATAAAGATCCAACAATGGTCACCAACACAACAAATAAAAACAAGTCCAATAAAGGATTACGTCTAGTCAGGATGAGGAGGAGGAGGCAGTGCCTGCAACTGGGACACCAGGACCCTATACTGCTCCGGGGTCAGCATTACCGATGACGACCCATCAATAGAAGGAAGAGGAGGCAGTAGAGCCGCTACAGTCGGTGTGGATGCCGAAGCACGACCAGGAAGCGTCCGCTCCATGGACAGCAGTCTGGAGTTGGTGGGATCCATAACAGCAGCCATCCTCGAAACCTGCTCGCCAATGTACGCCTGCGTCCCGTGCAACGCATGAATGGAAAGATCCGTCCTCTCCTGCACCGTCTGAACGACACGATCTGTCCTCTCGCCCGTCTCCCTAATGGTACGCTCGAGCATATCAAATCGTACGGTGAGGGCCATATCGTCCGTCTGCGACTGAGACTGGGGCTGCTCCTCCATCCTCCGCAACAGCTCGTCACGCAGCTTAGTAAGCTGGCGATAGAGTTCTCCCACTCGGACCGACTCCTCTGGGGGCTGTAGGGAATGCACACTGGCAGAGAAGACTCTGGATGACTGCGTCGCCATAAAGGCGTCGTAGGATCCCATACCGTAGTACGTACTCCTCTGAAGACCACCAACGACGGTCTTCCAGAGCTCATCCATCGTCCAAGCCGGAGGGGGCTGCGAGGAATTACCAGCCTCTCCCTCCGCAGATGCACTAGTAAGACGCTCTAGCCTAAGATACTCATCCTAGAAAAGTACGCATCTCGATAAGCATAATATTTACTATCAACCTAGTTGTTCCACGTCTATGGATATATTTGCATATTTCTTAAGTTATAATAAAGTTAGTGACACGTAAAGTAATACTTACATAGCTCTGCGTGGCCTGATCATCGATGAGCTTTCCGTCCTTCCGATGGGTAGCCAGGAAGACCGTCACCATGTTGGGGTTCGCACCCTTCTTTACTTGTTATAATAAAATATTTGTCATTGAAATTAAACATTTTATTACTACTTTTATTAAAATAATATATTACAGTAAAATACGTACCAGGAGACGAAAATGTTTCGTCATGGGAATCGAGCCACCGTACCACTTATCTGCCCTCGTCCTAGTCACCTTCACCTTTTCCGACCGTTCCTTGTACCTAGAAGCGTCGAATCTAGCCCTCATGGTAGTCCACTGCTCTGACGTGATCCAACCTTGGATCCCTTTTTCGGAACGGTCTCGAGCCTTCTGGTCGTCGATCGCACCCCAGATTAACTTGGCGGCAATGGCAAAAAATTGCTTCTCAATCGCCTCAGCCCGGTGTGGTGGATAAAAATATGTTTTCTACAAGAATTAAATTAGTTAGCTATACAATATGCATAAAATATGATTTATACTAAAAGGAATATACTTTAGTTACCTTGAAGTGGACAAACCAGAATGCCTTCCTCTCGTCCGAGGAATCCGAGAAGTTGATCCAAGTCCCGCCGTAGTTGGACCTCAGAAATACTCCCAATGCCCTCTGAACTGACGGGGGACGATATCTACACAATGATAATTAAATTCATTAATATATAGATATAAGTATAAATAAATGTTAACTAATTAACTTACTTTGTAGGTCCGTTGGATCAAATCTCCATCCTTGTCTCGTCCAGAGGGGCGCATGGGGGATCGCTCGGATCATATGTAGACGGCGTAGGTGGGATCTTCTCCACCCGCTCCTCCGTCTCCATAGTTCCGTCAGTAGGAGGAATGCTGTTGGACGGGCTAGGATCAGGCCTGGAACTATCCGTCCCAGGAGTGCTATCACGTACCGTCAACGCAGATAGAGATCCGAGTGGCTGGTACACTGGAGTACTATGAGATGAGGGACCGTCCCCGTCATCCACTAACGGAGTACCACTCCGTCTACCGGTGGAACCTCGACCTCCATTGGATACTCCTCTACCGCCATGGGGGTACGATCCTCTGCGTCCTGCCATACCTTATAAAAATAGATATCTACAAGATAATAACCATGCATTTAATATATCACAGTTTATAAAGATAGACCCGGACCAACTCTCCGTTGAATTTCTAGATAATAAACATGCATTTAACACATCACAGTTTATAAAGATAGACCCGGAACAACTCTCTATTGAATTTCTGGATAATAACCAAGTCTAGATAATAGCATCCATAAACTCCAAGTCTAGATAATAACCATGTCTTGTCATGACCCGCACCCAGTGTAGGGGTACGAAAAGTGGGTACATCCAGCCTACACCGCAGTGCCGGCGGTAAAATGCTGTTCTAGGTTACTATCTAATCAACAACTCACGCAATTATATAATGTACTAGTCAAATTTTAACTCCGAACAGAGGACAAGTATAGCTATAATGAAATCTCAATCACAGTCTAAGAACGATAAAATAACACAGAAGTTTATAACTAAAAACTAAACGACAACAACAAATATAAACTACTAAATATTAATATCTCAAACAAACACAAATACAAACTCAATATCTCAAGTTATTACAATTCAAGTTCTAAACATTAAACTAAAACAAGTCTACTAGCTAGTCTTCTGATCACTCCTGAGTGTCGGGGCCAAAGGTAGCTAAAACATCTCCTGGTCCATAGTAAGTAGGGCAAGTATCATCGGGGCAAGCATCTGTAATATTTTCAACAGGTCCAGTCAGGACAGGAACGAGCACAACTCATCTAGAAATCTAAAGTAAATGACAAAGAACTATAAAGCAGCTATAGACAGTTGTATTGATGAACATGGCAGTTTATACAAGTAATGATGTAGAGAAACAGTTAAGGTACAAGGAAAGTAAGGTAACTAAACAAGAGGAGAAGCATGGCAAGGAAGACTATAAAATAAGATCTAGCTGAAGTAGAGTAACATGATATAAGTCCAGACAGTATAATATGAGTCAAGTGTAATCGCAATGTGAGTCCAGACAATGTAAATCTAATACCAGATGAATCCAGCACAAGATGAGTCCAGTATAAGGTGAGTCCAGTCAGTGATCAATGATTCCAGGGTGAGTCTAGACAATATACTAATATTGTATTTTAAAATACTGAGATCGACATGTAAACAGCTGTAGGTAATACGGCACATCGCACACTCGACCAAGTGTGGGATGGCTATCTTTCCAGTATAATTCCAAGGGAGTGGTTCCAGTATTTGGGAATGTTCACATGTCTACTCCAATATTTCTCCGCCCAACAAGTACAAGTGAATCCATAACCCGACACAAAAATAAGTACAAGTCCAGCCAGAACATGAATGATAACAGTAAGTGATTCCAGGGTGATTCCAGTAGGTGGTGCCAGTAGTGGTTCCAGAAATGGGGCTCAGACATGAATAAATAAGTATCACATGAAATAGATCCAGCAATATCAATTCGTGTTTGTAACAGAGAATCAAATAGAACTAACTATAACTGAAGTATAGTAATCGACAAGTAAATGAGAGAACTATTAGAGAATATACTCGCTTGACACTCTGAAGAGAATAGTGTAATATCAGATGTCTGTACCGGAGTCACAATGTCCTAAATAGAGCAATATAGGTTATAATGTGTTTAAAATAAGGTAAATAAAGTTTACAATGCAAACTATATGATTCTAGGTCAATCTAGGTCAAAGTCAACTCTTGGTCAACCCTCAAGTCAAACTAGGTCAAACTTTTAGGGTTTTGGGTCAACTCTAGTCAAACTAGGTCAATTGGTCACATATAGACTCAATATTGACTTTTGGTCAACTCTAGTCAATCTTGACCTATTGGGTCAAACCTTGGTCAATTCTAGGATTTTGGAACTTACACTTATCAACCTTGGTCCAACTTTGGTCAAAAGTCTACTATTGGTCAACTCCAGTCAACATGGTCAATTATTGGTCAACACTAGCCTATTCTATAATCTACATACATATCAAAATATGCATGCTCTCACACATCACTAACCTAAGGCCCAAACCTAAACTGAATGTCAACCTAACAATTGAACTTCATATTAAACTCCAGCTAACAAGTCAATCTCTACTGGTCATATTCCAATTGGCTAATGCCTAAGTTCTGATACAAGAGTGTCTAACTGATACTCTATCTAATTCCAAATTTCTGGAACCAGATCCCAACCTCTGAAACACCCACACACTCACTCACTCACAACCCTCTGATAATCTCTGATACCTACTAGCCCTTCATAGATTTGGCCCACTCTTGACACTCCATTCACTCAACACTCACCCACAAGACACCTATGAACACTGCCACTATGTTGGAGCCTAACCCGATGTCACCCTCATTTTCCGTATTTCGTATTTATGCTCGTGGTTGGATTTTGGCTTGTATTTTTAATTTTCTCGACTTGCAGAATTTTGGGTTCTCTCGTATTTCGGGTTTTGGTTCGGCTTGGTTTTAATTGGTTTGGTTTAGTTGGTTGGTTTAATATGTAGTGGAACACCTTAACCTACACTCCTCCCTCATTTCCACCATAACCACCCTCATTATATCCCTACCTAACTTTCTCTCTCCTCTTTACTCTCTATTAATTTTCTTCTTCTTCTTTCTTCTTCCACACAACACCACACCATAGGCAAGTGCTCCTTGCCACTACATAAGGACCCAATATTATTTGTCCATTAGCTTAAGGAGATGGTTTTGAACAACCTTAGGTCTTGATGTTTTGTGTTTTGAAGCTTCATCTATTCTAGATCTAACTTTTTCCCATTTTCGAAAATTAGTGGTTTTGATCTATTTTGAGTTGGTTTTGGTGGGTTTTGATGCCTCTATGTTGTAGAGAATCAAATTTCACCCAAGTTAGAACTTTAAAAATCCGAATTTGGAGTTTTATTGGCAAAGTTGTGAGATTTTGAACCTTGGAACCATTGTTAGTGTTCTTCTCAGCCAACTTGGAGAAGAAGAAGGCCACCCGGACCCGTGCCCGCGCCGTGCCGTTGCGCCGCGCGCCGCCGTGCTGCGGCCTCCCGCGCGCACTTCGTGCCGCGTCCTCCCGCGCGCACTCCGCTGCGCTGCGTCCTCCCGCGCGCACTCCGTGCCGCCCCCTTGTGCGCGCACTCCGCTGCGCTGCCCCCCTTGCGCGCGCACTCCGCTGCGCTGCGCCCTTGCGCGCGCACTCCGCTGTGCTGCGTCCTCCCGCACGCACTCCGCTGCGCTGCCCCCCTTGCGCGCGCACTCCGCTGCGCTGCGCCCTTGCGCGCGCACTCTGCTGCGCTGCGTCCTCCCGCGCGCACTCCGCTGCGCTGCCCCCCTTGCGCGCGCACTCCGCTGCGCTGCGCCCTTGCGCGCGCACTCCGCTGCACTGCGTCCTCCCGCGCGCACTCCGCTGCGCTGCGCCCTTGCGTGCGCACTCCGCTGCGCTGCCCCCTTGCGCGCGCACTCCGTGCCGCCCCCTTGCGCGCGCACTCCGCTGCACTGCGCCCTCCCGTGCGCACTTCGTGCCGCGTCCTCCCGCGCGCCCTCCGCTGCGCTGCGTCCTCCCGCGCGCACTCTGCTGCGCTGCGCCCCGCGCGCCTCGTCGGACGCGCCCTCGCGCGTTCTGGCTCCGCGTTGCCCCCGCTCGCGCCTTTGGTGTGTTGCGGTTGTTCCTCGAGCGCGTCTCTTGACACCGCTCGCGCACCCTAGCCCGAGCCTTGCCCGGCGCCCCCCTTGGGTCGCCTTTAGCCCAGCACACCCTGTGCTCTGGTGGACCTTGGTCCTTGGTTTCTGGCTAAATTTTGTTTTCTGAGATTTTCTTGTCCACCACACGACTTGACTTGGTCTAACACGTCTTGACACGATTTTCTATGATTTGACATGATTCGGCTTGCGGCTAGTTTTCTCTTATCTTGTTAATAACTTGGCGTATAACTTCGTAACTTGGTAACTTGAACCTGTAACTTGATAACTCGGCTTGACTTGAAAGTGGCCCGCGGTGGCGCACTCCTGACTTGACATGACTTGACTTGCCCTGATAGCTTGTAACTTGACTTGTCTTGACACCGTGGGTGTACTACTTGTTGCTCTGTGCAAATCACTTGTCTTGTCTTGCATCATGTCTAGGACGTGACTTCCTGGGTACCACGGCCAGGGACTCGCGCTAAATTGGATTAGGCTAATTATTAGATCAAACTAGAACATAGAGAATTCCCAGTCACAGGCAATCTCGTTATCTGGGCGCTTTAATGGACTTATAGCTTGCCGACGAGTAGAGCACATTTCCAGCACACTGTCATGTGTTGCACCCTCTAAGTCACCTAAGGGTACATTTGTCTCCCGGGCAATGTACCCACCTATAACTCTCAACCCGCGGAAGGATAACTGGATGGTCTGCAGGGCTTGGGATTTGGAATTCTTACTTGCATCTTGTTAGTAATTAGGCTTGTGACAACCCTAGTTAGTTAAGTAGTAAGCCGTAGTACTTGTTTGGCCGATTGTAATTGAATGGTGTCTAGCTCTGTCCAAGTCTTGTCCAGCCCCTGTACCTGGAACTCTTGATCATGATTGTTTAACTTATCTCTAACGATAAATGGGTAGAGACAGTGAGCTATTCAGACGAAGGGGTACAATCCCGGTCCTTGTTTGGTTTAAGGATTGTAACCTGGCTCCCGGAATGGTTCCACGTCCCTAGTCGTTTATCGCCCTGTGTACCTTACTATTTGTATCTTCTTTTATTCTTTATGTTCTGATATGCTAGCTTTTGTTCTTATTTGTGGCCTCCTTTGTGGCCCTTGCTCTTCTGGGGTTTGACCCAGCTGGTTTTGTGTGGCCAGATTTCGGAGCAGCTCCCGAGGATCTACCAAGCTTCTAGCCCAATGGTGAACACTAGACGGAACCCGGGCTACGAGTGGGTTTTCCCTTTTGTTTCCCCCACTTATATGTAAATTTATTCTTTTGAGGCGTTTGCCGACGAGCACCTGTTAGCTCGATGCATTTACTTACTGTCTGCCTACGGGCTGTAACATGATGGACACATCCTAGGGTTGATCATGTATGACTGAAACTCTTGCTAGTCCTATCATTTTGTACGACTAGCTTCATGATCATCCAATATGTAATATTTGGGACGCCTTATAATTATGTATTTGATGCTCTAAGATCTTGTACTTACTTTAATTGCTTGAGATTGAGACAATAGGCTTGACCTTAAGAGACTGCTGGCTTATAGTAAACCCTCATATCTAGACAGCCGTGACCGTATAGTTGAGATGTATCCTATTTCAATATACGTAGCTGGCTGTGTCTGCCCCCGCTCTCCAGTATTCTGGTTCTGGGGCGTGACACCCGAGCTACCTCCTCTTGCTTATGTGTAGGGGATACTATCTCTTACCTATCCTAATGCCACTGCTGCTATTGTTGCTTCTACCTGTCATGTTCTCCTTACTCCCTATCACACTAACACTCCAAGATACTGCTGCTGCTCACCTTAATATCCTGCAGCACTGCTGCAATTCACTCCTCTGCAAGGCTAAGGCTAAGCTAACCTCCTCTGCAAGGCTAAGGCTAAGCCAACCTCCTCTCAAACTCACAAGTCTCCTCTAGTGTTGGGGATGATGATGCAATTGATTTGACTCAATTTGGATTAAATGGAAGAAGTTTAGGGAAGAACAAATTAGGGTTCTTTGTAGGTATTTAAAAAGAGGCAAGGGCTCTTAAGTGTGATACTTATAGGAGGGGGGCTTGTATGGCTGGCCAACTAAGAGAATTAGGGTTTGACAATAGTTAGATGTGTGGCTAAGGTTCTTCCACCCAATTTCAAGTCCTCCTATTGGTTCAAAAGGCTTTCTTTCTACAAATATCTTAAGGAAAATATCATACTACAATAATATCTAGATATTACTAACCTTGACACTTAGTAGGAATGTTCTAACCATGATTCTAACCTCAAGACTAATCTAGATTAGGCTAAGCTTCTAGGTTAGTCTCTAACAATTCAATTAGCACAATATCAATTAATCAAAATTCATTTTCATTAATAAGTCAAAAATGACCAAAATACTCTTAGGCTAAAAAGTTGTAATTAGTCATCCTAATCACATGACTAGGCTCCCTTAGTTATGGTTAGTCTCTAGGCTTAGCAAAACTAGGGTTTAACTAGTTAACCATCAAAATCACAATTCAATATTTTAAATAGTTTTAAATTGATTAAAAATTACCAAAAATTATAAATTACCAAAAATTATAAATTATAAATTACCAAAAATTACCAAAAATTATAAAGTCCTTCATTTCGCATAAATATTAATAATAAATAATATTTTTATTTTATGCTAGAAAAGCATAATTATGAGAACATCATTTTGTACCTACATATATATTTCGTAATTATTTGCTAGTTTATTTTAAATAAAATATAATTTTCGTGATTTATTAATATTAATATTTTATTATTCAAAAAGATATTTAAAAATAATTATTATTTTCAAAATTTTATTATTGGTATTTTGAAAAAATAATTTTTGGAAGTTATTGTGTCCATTTAAATCGTGATTTAATTTTTGGAGTTATTTAAATAGATTAAATAAATATCCATATTTAGAATTTGATTTATCCCATTAATTTTAAACTAAAAATTTAATTTGATTTAAATTAGATTTGTATTTAGATTTGGATTTGATTTTAATTAAATTATGATTTATCTATTGGGGATTTAATCAAATCCCAATCCCTATCCAACTGGAAATTCCCACATCCTATAAATAGGCAGGTACTCTTCCAGAATTTTTACCACAACCCACAGATTTTGTGTATCGTGTCCGTGTTCCCCTTCCCATCCACTATATTGTTTCCCAGTATAAATACATGATTTTCCCCGTCCGACAAGCCGGACGTCCACCCGTGTCGGACACACCCGACATGGCCATACCTATCAAACCCTAATCCTAACCCTACACAGCATCCCCGCCACCCGTCTCCGTCACCATCCCGATCACCGTCACCACCATCCACCATTACCATCACCCCTCCTTCCCGACTTCCAGCCCAGCCATCTGCCGCCAACCCTCTCCCTGTCGACACAACACCAACACAGAAATCACTACCACCAAAACCACCGTCCGACCATCCCCAGCACCACCACGTCCGGCCCCACACCCAGGCCATCGCCCCATCCAGAAGAAGAAGAAGAGGGAAAAACCCTAACCTGAGAACCTCCGCCGCGTCGCCTACTCTCCAGCCACGCCGCCCGAAGCGGCCAACCGTTAGGGCATCTCCGGCGTTCCTTCCCCCGTCGCCGCCACGGAGATCCAGCCGCCCTCCTCGCCTCGAAACCCCATTCCGCCGTCGCGAGGTCGCCGCCCCTGCTGGCGACCAGATCCACCGTTCCTTGCCGAAAATCCCGACGCCGCCTCCATCGAACCAAGCGCTGGCGTGCCCTAGCACGCCCGACCTTGCTCCGCCGAGATTTGCGCCCGCGCTCGCCGAAAAACCCTGGATGGCCGCCTCCCGCTTTACCTCAGCCCCGCCTGTTCGCACTTCCGCCGCCGACATCCCGGCGTCCGTCCCGCGAGCTCCGCCCCTGGCCGCTCCCGCACGGGACCCTATCGCCGAGCGCCGCTCCGGCGCGTCCTCAGAGCCGCCGTCGCCTCGCGAACCTCGGCCTCCCCTCACTGGACGGAGGCACGGCCTCGCCGGCGACACGCCGACCACCTTGGTGAGGAAAACCCCCTTTCCCCTCTTCTGTCCTCTCTCTCTCTCTCCCTCTTACTTGCTGTCTTAAAAACGAAAAAAAAGTAAGTAGTATATTAGTTAATGTTATATTATTATTATTATTATTATTATTATTTATTATTATTATTATTATTATTACTATTGTTATTATTATTATTAGTTTTATTATTATTATTATTATTATTATTACTATTATTATTATTATTATTATTTTTATTAATATATTGTTATAAGTATTACTATTATTAGTATTACTATTATTGTTATTATTTGTTATATTAAATAAATCGATAAATAATAAATTCCAAAATTATTTTGACAAAACTTAGTATCACTAAAATATTTTTCTTAAAATATTTTGACCAATGAAAAGTTAGTTTTCTACAAAAATTTGTACTTTTACGAATTTAAAGTTTAGCCTAAAAAATGATTTTTGATTCTTCAAGTATTTATCTAGACACATATATGATTCATAAAAATGTAGTTTACAAATTATATATATATATAAATTTTCAAGTACTTAAGTAGAATTATTTTCTAGTATATTATAAAATATTTTCTAAAATAATACTATATGTGATTATTTCCATAAATTTTCTTTGATTACCATCATTGGTTGTGTCTAATCAAACACTCTTACTTTCTCATGAACTTGGACTCTTTCGCAACGACCATGGCTATTAAACAAACAGGACTTGTCGGATCATTGCACCACACCAGGCGACACACCAGACAAGACACCTTGCCTTTACTGTTTAATTTCCTGCTCAATAACATGCATGTTGTATTTATTTTCAAGTTGTTCTTTTTAAATTATATAGATACAAATTATTATATTTTCTACAATTGGCTTAGAGTTAAGGGACCACCGTATGTGCATCTCATAAACTGTCACGATGTGCCACGGATTGTGTGTGAGTGGTGAGTCGCATATAGCTTCGGACTTGCGTACCGACCGTACATCGGTGCATACAGGCCGTACGTTAGGATATAACTGTCAATAGATTGCGTAGAAGACTTGGCGGTTATTAAGGATTAAACAGTGTTGTGGAGACGACCCATGTATAGTATCATTGGAGGGAGGGGACAGTTATTAGCGTAGGGGCTACATTTTATTTTTACACACATTTTGGGCCGAGGGTGACTCTTCGGAGCACTACCTTCTGTCCAAGGCCGATAGTGACTCGGATGAGCGCTACTTACTGCCACTCTTTACTTTTCTGCTGAGCCTACAGCCCCTGCGTAGAACGTTGTCCTCAAAGTGCATATCACCTAGAATGGGTAGGAACCTTTACTCATGTATACTTTTCTGTTGAGCTTATTTATTCAGTTTATCGGCATGATATTATGTGTCTTGTTACGTCCCTCTGAGGACCTGGGTTTTTCCCCAGGTATGTGTTTTCGTGATTTTTTGCAGGTGCTCTAGCTAAGGCCATGACTTGCACTCTATTCCGTCGTGATGATTACTCTTGGATTCGTCACTTGCTTCCGCTTGTTAAATTCTTTCCTTGTATATTTTTTTCCATATTTAATTTGGTTGGTAGAGGACTTTGTCTCCGCCCAACTATGGTGTACATGACAACTCAAAGTTGCTTTTATATTATTATTTATCTTTGTGGATGAGATTTAGTGCCTTGGCATTCTACAATTACAGCTTAGGTATATATACGAGTCGTATATTTACTCGTATGTATACAGCTGGCATGATACGTATCTAGTCTCAAGTATTTGGGACTGGGGCGTTATATGTTTTTGTGGTGGCCCATACCGGTCAAGTTTGTCACTTCGGTTACGTAATTGTACCGATGTGAGCCTGCAATATAGGATTAGGATCTTGGAATCCCATCCACCTACTTGACATCCTTTCTTGACTTCAAATTTCGAACTCTCGTTCGACCTCCTTAATTTGCATCTTGCTTGACTCCTTCTACCGTAATTTTCTTAGTTTCGTGTTTAGTAAGATGACTACACTAGTATATGCCCATAGGTTAAACACATGGCTAGATAGATTACACTGACAATTAATATCCATTGAGGTTATATTTGAGTATAAAGACATCTATTTTTCCTAAGAGATATGATCATAAGGATTAGTTAATTCCAAGTTGGGTAGTAGCATATTACCGCCATCAAAGGATAGTTGAAATTTTACTTTAAATTTACAAGGTGGTATACACAAGAGGATAGCTAGATCGAGAAAACAAAATTTTTATGAATTTTGAAATTACGAAATAGTTATGATTTAAGTTTTATATTGTGACACTTGAATTACGGTTAACTTAAGTTTGGATTGTAATATGATAGAGTTTATCTCAAGATTATTTAAAGAGTTTAAATTATGATTTTTTGGACGACTAGAGAGATGAAAGTTTAGAAGGGAGAGAATTTGAGGTTTTAAATTGCGCGTACGATTTATAAAGTTTATTAAATTTTAAAGAGATGATGGAAAAATTTTGTTTAAATTTTTTTTGGAAGATATCAACTTTGAAGGAAAAATTCAAATTTCAAATTTTGTCATATGATCTATGATTTATAGAGTTATTTAAATTTCGAGTTTAAGGCCTTTTATTTTGGATATTTAAATTTTGGTAAAAAGCATGTTCATTTTGCGATACACAAGGACTATTTCGAGATTGATTAGAGATTTAAATTAAACTTGACAGTCTAAGTTAATTGATAATTGTGGCGGAGTATCTTGAAAATTTTATTGAGAAACTTCGAGGGACTTGAAATTTAGATTAGATCATATTGGTAGAGGACCAAGAAGCAAGGAGGGTCACCCTAGTGAGATAGAAGTAATGTACATTAGATTGCCATGCCACCTATGATTATGATATTGTATATACACAAGTATAGTTAGTCATCGACCAAACCGATGAACATATCTTTTGACTTACTCGACCTTCCCTCGATTCTAGATCTTTTGTCATGACCATCTAATCATTTGAAACTTGAGAAATAAATTGATTGTTCCTTGATCATACACCATCTAAGTAGCTATCATATCCCTAGAAACTGTACTCCTAATTTATTTTACCTTGATATTGTTAGAATCTAAGTTATCTTTGTTTCATGCTTAGGCTCGGTCATTTATTTTGTTCGTTAATTATTATCTCATTAACTCCCACTTTCTACTTTAAGTTCTTTGGTGTCCCTACCGTGACTTTGATATTTGGAGCACAACACTAGACTTTCCCTTCCCACAAATTTCACAAACAAGACCTACACGAATCCACCTTCATGTAGGTATATCACGTGCCACTAAAACACGTCTCCTTGTACTCTAATTTCATATTGCGACTTTCGGGTCAAAATGACTGGACTCAAATCCCTACCGAGAAACCAATATACTTTAAACTATAGATGAGACTCGACCTCGACTCTTTCGACCCGATATACGATTTTGTTCTACTTAAATCCTTACATGGTTAACCTTGCATTGCTGGACCTATCACATTACTAGTTTAGCTCTTGTAAGTTGGATAGAATACCTCATGACCTAACCAAAATTTTGTGGACCACATTGGTAGGTTCACTTGGACCATAGAATTTAGAGGATCCTAACCCATTTGGTCAACCAAGCCTTGGTCAATAAAACCGTAGAATGATGGTATAGGAATAAACAAGACCTAGATCCTTATGACTCTTAGACTATTCATATTATTTTTATTCATCTATTGTCGTGCCTATATTTTTACTATCTAGACTAATGATGCTAATGTAGCCTAGTTTTTGCAAGCTTAGCCTTTTACCAAGCTTGTTCGTGACAAATATGTTAATGGAGGTACCCCACTAACATATTGTCTATCAGAACCGATGCATGATGGTATGATCAACCAAGTGCACTTTGGTTCGCTTTTGTCTATTATTCTACGTGGATGGAACATAGCTAACTCGTCCTTTAGAGTCCCATCCGCGACTGCCTTGGCAACTCCTTTTGAAATTTTTTGGTCGTCTTTGAACCACATATTCGTACTCGATAATATCGTATTTTGAACTCCTTATTGCTCTCGCCTTCACCAATTTTAGAAGGACGAAGGCGTCATACTAGAACTTCCTCTAACCTTCCCATCGGCTATGACCATTCTCACTCGATGCTGCTATATCTTCATCACAAACTACTCGGCCCTATCAAGACCCTATAATCGCTTAAATTAAGAGAATCTATTTTTATTACCTATGACCATACCGTATTGTTCTAGAATGTGATTTCTTACGGTATGATTTGCTATCGATTGTTTCCCGTCGATACCCCTTGTGTCTTTTCACCCCCTACAAATTCTTAATTTCGAGGACGAAATACTTTTAAGTTGGGTAGGATGTAAAACCCCTAAATTTCTACTATTTTTTTATTTAAATTTTGGTACTGATTTAAAATTTTGTATTATATGTCGCATAGTCGTATTTTACGTCGCGCACGGAATTTTATTTTTCGAAATTGCTCGACGAGTGCGATTATGTGCGAGCATACATATTTCTGAAAATATTATTTTTCTATTTTTAAAGTTTCAAAATAATATACATAATAATTATTTTGTCATCGTTCCAAAACTTTTCGAGTTTGTTATTTTATTTATAAAGTCCTTCATTTCTCATAAATATTAATAATAAATAATATTTTTATTGTATGCTAGAAAAGCATAATTATGAGAACATCATTTTGTACCTAAATATATATTTCGTAATTATTTGCTAGTTTATTTTAAATCAAATATAATTTTCGAGATTTATTAATATTAATATTTTATTATTCAAAAAGATATTTAAAAATAATTATTATTTTTGAAATTTTATTATTGGTATTTTGAAAAAAATATTTTTTGGAAGTTATTGTGTCCATTTAAATCGTGATTTAATTTTTGGAGTTATTTAAATAGATTAAATAAATATCCATATTTTGAATTTGATTTATCCCATTAATTTTAAACTAAAAATTTAATTTGATTTAAATTAGATTTGCATTTAGATTTGGATTTGATTTTAATTAAATTATGATTTATCTATTGGAGATTTAATCAAATCCCAATCCCTATCCAACTGGAAATTCTAACATCCTATAAATAGGCAGGTACTCTTCCAGAATTTTTACCACAACCCACAGATTTTGTGTATCGTGTCCGTGTTCCCCTTCCCATCCACTATATTGTTTTCCAGTACAAATACATGATTTTCCCCGTCCGACAAGCCGGACGTCCACCCCGTGTCGGACACACCCGACATGGCCATACCTATCAAACCCTAATCCTAACCCTACACAGCATCCCCGCCACCCGTCTCCGTCACCATCCCGATCACCGTCACCACCATCCACCATTACCATCACCCCTCCTTTCCGACTTCCAGCCCATCCATCTGCCGCCAACCCTCTCCCTGTCGACACAACACCAACACAGAAATCACTACCACCAAAACCACCGTCCGACCATCCCCAGCACCACCACGTCCGGCCCCACACCCAGGCCATCGCCCCATCCAGAAGAAGAAGAAGAGGAAAAAACCCTAACTCGAGAACCTCTGCCGCGTCGCCTACACTCCAGCCACGTCGCCCGAAGCGGCCAACCGTTAGGGCATCTCCGGCGTTCCTTCCCCCGTCGCCGCCATGGAGATCCAGCCGCCCTCCTCGCCTCGAAACCACGTTCCGCCGCCGCGAGGTTGCCGCCCCTACTGGCGACCAGATCCACCGTTCCTTGCCGGAAAACCCGACGCCGCCTCCATCGAACCAAGCGCTGGCGCGCCCTAGCGATCCCGACCTTGCTCCGCCGAGATTTGCGCCCGCGCTCGCCGAAAAACCCTGGATGGCCGCCTCCCACTTCACCTCAGCCCCGCCTGTTCGCACTTCCGCCGTCGACATCCCGGCGTCCGTCCCGCGAGCTCCGCCCCTCGCCGCTCCCGTACGGGACCCCATCGCCGAGCGCCGCTCCGGCGCGTCCTCCGAGCCGCCGTCGCCTCGCGAACCTCGGCCTCCCCTCGCTGGACGGAGGCACGGCCTCGCCAGCGACACGCCGACCACCTCGGTGAGGAAAACCCCCTTTCCCCTCTTCTGTCCTCTCTCTCTCTCCCTCTTACTTGCTGTCTTAGAAACGAAAAAAAAGTAAGTAGTATATTAGTTAATGTTATATTATTATTATTATTATTATTATTATTTATTATTATTATTATTATTATTATTATTATTATTATTATTATTATTATTACTATTGTTATTATTATTATTAGTTTTATTATTATTATTATTATTGTTATTATTATTACTATTATTATTATTATTATTTTTATTAATATATTGTTATAAGTATTACTATTATTAGTATTACTATTATTGTTATTATTTGTTATATTAAATAAATAGATAAATAATAAATTCCAAAATTATTTTGACAAAACTTAGTATCACTAAAATATTTTTACCAATAAAAAGTTAGTTTTCTACAAAAATTTGTACTTTTACGACTTTAAAGTTTAGCCTAAAAAGTGATTTTTGATTCTTCAAGTATTTATCTAGACACATATATGATTCATAAAAATGTAGTTTACAAATTATATATATATAAATTTTCAAGTACTTACGTAGGATTATTTTCTAGTATATTATAAAATATTTTCTAAAATAATACTATATGCAATTATTTCCAAAAATTTTCTTTGATTACCATCATTGGTTGTGTCTAATCAAACACTCTTACTTTCTCGTGAACTTGGACACTTTCGCAACGACCATGGCTATTAGATAAACAGGACATGTCGGATCATTGCACCACACCAGGCGACACACCAGGCAAGACACCTTGCCTTTACTGTTTAATTTCCTGCTCAATAACATGCATGTTGTGTTTATTTTCAAGTTGTTCTTTTAAAATTATATAGATACAAATTATTATATTTTCTACAATTGGCTTAGAGTTAAGGGACCACAGTATGTGCATCTCATAAACTGTCACGATGTGCCACAGATTGTGTGTGAGTGGTGAGTCGCATATAGCTTCGGACTTGCGTACCGACCGTACATCGGTGCGTACAGGCCGTGCGTTAGGATATAACTGTCAATAGATTGTGTAGAAGACTTGGCGGTTATTAAGGATTAAACAGTGTCGTAGAGACGACCCATGTATAGTATCATTGGGGGGAGGGGACAGTTATTAGCGTAGGGGCTACATTTTATTTTTACACACATTTTAGGCCGAGGGTGACTCTTCGGAGCACTACCTTCTGTCCAAGGCCGATAGTGACTCGGATGAGCGCTACTTACTGCCACTCTTTACTTTTCTGCTGAGCCTACAGCCCCTGCGTAGAACGTTGTCCTCAAAGTGCATATCACCTAGAATGGGTAGGAACCTTTACTCATGCATACTTTTCTGTTGAGCTTATTTATTCAGTTTATCGGCATGATATTATGTGTCTTGTTACGTCCCTCTGAGGACCTGGTTTTTCTTCAGGTGTGTGTTTTCGTGATTTCTTGTAGGTGCTCTAGCTAAGGCCATGACTTGCGCTCTATTCCGTCGTGATGATTACTCTTGGATTCGTCACTTGCTCCCGCTTGTTAAATTCTTTCCTTGTATATTTTTTTCCATATTTAATTTGGTTGGTAGTGGACTTTGTCTCCGCCCAACTATGGTGTACATGACAACTCAAAGTTGCTTTTATATTATTATTTATCTTTGTGGATGAGATTTAGTGTCTTGACATTCTATAATTACAGCTTATGTATATATACGAGTCATATATTTACTCGTATGTATACAGCTGGCATGATACGTATCTAGTCTCAAGTATTTGGGACTGGGGCGTTACAGTGCCTGTGTTTGCTGAATCTGTAAGTGAAGCCTCTTGGCCGGACCTCCACTGCTACTGGCTACATGAGCATCTCGACCCCTCTTCAGTTTAAACCCTAGATCATCCTCTGTTGCCATAGCTCCTGCTAAGATCTCCGCGAAGGAAGCATCCCTGTCACTCTTGGTCAATGACCGGACCTCTCTGATCGAACCTCTGCAGAACTTCCTCGCCTTCATCTTCTCGCTCAGGTCCTCAATGAATCTGCTCAGCCGACAGAACTCTCCAGCATATTCTTCGACTGTCTGGTTCCCCTGAACCAGGCTCTCAAACTGTGCCTCTATGCCTCAAAGTGCTACATTTGGAAAGAACTGCTCCATGAACAGCGTCTTGAAGGCTGCCCAAGTCTGTCCCTCGGTTCCCACTCTGGGGTTGTCTGGTACCATGTGCGGGCCAAGTCCTGCTTCTGGCTGCCCGCAGCCTCAATCTGAAGCCGGGCTAGTATCTTTGCTAATCGGAATATCTCCTCCATATGCTCTATCTAGTCATCCGTATAGTAGATGCCTTCTGTACCAAGAAAATCCTTTGGACGCATCTTCTGAAACTCCTGGATGCCCGACGTCCTCTGATGGCACTGATGTGTCTGTGCTGGCCCATTGATGGTCACCATCTCTACTGTCGTCCGAACCAGCTGGTGGGCCTCATCTATGCCCTATCGGAATTCGGCAGTCTGGAGCTGCTGCTGCTGCCGGTGGGACTCCAAGATCCGCTCCACGAAGGAAAAAAGCTATGCAGCGTCAACCAATCCTGCAGGTGGCTGCTGATGCTGCTGCTGAAACATCTCAGGAATCACTGGGGTCGTCCTCCAAACAGGTGGAGGTGTACCCCCAAAGGCTGCAGTTGTCCCTGCCTGAATAGGAACAAAAGGTGCTACGGTCCTAGCATCCTGCTGCACTGGACGAGAGGTGGCAGAACCCCTCTCCAGCGGCTGCTGTACCAGAGCGATGTGATCATGTCTCCACCATCCTGAAGACAGATCGAACAAGGAAGTCAATACTGAGCAGGAATCAATATAATCAAAGGAGGACAGTTTATTTCAAAGAAGGCAAATCAGTAAGATGTGTAGATGGCATGATTTGAAGTAGAATTTTTCTAACTGTGAATGAGTACCTCTCCGTTAAAGCCTATCTCTCAATCCTACCACAGGCTGTAGTGATACTCTAGTTCGAATACCACTACATAAACTCGACCTGTATGGGCCACTACTAAAAACGTGTCACGACCCGCACCCAGTGTAGGGGTACGAGAAGTGGGTACGTCCAGCCTACGCCGCAGTATCGACGGTAGAAAGCTGTTCTAGGTTACTATCTAATCAACAATTCACGCAATTATATAATGTACTTGTCAAATCTCAACTCCGAACAGAGGACAAGTATAGATATAATGAAATCTCATTCACAGTCTAAGAACGATAAGATAACATAGAAGTTTATAACTAAAGACTAAACGACAACAACAAATATAAACTACTAAATATTAATATCTCAAACAAACACAAATACAAACTCAATATCTCAAGTTATTACAATTCAAGTTCTAAACATGAAACTAAAATAAGTCTACTAGCTAGTCTCCTGATCACTCCTGAGTGTCGGGGCCAAAGGTAGCTAAAACATCTCCTGGTCCATAATAAGTAGGGCAAGTATCCTCGAGGCAAGCATCTGTAATATTTTTAACAGGTCTAGTCAGGACAGGAACGAGCACAACTCATCTAAAAATCCTAAGTAAATGACAAAGGACTATAAAACAGTTATAGACAGTTGTATTGATAAACACAGCAGTTTATACGAGTAATGATGTAGAGAAACAGTTAAGGTACAAGAAAAGTAAGGTAACTAAACAAGAGGAGAAGCATGGCAAGAAAGACTGTAAAATAAGATCTAGCTGAACTAGAGTAACATGATATAAGTCCAGACATAATAATATAAGTCAAGTGTAATCCCAATGTGAGTCCAGACAATGTAAATCTAATACCAGATGAATCCAGCACAAGATGAGTCCAGTATAGGGTGAGTCCAGTTAGTGATCAATGATTCCAGGGTGAGTCCAGACAATATACTAACAGTGTGTTTTAAAATACCGAGATCGACATGTAAACAGCTGTAGGTAATACGACACATCGCACACTCGGCCAAGTGTGGGATGGCTATCTTTCCAGTATAATTCCAAGGGAGTGGTTCTAGTATTTGGGAATGTTCACATGTCTACTCTAATATTTCCTCACCCAACAAGTACAAGTGAATCCATAACCCGACACAAAAATAAGTACAAGTCCAGCCAGAACATGAATGATACCAGTAAGTGATTCCAGGGTAATTCCAGTAGGTGGTGCCAGTAGTGGTTGCAGAAATGGAGGTCAGACATGAATAAATGAGTATCGCATGAAATAGATCCAGCAATATCAAACCGTGTTTGTAACAGAGAACCAAATAGAACTAACTAGAACTGAAGTACAGTAATCGACAAGTAAATGAAAGAACTATCAGAGAATGTACTCGCCTGACACTCTGAAGAGAGCAGTGCAATATTAGATGTCTGTACCAGAGTCACAAAGTCCTAAATAGAGCAATATAGGTTATAATGTGTTTAAAATAAGGTAAATGAAGTTTACAATACAAACTATATGATTCTAGGTTAATCTAGGTCAAAGTCAACTCTTGGTCAACCCTCAAGTCAAACTAGGTCAAACTTTTAGGGTTTTGGGTCAACTCTAGTCAAACTAGGTCAATTGGTCACATATAGACTCAAAGTTGACTTTTGGTCAACTCTAGTCAATCTTGAACTATCAGGTCAAACCTTAGTCAATTCTAGGGTTTTAGAACTTATACTTATCAACCTTGGTCCAACTTTGGTCAAAAGTCCACTAATATTGGTCAACTCCAGTCAACATGGTCAATCATTGGTCAACACTAGCCTATTCTATAATATACATACATATCAAAATATGTATGCTCTTACAGATCACTAACCTAAGGCCCAAACCTAAACTGAATGTCAACCTAACAATTGAACTTCATATTAAACTCCAACTAACAAGTCAATCTCTATTGGTCACATTCCAAATGGCTAATGCCTAAGTTCTGATACAAGAGTGTCTAACTGATACTCTATCTAATTCTAAATTTTTGGAACCAGATCCCTACCTCTGAAACACCCACACAGTCACTCACTCACAACCCTCTGATAATCTCTGATACCTACTAACCCTTCATGGATTTGGCTCACTCTTGACAATCCATTCACGCAACACTCACCCACAAGACACCTATGAACACTGCCACTATGTTGGAGCCTAACCCGAGCTACCTCCTCTTGCTGATGTGCAGAGGATACTATCTCTTACCTGTCCTAATGCCACTGCTGCTACTGTTGCTTCTACCTGTCATGCTCTCCTCACTCCCTATCACACTAACACTCCAAGATACTGCTGCTGCTCACATTAATATCCTGCAGTACTGCTGCAATTCACTCCTCTGCAAGGCTAAGGCTAAGCCAACCTCCACTCAAACTCACATGTATATTCACTTTACACTTAGACTTAACTCTCACAGGTAGAGATATATGGTTAAACACACACAAAACAGATGTAGACTGCTGCTAACACATCCCCACATCTTCTAATTGACACCAACTCAAGTCCCCAAACCTCCTGATACTCGAGCCACAATCCCATCTCTCTGAACACTAATCAATACTCAATATCTATTATATATAAGACACCATATTAACAACTTAATATTATGTAAATCTCAGAAATAATTTAAACCCATTCTCGAAATATCCCAAAACTGGGAACACAGAAAACATCAAAACATAGGCTTCGAAACCCCAAAGCAACATAAACCTTTGAAAAGAAATAGTGAATCAAGTGTACAGTCATAGGGATATATTATGCATGTCCACGTGTCCCATTGTGTCCCAAAATCGGGACACGAAGTGTCAAAACTAGGGATTTTACATTGTATCAAAAAACAGTGCACTGGCTGCCTCGTACATGCATGTCGATCACAAAAGGTCATGACACATGACACGAGGAGCCTTGTGCTCGTGTCAGTAGCTAGGTGGGGTGTCAGGGTATGTGTCTAGGTGCCCGAGTCGTGTCCACGAAGTGGCATGCCCACGCACGAAGTACGTATCAAGGCACGTTTTCACTTGTGTACAGTGTTGGCAAGGACCAGTGCGTACGCAATTTCTTCGTGCACACACATCGAAGACTCATGAAACTTCATAGAAATGATGTCAGTAGATACCCCCACGTGTCCATGAAGTTTCATGGCACATGGTGTCGTGTCGTATCCGCTAGGACACTCGAACAGTAGGGGTGCCGTATGAGCCCCGTGCGGTGTCTCGTGCATGAGGTGTGTGTCCAATTTGGACACGAAAAGTGAATAGAAATCAACTCAGTAGACTTGATATGCAATATAGACCTAATTAGCTACAAACCTATGTAATTAGTTTTGAAAATTACTAAAATAATTTCCTATGTGGCATTTCACCAAACACTTATTTAAAAATACCGATACGTGTCCGATACGAACAAGAAATGGACACGAATTTCTACCAAACTTGAGCTACACCTAGGAGAACCCTAAATGGATGCATCTATGTAAAGAAATTATGAATTCATTAGGGTTTGTAGGGTTTTACCTATTGATAGTTCAAATTCAATGTAAAGAGCCTAGAGTTGATGTCTTCCTCGATTTGCTATGGTTCAAATATCCTTAAACCTTGCTAGCAAGCCTCCACAAGTCTCCTCTACTGTCGGGGATGATGATGCAATTGATTTGACTCAATGTGGATTAAATGGGAGAAGGTTAGGGAAGAACAAATTAGGGTTCTTTGTAGGTATTTAAAAAGAGGTAAGGGCTCTTAAGTGTAATACTTATAGGAGGGGAGGCTTGTATGGCTGGCCAACTAAGGGAATTAGGGTTTGGCAATAGCTAGATGTGTGGCTAAGATTCTTCCACCCAATTTCAAGTCCTCCTATTGGTTCAATTAGTCCTAAGGCTTTCTTTATACAAATATCTTAAGGAAAATATCATACTACAATAATATCTAGATATTACTAACCTTGGCACTTAGTAGGAATGTTCTAACCATGATTCTAACCTCTCCGGAACGGATGGTCCTTCGGCAAGAATTGTCGATGACAATCGAAGAAGCACGGTTTTCCTCCGTATTTTGAACGGAAAGCCTTCGTGCGGTCCATGCAATACAGACATGAGAGACGACCATGAGTGCTCAATCCAGATAATATTCTATAGGCCAAAAAGTCATTGATGGTCCACATCAGTACGGTCCTCATCTGAAAATTTTGCTTTCTAGAAACATCGTAGGTGTTGGCACCTACTTCCCACAGCTGATTTAACTCATCTATCAATGGCTGTAAATACACGTCGATGTTTTTTTTTAAATTGTTCGGACCCGGAATAATAACGGTGAGAAACATATACGGAGTCTTCATGCACATCCAAGGCGGTAGATTGTACGGAGTGACGATCACAGTCCAACACGAATACTGGGAGCCAGAAAGTCTGAATGGGGTAAAACCGTCGAAGGAGAGACCTAATCTGATATTACGCGGATCCGATGTAAAATCTGGATACTCTCGATCAGAGTGCTTCCATGCTTCTCCATTAGATGGGTGATCCAACACTCATTCGATATGTTCCCGTCTGTGCTAGCTCATATTTTCTGCAGTCTCCTTCACCATATACAACCTCTGCAACCGCGACGTCAACGGCAAGTAGTTACTCATTTTTTTAAATCATGTATTTAAAGGCTAACATCCGTTGTATAGTCATTTTTTATATAATGGAACTGTATTCAGTAAATTGTACTCGTTCCATCCTGACTGGGTAACCCAACATTTTTCAGGTTAATCGCGACTTATCTTAGATTTGGGGAGACATGGGTATATGCAGAGTCCTAGTTAGATGGTTGAGTATTCAGTTACTAGCATTTTATAATTCCTTGTGAGACCTTGTACTTTGTATCAAATGTAAATATTGAATATTGTAATCCATTTAGTTTTGTGAATGAGCAAATAAAGTATATTATTATTTTGTGATATCGAGCATCATGGCCTTGACAGCGTTCTAACGCCGACACTGCGGCGTAGGTGGGCTTGGACACGCACTCGTATCCCGAAAAGCGAGTACGGGTCGTGACAGGGAGTCCAACTTGAACTTGTTGTCTTGTAGCGATCAGCACCACATAATCTGCACACGTCTTCATCCTTGTCGTCCTTGTAGTACAACATGCACCCGTTGTGACATGCATCAATTTTCTCGTATCCTATCCAGAGAGATCTCACCATCTTCTTAGACCGGTAGAAGTCTGTAGGTAACTTTGTACCTTCCGACAAGATCTCTATAATCAACTCGATGATTCGGTTGTAGCATTCTTGAGACATGTTAAAATCAGACTTGATGCTCAGCAGTCTTGTAACCACCTCCAACAGTGAATGATCCTCACAACCAGGTTACATAGGAGTCCTTGCATTCTCCAGCAACTCTATGAACTTCGTAGCATCGGCATTCCGTACCTCCTCTATCGCAGCATGATTGTCTGGATCAAAACTAGGCCCCGTAGCATCAAAAACCATGTTCACCCACCCTTCGTCATAACTAGCGTGGTTATGGACATCCATATACAGGAAATTAGGTTCCAGCTCCGATGCTAAAGGCACAAGTTCTCCGTGTGACGTCCACTGATAGTAATTCGGCATAAAACCTCTCGAGTATAAATGATATGTCACATCCACTTCTTGATGATATTTTATGTTGCAATATCTCATAAATGGATACTTAATTTTGGTACAGTCAATGTACCAAGGGAAAGCCTTGGCGAACTACAAGAATTTCTCTACCCCATGTATAAATTCATCCCGCACACCATACATGTAGTGACCCGCTCTGCCCTAGCGGAACGCCGATTCAAACGGCAAGTGCAACGACTCAAACGAGCCGTCGACCCGAAGAGTTGGCATCGACCTGATGAAGAATCGATACAAGGCTTACATTGGCCCGTCAAGATGAATCCAGACTTACACTTTCAAAGGCGCGCTCGGAGTATCGCTCGGCCGATGCGAACATCGCTAAGGTGGGTAGCTCCGATGAACCCGTCTTTGCTTAGCCTAGACACATAATAATACGGACACTATCACTGAAATCGCTAGGCGATAACACCGCGCATGCTAATAAATGACCCAACGCACCTAGCTAAGGGATTAATCCCATCTTGTATGCTTGTATAGAATATGGAAATTATGAGAACTCTCGCACCGCGCTCCACGCTCGTGCTAAGGCACAAGCTTACGTTTACGTCTCTGATGCGTTCAACAATGAAACAATGAATGGTTTACAACAATGAAACGGGAAGACTATCAACATAGTCGTTCCGAGTAGAGCTTAGCAATATTGAAAGGCTATGGGACCGATGGGTCGCCAAGGCGACTCCCGCACGGGGAGTTGCAAAACATATAATTGAATGAATGAACGAATAAGTGAATGAATGAATCAACGAATGAAAGAATGAATACATGAATGAATCGATGAACAAACGGACAAGTGAAACAAAGAAAAGAAAGAATGAATGAAATATAAGAGAGAAAAGAAATGGTTAGCGACAGGTGTGACGGGCACGTGCAACGGGGCTCGCTATCCGCGCTGTACGGACGCCAACCTGGTCGATAACGCATTGCGGCTAAGGGTTAGCCTATGACGATAATAATACGAAATGGTCGTAGACAAACGGTACGAGCGAGGGGTGGCGTATGCTGTGTCCGTAAAGGAAAAGGGATTCCGCGGCATGATCAAAGGAGGGATATGCCGGCCTAGGTGGGATCAAAGTCATGGCTTACGGGCTGCCTGGGTGCGGACTCGGCCACCCGGGGGACGTAAGTGCAGGAGTATTTCAAGAGACTATCGGGGTGTGTGCCAGTCCTCACCCTATGCTAGTTGAGAAATACCACGGCTTGGATGTCCAAAATGACTTGTGGTGCCAGCGACCAGTGCATATAGAGTTAAGTGGGCTTTGCTGGTGGCGATCCACGTGCAAGTCCTTGCTTTGAAATCAAAGTAGTCTAAGTTAACAAAATGAAGTGCCTTATGAATATGTTTGAAATGTGATACACCAAATGAAAATGAGAAATAGCTGCAAGTGTAGATAACGTGCCTACGACATGCTAGAATCCGAGGCAGGGACACGCATTTGACATAGAAAAGTTTATATTGATTTGTTGACTAACTTGGTTTACTTTGGACAGGGAAGACCGGACGGTAAGTATGGGTAAGTCGTGCATTCATTTTCATGCACACACTTGAATTCGGCAACACGAGATAGGTCATGAAATATACCATGAAACTGATCCTAAGGCAAGATTAGAAAGACAATGAATGATAGATGTTGCACAAAAGTAAATGGAACGTGTTTGGTAATGATAGCGTTGTGGGCGAGCTAGCCTCCCCACCAGTGCATAACAATGTACTGATAACCCTACAGTTTGCTTGCAGGAAGCAGGAAACGTCGGCGGTACGGAACTTTCCTCGAACGTGCTCAGGCGCGGAGCTATCTCTCGAGCCTTGGAGCATTACAAGGAGCTGGAGCACCATATACAGGACATAATGTATTGGAACATCGTCATGTATCATTCCATCTTGTAAGCCACTTGGTACGCCTTTTATGTTTCAGAGAGAGAGCTTGAGCGATTTGTAATATCAGCCTAGCGCCGCTTGTAACCTTCGTGAATATCAATAAAGAGTTCGAATTTGCTTCTACTTGTGCTTATATACTTTCCGCTGCAATGGGGACACTCTGTGCGACTCTGTGGCCTAGCTAAATCGGCCGTTTCTGGACTTGGCCTTGCACGGGCACAACCTAGGCCCGTGCGGCATCACGCCTTAGCGAGGACGATCGCTCCTACGGGAGCGGGGCGTGACAGATTGGTATCAAAGCACGGCTTTACGTCCTTGGACTTCATGTCGATTTCTCAGTTTTGAAAGCTCGTCGTACGAAAAAGAAGTGTACGCTCTCTCTCGTTGTGCCTTGGGATGTTCCATACATAAGTCTAATACTTTCAAAAGCTCGTGCGAGTACTCGGTTGGACGGGATCGATAGGCGAAGGCCTTTGTGCCACCACGACGGACTTGAGTTGGAAGGAACCGATGCTAAGAGAATTAGCAAACGCAGTGCATACTTGAATGAGCTTACGCTGACAGCAAACGAGTACATGAGACCAAAGTATAGTTCGAATGGGATGGTTATGTACGCAGCCTTTTGGCTAAGTTGTGCAGAGTATCGCGCACCTAGACCTTCTGGTGCAAACGAGTTGTGAGTGAGATCGATTATCGCTCGAACGAGGATAAGTGAGCATGCGAACTCGAATATAGTCCGCACGGGATAGCTATGCACACGGCCTTTTGGCTAAGTTGTGTCGTGTGTCGCACACCTCGACTTCTGGTGCAATCGAGTTACGAGCGATATCAAGTACCGCTCGGTCGGGAACGGATATACACTTAGAGTGTATATCGATAGGAACGCTATCAA
This sequence comes from Iris pallida, assembly GCA_029216955.1. NCBI lineage: Eukaryota > Viridiplantae > Streptophyta > Magnoliopsida > Asparagales > Iridaceae > Iris > Iris pallida. The sequence continues at coordinate 914,985 of JANAVB010032819.1, read as the reverse complement.
ACTAACGTTTAGGCGTACACGAAAGATTGGCTTGGATTTGAGGATTAATGCATGAACGACTTAGTACGTCGAGGCGACATGAGCGATTACGCTAGAGATTCGTCGAACGAATCTGAAGGATGTCTTAGCGCATGACACGAACGTGATTGAGGACTAGATCATATGGCTTGAATTCGAGTGGTGTATGAGATAGGTTCGGAGAAGAATAAGAGTGAGTGACGATGACTAGTCGAGTGGCTCGAACCCTGAGTGGTGTATGGACGTTATAGAAATTGTTCGAGCGAGGACTACAAGATATACGGATAGAACGGGTATGTCGGCGAGGCGATGCGATCGTGCAGAGCCTTAGAACGCGTCACGCTTAGTTGATCGTGGCTTCGTGTGTTCCAAACGAGATGTCGTTCGGACAACTTGTGAATGAGCAACGCGAGTTAGAAAACGATTTGGAACGATGAATGAAAGTGAATGGTCTTGATCGAGGAAACATAGAGGATCGCGCGTACGATTTGGGATTGATTCAAATGAAATATGACTTGAGTTTTGAACAACGATCTTGAAACAAGCTTGAGGAATAGCGATCGAACTTGATCTTGAATATCGAGAAAATTGTGGAATATCCAACTCGGACAACAGCATCAACGTACGACTCGAAATCGGTTGCAAAGGAAGATCGTCAGGTTACGCATATCGTCGATGGTATTGAGGCCTATCAAAGATCGATATACGATAACTCGGGGGCACTCTGACTCGACGAATGACGGTCGTACAAATGTCATTGTTCCGTTGGACGCTATACTTGAAATGTTAATAATGTGTCGAGGAAAAGATAGATTTGGCTCGAGAATTTTTTAGTTGAACGAAATATAAACGGACTATCGATCTTGGCTTGGATAGAAAATAAAATGCTTGGATTTGCTTCGTTGACAACCACAACGTTGACGTTCTTGTCTTATGCGAGCGCAACTCCAGCCTTGCACATGCGTCACGCCGGATTAGGACGATCACTCCGCGTGAGCGCCGATATGGTAATTCATACGGCGGGAGTGATTGAACTTGGATGGCATGGCAATTTGATTGCTTCGACTTGTGGTTTGACGCGAAGGTGGACTCGGGAATGAATTTGTGTGCTTGACGATTGAAATTGAGGATTGTGTAGGTCCAATCCGCGTATCGAGAATAGGTTAGTCTAAAACTCAAACAAGAGTTACGCCCCAATGAGAATGATTATTCCGCGGGAGCGTTGTATGGTGATTCATGAACTGCCGTGGATAATCGGACTCGCGTGAGATTGGGGCACAATGTATTGTCGAGCTGGATGACCTCGTGATCGAATACACGAATTGGTTAGAACTTGTGATTGAACGGAATTGAATGTGTGTGCAACGTAAGTCTTGATGCGAATTAGATGATCATGCTCGATGTTTAGAAATCTGAGTGACGCGAGCTTGGGTAGAAACTCCCGTACAAACGAACAAATGGTTTGACCATAGGATTTGGGGCGAGCGTCGTACAACGACCTTGCACGATGAGCCACGGACTTGACGTGTAACTATGACCTGGTGAGCTGACCTAGCGGATAGGCGGACGACCCTATGCCGAGTGATTGAACCTGTGCGATGGCATTTACAGTATCGTCTGGACGGATGATAGACTTGGGAAAACGAGACTTAGAGTAGGATGGAAAACTAGGAGTGTGCGTGAACGACGACGAAATTAGCCCCAAACGAAGGGAGTGATAGGGATGGATGATGCGCAAGTAAAGTTGGGATAACGAATTGAATCATTGGTCGGAAGACATACTCGATGATAGTACAATACTTGGTCTCGAATCCGACGGGAATTACTTAGACTTGGTCGACTCCGCTAAGAAGAAATCATATTGATTTTGTTGGCAAGAGCGCTTGAGAAGCGAATCGAATCATCTCGAGGACCGAGATAAACGACATATGTAATACACAAATGAGTTCGGTTTTAAATCGAAGTTAGCAAAGCGATCGGCAAATCAAAACTATCACAAGTAGCTTGTTCGACTTCGCTAGTCGCTAAGCTTGGTTGAAATGTATGTATTCGAGGGACGCCTTGGATACGTGCACGATCCAAACTCAGCGATATGATGAACTCGAATGCAGCTGCAAGTGGGTGTTGCGATGCGCATAAACGAAAGTGAGTTTGCCTCATCCTACGACACTCGTATTTGACGAATTTCAACGCACCTCGTACGACCGTTTCAGTCCCATGATACGTCGAAAAAAACAACCGAGTCGAAGAAACACTTGAATTGAATAAGTGCCATCAACTCTAAAATGAATGAAAAGTTATCCAATAAAAATCGACCAAATGTATGCGACGCAAAACTTGGAAAGTTATTGAGTATAGTTCGGTGCCATAGAACGATAGAGCCGTTCGATGGGGATTGCCTAAGAAACACGACGACGCGAGTTAAGGAATGGTAGGATGACCTGCACTCAGGAAGTCTCGAGGACGAGACTTGTTTTGAGTGGTGTATTATGTAGTGACCCGCTCCGCCCTAGCGGAACGCCGATTCAAACGGCAAGTGCAACGACTCAAACGAGCCGTCGACCCGAAGAGTTGGCATCGACCTGATGAAGAATCGATACAAGGCTTACATTGGCCCGTCAAGATGAATCCAGACTTAGACTTTCAAAGGCGCGCTCGGAGTATCGCTCGGCTGATGCGAACATCGCTAAGGTGGGTGGCTCCGATGAACCCGTCTTTGCTTAGCCTAGACGTATAATAATATGGACACTATCACTGAAATCGCTAGGCGATAACACCGCGCATGCTAATAAATGACCCAACGTACCTAGCTAAGGGATTAATCCCATCTTGTATGCTTGTATAGAATATGGAAAAGAATATGGAAATTGTGAGAACTCTCGCACCGCGCTCCACGCTCGTGCTAAGGCACAAGCTTATGTTTACGTCTCTGATACGTTCAACAATGAAACAATGAATGGTTTACAACAATGAAACGGGAAGACTATCAACATAGTCGTTCCGAGTAGAGCTTAGAAACATTGAAAGGCTATGGGACCGATGGGTCGCCAAGGCGACTCCTGCACGGGGAGTTATAAAATGTATAATTGAATGAATGAACGAATAAGTGAATGAATGAATCAACGAATGAAAGAATGAATACATGAATGAATCGATGAACAAACAGACAAGTGAAACAAAGAAAGAAAGAATGAATGAAAGATAAGAGAGGAAAGAAATGGTTAGCGACAGGTGTGACGGGCACGTGCAACGGGGCTCGCTACCCGTGCTGTACGGACGCCAACCTGGTCGATAACGCATTGCGGCTAAGGGTTAGCCTATGACGATAATAATACGAAATGGTCGTGGACAAACGGCACGAGCGAGGGGTGGCGTATGCTGTGTCCGTAAAGGAAAAGGGATTCCGCGGCATGATCAAAGGGGGATATGCCGGCCTAGGCGGATCAAAGTCATGGCTTACGGGCTGCCTGGGTGCGGACTCGGCCACCCGGGGGACGTAAGTACAGGAGTATTTCAAGAGACTATCGGGGTGTGTGCCAGTCCACCCTATGCTAGTTGAGAAATACCACGGCTTGGACGTCCAAAATAGCTTGTGGTGCCAGCGACCGGTGCATATAGAGTTAAGTGGGCTTTGCTGGTGGCGATCCACGTGCAAGTCTTGCATTGAAATCAAAGTAGTCTAAGTTAACAAAATGAAGTGCCTTATGAATACGTTTGAAATGTGATACACCAAATGAAAATGAGAAATAGCTGCAAGTGTAGATAACGTGCCTACGACATGCTAGAATCCGAGGCAGGGACACGCATTTGATATAGAAAAGTTCATATTGATTTGTTGACTAACTTGGTTTATTTTGGATAGGGAAGACCGGACGGTAAGTATGGGTAAGTCGTGCATTCATTTCATGCACACACTTGAATTCGGCAACACGAGATAGGTCATAAAATATACCATAAACTGATCCTAAGCAAGATTAGAAAGACAATGAATGATAGATGTTGCACAAAAGTAAATGGAATGTGTTTGGTAATGATAACGTTGTGGGCGAGCTAGCCTCCCCACCAGTGCATAACAATGTACTGATAACCCCATAGTTTGCTTGCAGAAAGCAGGAAACGTCGGCGGTGCGAGCTTTCCTCGAACGTGCTAAGGCGCGGAGCTATCTCTCGAGCCTTGGAGTATTGCAAGGAGCTGGAGCACCATATACAGGACATAATGTATTGAACATCGTCATGTATCATTCCATCTTGTAAGCCACTTGGCACGCCTTTTATGTTTCAGAGAGAGAGCTTGAGCGATTTGTAATATCGGCCTAGCGCGCTTGTAACCTTCGTGAATATCAATAAAGAGTTCGAATTTGCTTCTACTTGTGCTTATATACTTTCCGCTGCAATGGGGACACTCTGTGCGACTCTGTGGCCTAGCTAAATCGGCCGTTTCTGGACTTGGCCTTGCACGGGCGCAACCTAAGCCCGTACGGCATCACGCCTTAGCGAGGACGATCGCTCCTACGGGAGCGGGGCGTGACAATACATGTCATCGGATGACGATTGTACATCCATAAACTATGCCGCAGATAGTAATTCATATCCATTTAACAATAATTCTGCAAAGATAGATACACATTATTCGAGTATATTCCAAATTGATGCATATAGACACATGAGTATCAAATGAGTGTCATCACATGTTCAACAAGAAGGCCCCCTCTCTGACCTCCCTCTACTTCCCTACTTTTCATTCGACTCTTTCAGCATCCTATTCTGCATCATATGATATCTTTCTCAACCTCAGCCTTGAGAAGTGTGAAAATATTAATGTTAACCAAGGTTCACAGTATCGATATCGGTATCAAAATCGGTTTTAGTATCATTTATGGTAGATATCCTGAGTCTCATAGCTTCCGCTAGCAAAGCACAATGTAGAGCCAAACGTGAAGCAGCGCTTCACATTCAAAATATTAGAAGTAAAATTTTTTTGATTGGTGGTGGGACAAGTCAGAATCCTTTCTCGCCCCACTACCAATCGAAAACTTTTTACTTCTAATATTTTGAATATGATGCTCTGCTTCACGTTTGGCTCTACATTGTGCTCTACTAGCGGAAGCTATAAGATTCATGATATCAACCGTAAATGATATCAATAACGATATCGATATCGAAATCGATACTGTGAACCTTGGTTAATATTAGTATTTCCACACTTCTCTAGGGTGAGGTTGAGGTAGATATCCAATGATACAGAATAGCCGGCTCAATGACCCAAATGTGAAGAAAGGAAGTAGGGAAGCTCACTCTATATACTCTAGGATACTACGATATACTACTAGTATACTCACTCTATGCACTCTTACTTATGCAAGCATTTTGAGGCAATCATCGTTATACTAGATTTTCGAAAAAATCTATAACTCTGATAGGCCCAAAAGGCTTGGCATAAGTAAATTTAATTTATATAGAAGGGCTCAAAACACTGTACCAATCATACCTAAACTTCTAGGATACTCTATACACTGTAGGTACTAGGATACTTCTTAGCAAGGTTTTCAGAGTAGGTAATCCCCAATATCTTAGGATACTCTATACACTCCAGAGGATACTCTATAGGTACTAGGATACTCTATACACTCTAGGTACTAGGATACTCTATATATACACTCTAGGTACTAGGATACTCTATATAGTTAAGTTCACAGTATCGGTATCGGAATCGGTATCGGACTATTCCTACGAGTATTGGTATCGGCGATATCGGTAGTATCGGCGGTTTCAGATCGGAGTATCAAATTTTTTGGTATCGAAAAAAATAATTATTAATAAATTATTTAAATTTAAAATATATATTTTTACATTTAGGCATAATTTAAGTATTTTCAGTGTTTGAAATTAAATAATATTGTAATCACCCTTAGCGATTGGTTTACATATAATAGATTAATTTTCTTCTTTTACATGTTTTTACAATCTTATTATGCTTTAAACCCTTGATCATTTGTCTTTTTTGTTTAATTTTTTTGCCGAATTGACCGAAAAAGAGACCCTCAATGTTGGTATCGGTAAGTATCGGGTATCGGTCGGTATCGGATCGGGACATGCTAAACCGTATCGGATCGGTATCGGCCGATACTTTAAACCATGCTATATACTTCTTAGGATACCTCATTTTCTAACCTGTCACAGGATACTCACCTCCTAGACACTCAAGTTCACTCATAGGATACCTCACTCTAACACTCACTTACGAGGATGCACATTAGCCCATAGCCACTCATTTGTTCTCATAATGGGGTTGCCATATAAAACTATTTTTGACAGTCCCCTCCTCTCCAAACTGTAACATACTCACAAGCATGTGAGTGTGACACACTAAACAGCGTATCGTGTCAGCGTGTATATGTGTCATATCAGCGTATCGTGTCAGTATGTCATGTCAGCGTGTGTACGTACCGTGTCAGCGTGTGTGTGTGTCGTGTCAGAGTGTGTGCATGTCATGTCCGTGTCAGTACGTCAGGAGAAGGGAGCTAGGGTTAGGGTTTACCTGCCTTGGTCGGAGTTGGGTCGGGGTCACCGGGGATGGAGCAGCGGCGGAGGGGACTAGTCGGGTCAGCGTCTACGAGGGGACTCGACGGTGGAGGTGCGACGGAGGGACATGGGTCGTCGATGGAGGGGAGTCGCCAAGGGGAGGGGGTCACTGCGGGGAGGGGTCGTCGGAGACGAGCGGAGGGGGAGGGAGGAGATCATCGTAGACAAGAGGGGGAGGAGAATAGGGTTTTGGGGCTCGAGGCGCACGGGATATCGAAATTTTTGGGGAAAAGAAAATGAATTCAATCGGTTCCCAGCACCCTAAATGAAAGATTTTAGCGAGCTAAACGTCACTGTTAACTAATAAACTTGCGACGTACTAGAGTAAGAGTCAGAAAACATCACTGAATAAAATCAATCAGCGTCATTCTGCGGCTAAACTGCGACTTGTTCGTTCTAAACCATAATACTAGTCGCTGTTAGTCGCTAAACGTCGTTGAATACGACGTTCAACGACATCCCTTTGATACATCGCTAAATATACAAAAAAATAGTGACATATTTAGCCGGAGTCGCTAATATCATCGCTAATATGACTTATTTTGGTAGTGACAATTGTGTGCAACCACAACGTCCTGCTCTACCTTGGGCTCGTCAAACCTACCTTTGAAGCCAATTCGTGTAGTTGATGCTCCTACTCCACCTTGAGAAGAGTCCATATAATCTGATTATATACATGAAAATCAGTACCATCTGCCTAGAACCATTAGAGTCGCTCAAACTAGCCCTATAACCATGGGCTCTAATACCACTTGCTGGGGAACGCGATGTCACTACAAGAAAACTAACGATTCTTGACAGTTTATAAGTTGACGTTCGTTGAAACCGTCAACAATAGTGGTTATCTTGACGATTTTAGGCTTACGTTAAGGGATGACAAAATTTTTGTCACTTTAGCAATTTTATAGCATATATGTTGACGGTTTCGAAGGATCCGTCAAGAAATAATATTTTTTATAGTGACGGTGTGTTGATAACCGTCAAGTAATGCATGTGCGAAAAAATTACCATGCATATTTCAGCTACCATTTTAGTAATTTTTTTGAAATTTTTTGAACATCTATGTTGACGGTCGGATAAAACCTCAAAAGCTGCTCCTATGGAGTGAAACTCCCGATCCCTTTAAAAAACCCTCGAAGGGGTTCTTTCATCTCCCTCATCCTCCTTCCTCACCACCAGCTCCTCCCTATTTGACTCCTCCTCCTCCTTACACGGCCTTCTGCTCCCCGCCCGCTCCGTCTCACTCCGAAGAATCTGCCATCTCCGCCATCTCCCGCTCCCGCGACCTCCACCTCTCCGTTCTCCACTCTAACCCTGACCCCCACCTTTCTGCCGCCTCTTCTTCCTGCCAAACCCCAAATTTTGAACCCTATGAAGCCCGCTAATCCTTTCCTTTCTATTTCTAGTTTTGGAAATTTAGGGTTAGGGTTTCCCAAAAACCCCCAAATTTTAAGCTCATCGGAGAGCAGAAGCGGCACGGGATGGCGATTGACGGGAAGCAGCCCAAGGTCATCGTAGGTCTGGCCGACTGAAGGGGCTTTCTTCTACTCATCTCCCCAAGGTGATCTCCTGATCTACTTCAATCGATAAAATGATACATTTAATAATTTACGATTGTACAAATAATACATCCATTAGGAGGATTTTAGGTTCTGATCTAGAGACTAGTGATTATCTAAGTCTTTCTCTACCAACATTACTTCCATTTTAATTTTCATGGATTTTTTTTCTATTTCATTTAAAACTGACTTTTTCCCTATTATGATGAATGGTTCAGGCTAAGAACCCACGTTGAGCTTCGCAACCCCGCATCATAGGTCGAGTCAACCTGATGCCTCTTCTCCCCAAGGTTTATTCTTGTCATTTGCTTCTTTTAGCTAGGATGAAACAATGTTGTATATTTTTTAAATATAGAAATATTTGGTATAGTTTCCTTGATTGGAGTCGAAGAGCAAGTGGAACCTATTCCTGCTGTTTGTGACTACGAAATCCTTCACAATGCGAGGATTTCAGAGAACAAGGTTGGTTTCTTCTTTTTGATGGGTCTTTTGAAAATTTACGATAGAATTGACTGATTTTTTCTAACATAATGTCAATGATTTGAATGCTCAATTTGCATCTCTTGCGCTCAATCGTAGAGTCAAAGAGTTTCGGGTATTTGTTTCCTCTGCCAAACCCGTCAAATGTGCTAATCAGAAAAGGAGGCAAGATATTTCGACTCTACGGCATCGTTTCGAGCGTTTGAAGGGGAAGCCTGTAGACTCAGGTTCCTCAGCCAGTATAGGTTTATAGACTAACTTTTATGTGCTTAATGTACTAGCTAATAGTACAATAATCTGTTAGTTACTAAATGTACTTGTGTGTGTAATATTTTTTTTTGATGCTTATTTGGAGGAAAAAAATACGAATCAGGACCGGCTAAGTACCTCCTCCGGTGCACCACCAAATAACTACTACGTAAAGTCGCCGTCATCATAAGTTGGGCATCGGGACTAAGAATGGCTTTGCTGCACCAGCCTACCGTTACTATGTAAGTCACCATCATCATGAGTTATGGTCCAATAGTTAGTGATGTTCTTGATAGTGGTTGGTTTCATACAGTAAGTTCCAAAGGAGTACCATACATCCTCATGTGCAGAAAAATCCAATCCATCATGAATATCCTACATTTTGAGGGACAAGTTTTTGAAAATTTTTGCACCCGTACAATAAAAAAACAAATGCATGATGTATCAAGTACATGTTGGTTATCACAATGAAATAAACTAAGACGATAATTTTGACATAAAGTCAAAATTATCACAAAAGAAATTTTACATATCACTATCTCAAATGCATTGTGACACATAATACTCACAAAAATTTTATTAACTGCAGTATCATATCATATGTTCTTCTTGGCAGGATATCTATTATATTTCCAAATAGTGTAATTATGTTATCACAGATCCTTTTACATTTGGTAAAAATGTTCAGCTTGCACTGATGCCTAGAAGCCACAGGTCCTTCTTTGTTACTAATTATAGTTTCATTTAAATCACCACTATCAAGTTTTCTGCTTCTTCTCTCACTTGGTTTTTTTACATTTTCTTATGTCATTTTTTCTTCTGAAAATGGTGTAACTTATGCTACTTTTGGTATTAGAAGTTTAATTTTTAGTATGGGATTAGGTTCGGACTTTGATTCAGTGTGATAATGCTTCTTCTTTGTTTGGTCTGTTTCCTAATTATACTTTAAGCTCTTGACATCAATACTATGAAGTTTTCTGCTTGTTCTCCCATGTGGTTCATTTATAAACATAATTTTGCTATTATTGTCTTCTTTATTTGTGTTTATAATTACTTTATGAATTATATGAAAATAAAATAAATACACATTCCAAATTTGCAACAACAAGATATCAGGCTCAAATGATGCATCTTCCTTGACTTAGTTACACTAAACCTTTTTTCCTGCTTCTCTATATGATCTTTACTTAATTTTAGAATTTGGTATCTTTTATTTATTTTTTGGCTGGTATTAGGAATATATAAAAAAAGCTTTTCAATAACAAGATATTATATTTTAAAGATGTTGGCAAATATATCATTTTGAAGCCATTTCCTTCTTGGTTTGATTCAGTAATGACTATTCGGTAGATAACTAAATAGTGTTTCTTTATATGTGTTAAAGCCTAAATACCTGAAGCCAGTTGTTTCCTTCAACAATATGGAGGTCTTCTACTTTTTTTACTCTGGTGGGTCATCTGAAAACATACTATTTATTGAAAAGTTTATTGTGTGGTAAGAGAAAGCTACCTTCTTTTTTGTTGATTTTTTTTTTTATTTGTAATTTATTAAGGCTTTGGTATGAGAGGATTATAGAGCAGGAAGGGCCAAGATCCATAAAAGCCATTTCCATGATGTATGCGAAGCATTGTTGATGTATCTGATTCAAGCGCCGACATGGGAGGAACCAAGTTTCTTACTGATATAGCTCATAGAGATGGTATTTCTGGACATCTATTTTTTGGGGTCATTTTCTGTAGTTTATATTGGTTTACATTGTGTTGTTGACACCTTAAAGTCTACAAATAGAACCTATAAGAATGGCATATTCTGTGATTTCATTTTCAGTGTTGCGTATTTTGTATAATTTATTATTTCTGTGTCCATGGTTGCGTATATCTAAAATATATTGAAGAGTATGATATTAGTTAAACAAAGTTGAACTTTTATGTTTACTATAATTATCCATGTCTAGTTAACAATGCCCATGTGTTACTGATACATCAAAGATCAATTTTTCCATGTGGAATTCATAGGAGTGTCTTCGAATGAATTGTAGTATGTAGTTTGTTTTGTGTAATGTGGATCAGATCATTTTTTTGAAAAGTACATGCCCTTGAAACGCCGTAGTTTGAAGTTCCTTAGGTTCATCATCCTTTTTTTTCTTTTAAGTTCAATGTATATATCCCCCTCACGACAGACTTTTATATTTCCTTTGATTGAAAGTCCCCTTAATTTGCTTGTTGGTGAAATATTCTCATAGTTTGTTGTGAAATTTTGGTAATTTGGTATTTTGGTATATCCCCCTCACCACCACATTCTAGATAAGAGTATTTTGGTAATTGTAAAAATTTGATATTTTTATATCATTAATTTGATAATTGTATTTTTGGAATATTTTAATATTATTTTAATTGATTAATTGTGTAGTACTTTTAGAAAGTGAAACCCTAGAACTAATTTGACTAGAGACTAACCATGAATTCTTGAGACTTAGTTAGTAGACTTAGATTAGTTAGTTGGGCTCTAATTAGTCTAGAATGGCTAGAAAAGATTAGAGTTCTAATTATTTAATAAGCCACTTTGGGTCTTTAGCTAAAAGGGCTAGTTTTATAACATAGAAAGGAGGTATTGGGCCTTGCAAGCAACCAAACCCTAGCCCACACCAGGTCGGTCAATTACAGCAGCCCCACCCCTATATATTATCATCTACATGAAACCCTAGTCTCTCTCTCATTGCAAAACCCTAACCCTAATTGAGTTCTTCTTCAACAGTTGCTATATCCTTCAAATCATCTCCAAATCCAACCAAATGAATTGCGTTGTGATCCTTGGGAGGAGAGCAAGTTGCAGGAGGCTTGCTAGTAAAGAATTGGAGGCATTTGACTGTAGGATTTTGGGTATCGAGATATTTTGGAGACTTTTGTATTAAGATTCCAACTCTCAATAGGTAAATGCTTCTAAACTCTTTTAAATTATGATTTCTCTTCATAGAAGCATGCATCTAGGTACCCTAGACCTGTAGATGTAGTTTGGTAAGATTTCATGTCTGTTTGATATATGTATCGGAGGCATATCGGTGTACTATAACATGTGTTCGATGAAATGTCTCTAAGAATTAAAAGTTGTTATTTTTCAAAACTAAATATACTTGTAGCCCTATATGAGGGGATTTTAAAACATATTTTTTGGGTTTATTTTGACACTGTTTTTGTGTCCAAATCGGACACGGGGACGTAGCACAGGCCCCGTGCACTGTCTTGCATCTCGAGTGCCATAACTTGATGGACAGGACACCATTTGACACCAAAATTGGTGGATACGTGGGGGCTATGTCTGACAACATGCTCCCAAAATTTGGGGTGATTTACTGAGTGGTTTGGGAATATCGCACCCGCATGGATTTTGGGCTATTGTGCACGCACGAAAAATCTGCCCTGACACGCATTTATAGCACCGATACGAGGACTCAAAATAGGTGTCCCATACCTAGCCCTATACCTAGGCTACCCACAGCCCTGACCACGAGACTTGTGATCGTGTCCTATTGGGGCCGACACACGTGCACGAGGCAGCACACATGTACGCGTACGCCTCCCCTGACACAGAGTTCGTGCATGGACACGACGACTCGTGGACATGATGCTGGCCTTGGGACACGTACCCTAACACCCTACCTACCCTCTGGCATGAGCACGAGGCTTCTCGTTGGACACGACGAGTCCTACGTTGCTCGACACACCCCGCACACGATACTGTTTTCGGATACGCACTGTTTGGACAACTTGGACACAGTTTTGGCTCGGTATGAACACGAGCATGTCACACACATACCCCCTTTCCTGTTTTCCAGTTTGCACGAGGTATGGTTGTGTGTTTGAGATTTTAGGTTGTGAGTTGGGATGAGGTATGGTTATGTTGTTTTTAAAATTTGATATTTGAGAATTGGATTTGGTTTTGAGTTGAGCTTCTATTCTCAGATTTTTGGTAAGGTAAGTTTCGTGTTTTGAGAGTTAATAGCTAACTGGGATTTGGATTAGTTAGTCTTATCGAGTTTTCTTCACATTTGGGTTCTAAGTATATATAGGTTTAAACAGGCCTTCTCGAGAAAAAATATATTTAAATTTAATTTAGATAATTTAATATAATTTTTCCAGGATTTAATTTGTATATTTGCCATTCTATAAAAATAGGAAAACAGAACTCATTTTCAAAGTACTTATGTTTATTGATTTTAATAAATATCTATGGTAGTTTATAAATTCTAGAAAAACTAGTATAAATTTCTATAATTAGCAAGGATCATTTTGGTACTTTATTTTATATATTGGAGCTTTTTGGCTATCTTAATAATTGTTGGAACACAGTATACAATCTGATTTATTAATTAAATAATTATGTCTTGTGAAGTTATGTGTGATTTTGGGATATTTTAGTATTGGAACCTTACCCTACCTTAGTATAGAGACCCTAAAAAGTTGGTTTAGGTATTGTGTCACCCCACATTGGTATCCTATGCTAAAGTCATCATTTAGCTAGGAGTCCAGTTAGAAAGTCGTGTCACACCACCATTGTCCTAGTATTGAACTTATTATAAAAACTAAGATTGTATATCCTTTTCTTATAGTGACAGGACACAGGACATCTATAGATTCGTATTCATATCCTTGCTTTGCACGAGGCAAGTACCCCTACAACTTTATTTACTGTATATGATAATAAACTGTGAATGAATCATATTAAAATACTGTTTTTTGAACTGCAAGTCATGTCTTCACATGCTTCATACGGTTCTCAGTACCTACCATACTTTATACTGCTCTTAGTATCACTCACATGTTATGACTTGGGTTATGGGAAAACTGATAGCTGAGTATGTGATCATTCCCCCTTCTCCCGTACGTATGTACCGAGCAAGGTCGTATTTTATATGCATACCTTATCGTAGGCCATTATCCTGCATTTCTGTACGTATATATACCTATACTTGTACACTTGTACATATGTACATTTAATTACATATAGACTTGTATACCGATACATTTTATACCTATTGACGATCACGTGCCTAATCTAGTTTTAAACATTACATGTACATCTGTCGCCATGACAAATATCCTTGATATGATAGATTGTGATATGCCATGATTTCCTGTTATTATATCTCTTTTTCATTCTATGCTCAGTTTATTCTGTTTGTAGAACCAGTACTTGCTCCCGTCCTGACAGGATAACGTTATAGGTATACTTACCGAGGAGGAGTTGCTATGTGATTCCTATTATGGGGTCACCATTGAGGATCAGGCTTTAGCCCACAAAGATGTACCTGCGGGAAAACTCGTCTAGTTTGTTATTTTAGTTGCTCTGGACTTTGAGAGTAGGACTGTTTAGACTATATTTTGATACTGGACCTGTATCCAGTTTTGCATTTTGGCCATATATTTTAAACATATTCGTATATTAGATGTTGTGTTGTGATGATTTCTTCTATATGACAAATGGAACTGTTCGCACACTTTGAACTTTTACTGTTTACTTTTAAAGGAACAGCTTACTACGCTATAACTCAAGCGTAGGCTGGACATGACTCGGCCCGTCCCAATAATTTGGGTAGGGGGTCGTGACATGTTTTAGTGGTGGCCCATGCAGGTGTCCTTGACTAAGTTGTTTGGTTACGTCATTGTACCAAGCATGCCTGCAATTAGAAACTTAAGTTAACTAGATAACACTAGGAATAACATTTAGAACACCTAAGGATTACTAGGATTACAACATAAGAAACTCATCACAGCATACGACCGTTATTATAAATTAGACTTTCTGTTTGTTTGTGATTGTTTACTTAAAGAGTTCTTATAGTTCTTTTATTTTCTATTAAATGGTGCTCACACGCTCATCCAGTATGCCACACCTGAAAATGGCATACTTCCTATCCAGCCAGTCGATCAGTTGACCGGAGCACTTCCACCTCCACCAACCATACAATCCCACTCCATAAATCTACCAACCCAGATACCTCCACCACCTCCTACATCACAGTCCCAGCAGGACCAGATGATTCCACCACCTGTTGCTATACCTGCCCAGACTTCCGTCACTTTCGACGGGAACCAGCTACTTACTCTGATCCAGGGGTTCCTGACGACCCATCAGGAGCAGACCACCTTACTTCGCCAGAGCATGGAGCGCTCTGAGGAGCGTACCATGATCCCACCACCGGTAGAGCCACGATCGAGAGCGAGGAATATCAAGGACTTCATGAACTTGAACCCCAAGGAGTTCATGGGGACTGAGGGCATCATAGTCGCAGATGACTGGTTGGACTCAGTAGAGAGGAAGCTCCTCGGAGCTAGGTTGTCGGGTGACCTTCAGGTCGAGGTAGCGGAATTTTGCTGATAGACTTAGCAGGAGTCTGGTTCAGGAATGAGCCACTATTTGCGAGAGGGGGAGCTACATGGATCAGTTCAAGATCCAGTTCAAGAAAAATTCTTCTCGACTACCGCTAGAGTAGCCATGGGGTACAATTCCAGAACATCCAGCAAGGGAACCGTTCTGTTGACGAGTATGCGACGGAGTTTAGTCGTTTGAGACATTTTGCCCTAGCCTGATTGCAGACCCAGAGGAGATGGCACGTAGATTTTGCCATGGTCTTATCCCAGACATTGGCATCCTCCTAGCGGCAAACAGGACGACTGACTACTACCAAAGCCTGGAGTTGGCCCAGGGGATAGAGGAACGTCTTTTGTCTTGCAAGAGGCCAGCTTTCGGACACCACGAGGGATCTTCCAAGCTCAGGCTTTCCAGTCGAGAGCACTGACGCCGCACCAGCAGGCATATCGTCCTCCCGTACCGCATCACCCAACACTACCAGTTAGAGCTCCGGGACCACAGCAGCAGAGGGGAGCTGTGTGTTCATTCTGTAGGAGGCCAGGGCATGACTTTGCCATCTACAGGAAGAGGTTGAGGTAATGTTTAGCTTGTGGGTCTACCACCCATCAGCTTCGGGATTGCCCAGCAGCGAGGGCACCAGGCATGGGACCGCCAAGGAGACCACCGCTCCCAACCTAGTAGCAGCGGTTTGGGCAGCATCTGCAGCAGTAGAGAGGACCCCAGGGGAAGGCTTATAGTCTAGCTCTTAGGACGGAGCCGGAGCAGGTTTTGGAGCCAGATTATTTGGCGATGTCATCACAAGTCATGTTTATTTGTATATTTTTTCTAGCCATATGCTTGTTTGATTCTGGTGCATCACATAGCTTTCTGTTATTAGAATTTTTGCAAAAACACCATTTAGTAGCTACACCCAACAAAGAGATGAGTAGAGTAATGACGGGAGGCGGACCGGTACCCATTAGAGCTATCTATAGATGCTCTATTACTATAGCTGGGAGAGAGTTTAGGGGACGATTCTTTATGATGCCACTTTCGGATATTATCATATTGGAAATGGATTGGCTTAGGTACGCTCATGCAGCTATAGACTGTTATGGGGTAGTATTCTGTTCAGTACCCCAGGAACGACACCATTCAGTGTCAGAAGGACATGGATGGAGGTCAGCCTAGAGACGAACTGTTGTGCGACAGTTGGGGAGCTAGCACTGCTACACCCTATCATTGGGGAGTTTATGGATGTATTCCCAGAGGATCTTCCAGGACTTCCACCTGACAGAGATGTGGAGTTCACTATAGATTTAGTACCGGGTTCATCACCAGTGTCCCGGACTTGCTATAGAGTGAACCCCAAGGAGGCCGTAGAGATGAAGGAGCAAATCGATGACCTGTTGAGAAACGGTTTCATCCGATATAGTGCTTCTCCATCGGGAGCACCAGTACCCTTTATGTCGAAGAAGGATGGTACAATCCTGTTGTGCATTGACTACCGGGCATTGAATGCATCACCATTAAGAACAAATATCCTCTGCCTCGGATAGATGATTTGTTCGACCAATTGAGTGGGGAGAAGGTGTTCTCCAGGATAGACTTGAGATCAGGTTACCACCAGGTGAAAGTCAGAGCTGAAGACATCCATAAGACTGCATTCAATACCAAGTATGGGCAATACGAGTTTTTGGTGAATGCCATTTGGTCTCACAAATGCGCTAGATGTCTTTATGAACTTGATGAACAAGACATTTCACCAGTATCTGGATAAATTTGTCGTAGTATTTATCGACGACATCCTGATATACTCGAAGACGCCAAAAGAGCATGAAGAACACTTGCGGACAGTTCTGGGGATTCTGAGGAAGGAGAGATTGTATGCTAAAATGTCGAAGTGCGAGTTCTTTCTCGACCGAGTGGAGTTTCTCGGTCATGTGGTTACTGGAGAGGGATTCTCAGTGGACCCCAGAAGAGATTGCTGCCGTCGAGACATGGAAGACTCCGACATCAGTTTCAAAGATCAGGAGTTTCTTGGGATTAGCAGACTATTACAGAAAGTTTGTCCAGGACTTTGCTAGAATAGCCGAACCTATGACGAAGATGAAACGGAAGGACGCAGAGTACATCTGGTCAGAGGACTGCCAGGCAGCATTTGAGGAGCTGAAGAGGAGACTGACGACCGCTCCAGTTCTGACATTACCTTCAGGATCGGGAGGTTTCACCATTTACAGTGATGCTTCGGGAAAGGGGCTAGGATTTGTTTTGCAGCAGCATGGAAAACTGATTGCTTACGCATCTAGGCAATTACGGACTCATGAACAGAACTATCCAACTCACGACCTAGAGTTAGCTGTGGTGATCTTTGTACTCAAGTTGTGGAAACACTACTTATGGAAAGCGAGTGAAAATCTTACTGACCACAAGAGCTTGAAGTATGTGTTCACGCAGAAGGAGCTGAACATGAGGCAGAGAAGATGGTTGGAGTTGATGAAGGACTTCGACATCAATTTACAGTATCACCCCGGGAAGGCAAATATGGTAGCGGATGCGCTGAGCAGGCATCCGATGGCATGGTATCTGATGATGGATCGACATTTGTGGGACGTTCTGGAGAAGCTCGGTATTTGAGATGATTCAGCCAGGATCAGTGATATAGATGATGGCACTAGATATTCAGTCAGGTCTGATGGAGCAGATCAAGAAGACTCAGTCTACAGATGAGAGCCTCCGTAGACTCAGAGTTCAGGCTTTAGCTGGATTGCTTGATAACTTCACCATAGCATGATGGATCTTTGAGGCACGACAGCCGGTTATGCGTGCCGAATGGTGAGCTGATAGAGGCAATCTTGTAGAAGGCACACCGATCGCGATATTCTATTCACCCCGGTGCCAAAAGATGTACCGTAACTTGCGGGAACATCTCTGGTGGCACAGGATGAAGAGAGATGTATCACGCTTTATTTCGAGGTACCTAGTTTTCTAGCAGGTAAAGTCGGAGCGTTAGAGACCAGCAGGTCTATTACAGTCGTTACATATTTCGAGTGGAAGTGGGAACACATTACGACGGACTTCCTCGTTACCTATGTCTCAGGGCTTCCTCGTTCCCAAGGAGGGAAGGATGGCATATGGGTTATCGTTGACAGGCTGACGAAGTGTGCTCATTTCATACCCTTCAAGGTGGAACTTTCCACCGAGAAGTTGGCAGAGCTATACATGCAGCAGATAGTTTGCTTGCACGGAGTACCGATGAGCATCGTATCGGCCGAGACAGCAGATTCACATCCCATTACTGGAGGAGCTTACAGGAGGAGTTGGGCAGTCGACTCAAGTTCAGTACAGCGTACCACCCACAAACTGATAGACAGTCCGAGAAGACGATTCAGACACTCGAGGACATGTTGAGGACTTGTGTACTGCACTTCGGCGGATCATGGGAGAGTCATCTTCATATAGTAAGTTTTCATACAACAACAGCTACCAAGCCAGTACTGGTATGTCTCTATTCGAGGCACTATATGGACGACGATGCCGTACACCGCTCTTTTGGGATGATGTTGGAGATAGAGTTATGCTTGGGCCAGAGATGATCACTGAGGCAGCAGAGAAGGTCAGGATATATATATATATATATATATATATATATATATATATATAAACAGTATGTATACTGTTTATATATATATATATATATATATACATACTGTTCATATATATATATATATATACTGTTCATATATATATATATATATTTTTTTTTAAACCGCATTTTATTGAATCATAAAAGAGCTCGAAGCGAGCAGTACAGGTGCCAGGGACCAAACACACAAAAAGGCCCTGGAAGGCTAAGAAGAAAAAAACATAAAGGGAAAGGTAAATTCAAATATTCGAAAAAATTCAAAATTTGAAATATCAGAGGGTCTGCAAAATAAACGAAAAGAACGGGTGAGGGCACTCGGCCATAGGGGGAGGGGGTGCACACTGCCAGAGAGTGTTTTTTTTTTTTGGATCGGAATTCAAAAATTGAAAAAGATTCAAAATTTGAAATTCGCAAGAGCCGGGGGGGAGGGGGGTTAGTCCAAGCGCGATTCCCGAGAACGCAGGGGGGGGCGCGTGTCCCTAGGTGCGCGGGGCCCAAGAAGAGGGTGG
>JANAVB010032818.1:0-23388 GCA_029216955.1 Iris pallida | reverse complement strand
GATGGATCCGAATAGAGGGCACTATAACATGACAGAAAACAGATAGGCGTATTCCCTTGCGTCGGTTGCAAGGGCGAGTACGTCGACTTGGTAAGTCGCGCCACGAATCAAACACGAGATTGCTTGCTTGCCTATTCAAATTCGATAACATGCTTGCTATGATAACATGTTTTATGCTTTCGAATAAGCCATGAAATTGACCCTAAGGAGAACATAGCAAGATCATAAGCTAAGTTGCATGATTCAACATAAATATTACAATGTCGGTTGGAAAGAAGATCTTTGCTTCAGTACATGCGAGGACGAACGTACTGATCCCCCACCAGCTTCATGCAGGGTGCAGGGAATGGATGGCCCGCGGCGAAGCGTTGCTTGAACGTGTTAAGGCTTGGAATGCCGAAGCCCACCGGCCCTATCTATATGAAGGTCACGGTGTTTCTGTCATGACCCGCACCCTGATTAGGGGCACGAGTACGTGGTCAACGGTATCCTGTCAGAAAAACGAGCAAGTACAAACACCAACAGAAGTTCCATATGAATTGACAAATACTATAAGAGATATTATAATAAAATACAAGACAAAGATATAGGCGACTTGGAAACCATTTGAAGCCGAGTTACAACCCTTGGACCAATAAATGTAAAATGTGATTTGAATTATTAGAGCGATATGTGATCTGCTAGGGAGTCATGGTGCTCCCTGAACTGTAGCCGGTGCACCTCTCTCCACTGCTGTCATAGCTAGCTGATGCACGTTCTCCATGGTCTGTCGCAGCAATGACCCTGGCTTGTCATCACGCAATGACCATGGACGGTTCGCACCGTAATGCATCTTTGGCATCCTTATGTGTAAGACTATGATCGCTTCGATACAGGTTGCTAGACCAATATCCGAAGGATCCCAAACCTACTGATATCATAGCTTATCACAACACTTGACGGTCGCAACCCGTCATAATGATGTGCACCATAAATACCATACATAATTCCCTCCTTTGAACTACTAGGTTGAATTAAGATGATGTGCACCATAAATACCATACATAAATACGTACACTGGACGGTCGCAACAATATCAAAGCTTATTGAGTATATTATATTGACATTGCTTGTCCTCCATTCGTAGTTGATCGTTCTTGACAGGTTTTGATATTATATATGTTGTTAAATAGTAGAACTAGACAGCGTTCTACGTCGTTTCTGCGGTGTAGGCTGGGACGCTGTCACGTTATGGAATGGCTTCTCTGGAACCATCCTGGACGTATAGCTTTGTTAATCGGGGTCCTTTCAACGCAAGTAGCTAGCTCCGATGCAAGTCCCCGCTAAACCTGTGCTGATCGAGGAAACTACGTTGTCGACAAGTTGTCCATAACCGTGCGAAGACATATTTTCCTTTTAGTTATTAAGACATAGCCTACATTATCTTTGAAAACTCAATCCCTTTCCCGTGTTTGCGCCCTTGCATTTATCCTTTCATTCGCAACAACATTATCAATTTACCTAGGAAGGGGGTCGAGAAGAGGAGGGTCAGCCACTCACATTGAGTTTACTTCAGGCGAGAGAATGGATCTTAATTCAACCGTTCCCGTTCGATCGAGTCAATCGATCCCGACCTATCGGTCCCGACCGAATCAATATCGACAGTGTTCCTTTCTCGCGTACCCTATCACGACCCGCACCCGGAGTAAGGGCATTCCATAACGTAACAGCGTCCCAGCCTACACCGCAGAAACGACGCAGAACGCTGTCTAGTTCTACTATCTAACAACAGTTAGATATTACAACCTGTCGAGAATCAAGGGTCGTCGTCTAACCCAGCTATGGCAGTCTATTCTTGTGTATTGCTCCTTCAACCAATCCATTCCTAGGCCAAGGGACCGATTCGGCCCGCAGCAAAAGGGTCGTCGTCTAACCCAGCTATAGTCCGTGATGTCTTGACATTGCCAGTGGCCTTCACACCCTTTCACTGCTTAACAAATGCACGTGACACGAGACGGTGCTTGCTATACTTCGATAGCCCAACAAAACTCTTTTCTAATGTGTTCGTGCAACGACTTGACAAGCAAGGGCTACGCCAAGCCTAGCATCGAGGGAAATACGACTTAAACTATGGGACAAGTGAATGTTAGTATTAATTGTAGTTCCAATTACATTTTAAATAAAAAAGAATGCAATTTTAACTTTAACTAGTTTGAAGTAAATGTTAAATCCAAAACTATTTTTAATTTTAGTAGTCATATTAGTTTCAATAATATTGTAAATGTTTAAATTAACATGAATGCCACGGTATTAGAAACCTAGCTAGCTGATGTCACGTTGCTCGGGGCTTGGTTAGTGTTCGTCTAAACTAGTACGTGCCAACTAGTTATTAGTAATGATAACCAAAAATTGAATTTTAAGTTTAAAATCTAGTCGAGCTCGATCCTTCCTCTTTATCCCATCTCCCACACTCTCTTTCTCTCTCTCTATCTCTCTCGGGTTCTTTCTCACATGTTGTGTTCCTTAAGGTACTGTTTGGGAAGGGTAGAAAATGGGAGGAAGGAAAAAGTTGAGAGGAAAGTGAGAGGAAAATTTTAAATGATGGTGTTTGGAAAGGGGGAGAGAACATGGGGGAGGAAAATTTGAGAGGAAAAAGTAGGTGGGTCCCACCAAAAAAATTTCCTCCCAAATGTGGGAGGAAAATGGAAAGAGATGAGAGGAATTTGAGTGAATTTACCCCACCACCCCTCAAAAAGTTAATATTAAATCATCATTTGAGAATACCAAGGAGGAAATAGTAATTATACCTATATCCATAAACAAATAAAAAATTATTTTTAAACTTTTCCTTCCCCTACTTTTTGTTCATCCAAACAAGAAGAGGTAAAGTTAACTTTCCTCTCCCTCAATTTTCCTTCCTCTCAAATTTTCCTCTCCCTCCCCTCCTATGTTCCCAAACATAGTGTAACGCAACAGGTCCCGTAGCATTAAATGCTCTGCATGCGTTATTCTACACAATTTAATAATAAACACTGACACCATATCATTAGAAGAGCAAAGGTTGTCTTGGAAGTCGTAAAAAATTACTTTATATTGTCTTCTCAATACTTTTTTTGCATTGGAGATGACTTTTTAAACTTCTTGTCATTTTTGAATATAGCCGCCTATGCAAGTTATTGTCTTCTGCGGCTCTGTCTCATGCCACATAGGATACACAATACATAACAATTAACAAGACAATAGGGTTTCGTAGCATTAAATGCTGATGCATGTGTTATCCTACAAAAGAGGGCCACGTGGAGATTGCTGTTGCATGCTTCCTCATGCGTTATTAGCTACACATTTTAATAAGGCACGTACCCAGAAGACGAGAAAGTTTTGTTGGAAGTTGTTTCCTTAAAATTATGCTTGCTCCTAGAATCACTCAAGATTTTTCATGAGCCATCAAAAGAGGGCCACGTGGCGGAGTTACAATGAAGACGAAAAGGTTGTGTTGTTGCCTTGCTGGAAGTTGTTTCTTCCTGCATAATGTTTTTTGTACCTCCAAATTGCACTTTCAAACTGTCCATCCTTACGTGGCAGCTGACGTGACATGTTGATCTGGCAGCTGACGTGGCAAATTTTTTTGTAAATAAAACTAAAAATAAAAATTAACATTAAAGTTAATATTCCAGATTAACATTAACATTAATATTAATATTATCGTTAACATTAACAATAATATTAATATTAACATTAACCTTAACATTAATATTAACATAAATTAATATTAACACTAAAATAACTTTGATATTAACGTTAAATTATTATGGAGAAAATTGGGTTGTTATCAGTCATGTCAGATGACACACTATTAATTTAGGAAAATGCTAAGAAGCTCATTTATTTAACATGCCACATCAGATGGGAGGGCTATATATAGAGGGTCAATATGGAGGTACGATAATATCATTACTCTTTCTTCTTCTATTGTTTCTTGTCCTTCGTTTCTTCTGCTGGTTTCTAACACACACTATTTTCTTCAATGTCGACGTCACATGGAGAAAGTGATCGTCGTGGGAAAGATTTAGTCGATGAAGAAATCCTCCATTCAAGAGGACTGTCAGATGATTTGCCGCAAGATGAGCAAAGTTTGGAAGATGTTAGCTTAGGAGACAGTAAAGAACAAGATGAAGACATCAACTCAAACAACGAAATGTTATTTCGCATCACCCTTTCTAATGGATTTAAGAAATGCGTTATATTTTTACATATATTTCTCATGTATATTTTGTTTTATTCTGTTCTTAGGGACGCCGATGAATCTCCATTGGATTTCGATGCAGCGACAATGAAAAAAATATTGCAATCTGCCAACATTAATAAAGATCCAACCATGCTCTTAGAAGAAGATGTTGTTGGCCTACAGTTCAACTCTATTGAAGAAGCAGGGACATTCTACCGAATTTATTCAAAAGCATATGGTTTCAGTATTAGAAAGAACGAGGTAAAGAAAAACAAATCTGGTATGGTGACGATCCGTAGTTGGTGTTGCTCGAATGCGGGATTCAGACACAAGAAATACAAGGAAGCTCCAAACAGCGTTCGTGAGCCAAGAAGTGAAAGCAGAACTGGTTGTAAAGCAATTTTTCGTATTGGGTACACCCATAAAACAAAGATGTGGTCCGTCAAAAAATTTCATGTACTTCACAACCATAGCCTGGCGAGTAATTATGAATCAGCATTCTTGAGATCCCATCGTAATATAACACCCGCAGAGTTGGAAGAAATTAAGCTTATGAAGCAATCAGGGATGGGGACTGGAGAGATATGGAATTTACTTGTCGAGAGGAAAGGTGGCTGGGATAATGTTGGATGGACGAGAAAGGATTTATACAACGTTCTAGCTCGAGATAGTAGAGCACTCGACGATGTTCATGCTTCGACAACACTTACATTTCTTCAATCAAAGGAGAATAGTGACCCAGATTTCTTCTACGACTACAAGGTAGACGAAGATTCCAGATTGACCCATCTCTTTTGGGCTGACGGTTCTTGTCGATTCGATTACGAACTATTTGGAGATTCACTAGCATTCGATTCTACATATAAAACAAATAGAAGTCAAATGCCGTTGGTGGTTCTAGTGGGTACAAACAATCATGCGATGACTTGTGTGTTTGGGTTTGCAATGATCCACAATGAGACTGCGGAGACTTATTCTTGGGTTCTGTAAAAATTCCTAGAGTGTATGAATGGCAAATTACCATTGACAGTTCTCACGGATGGTTGCAGATCCATGAATAAAGCAATTGAGGATTTAATGCCCAGCGTAGTTCATCGAACGTGCTCATGGCATATCCTTAACAATGCTGCCAAAAATGTACACCGAGAGGGTTTTTACAATAAACTGAGTCTTCTGATTAAAAGGTACATAGCACACTTGCTACTTTACTTTGACGTATGTTGTTGTTACAATATCACAACTTTAGTTAATGTCCATGTCTTCTAAACAGGTACTATTCAGTCGAAGAATTTAAAAACCGTTGGCAGCAGATGCTAACAGATTATAATTTAGAAAACAATGAGTGGACCACTGCATTGTACAGAACGAGGGAGCGATGGGCGGACACATTCCTACGTGGTAATTATTTTGGCGGTTCTACAGCAACAAATAGATGTGAATCTATGAATGCTTTTCTGAAAAGGTTTTTGAATGAGAAGCTGCCACTTTGGAAGGCCCTTCAAAATTGTGACCACGGTTTGGCGGCCTTACGTTACGGCCATATGGGTAAGCATTTCAATGATAAATTCTCAACACCAGTTGTGAATCAAACTAGCATGGCCGTAATAGAAGGTAAATTTGCCGCAATTTACACTAAAAAGGTGTTTATAGATGTAAGGAATGAAATCACACGTTCTGATGCATATATTGTTCCCCATCATCACATCGTAAGAGGGACAGAAGTTTGCACTGTCCAAAAGTATTTGTCGCCAGACAGTGTCAACCGTAAGGTTACATTTCTTCCGGCCGACAACATCATAACATGTGAATGCATGTGGATGGAGACCAAGGGGATTCCTTGTAGGCATATTTTTGCAGCAATGAAGAGATTACAAATTAGAGATATTCCAAAGAACTTGATAAAATCTCGTTGGCTCAAGGATTGCAAAGAGAGTTATCTCTCCGGACCTGGCTCAGAAAGAAGATTCATCCACCCAGACATTATTGAGAGCAGAAGGTATGGTGCTATTAATGAACAAGTTAATCTGTTTACATACTATTGTAAAAAATCAAGCAAAGTTCAAGAGAGGGGAACGGAGTTGATGTCGTCTGTTCTGATGGAGTTGAAAGAAATGGTGTCCGATATTGGCGAAGAAGAACAAATGGTAGCTGATGCAGTTCAAGGAGTGCATGAAGCTTTAAAAGAGCCAAATCTGGTAGCAACAAAAGGAAGGCCTTCTCAAGGGAAATCAAGCCAGCCTACAGAAAGTCAATCTATCCCGAAGGCTAGAATATGTAGATTTTGTAAAAAAACTGGTCACGATTATCGTAATTGTAAAGTACGAAAGCGAAAAAGTGAAAATGAGCAAATGGAATAAAATGAAACGTCGTTGACTTAAGATAATGTCTTTCTTATGTGGCAAGATGTCATTCACACGAGACAACTAGATAAAAAAATATGTTCTCCAATGCAAAAGTTTGAGAAGACAATTAGATAAAAATGGAGAACATTAAATTCCAATTTTAAAACGTAGTACATCAAAAATGGAGAAAATATGTTCTCCGTGCAGTTCAAAACGGAGAATAACATTCTCCGTTTCAAATGACACGGTGAATTTCATTCTCCGTTTCAAATTAAAACGGAGAATGAACATTCTAATGTGTTTTTAACACTGGGAATCTTATTCTCCGTTTCAAAATAAACGGAGAATACCGTTCTCCGTTCCAAATTAAACGTTGAATAGTATCCTCAATCGTTTTAATACTGGGAACGGCATTCTCCGTAAAGTTCAAAACGGAGAATATAATTCTCCGTTACAAAAGAAACGGAGAATATAATTCTCCGTTTTAAATTAAAACGGAGAATGAACATTCTAATTTGTTTTTAACACTGTGAATGCTATTCTCCGTTTAATTCAAAACGGAGAATGTTATTCTCCGTTTAATAAAACACGGAGAATGCTATTGTGGTGTCGTGGTTACACTGCTAGAATTGTATTCAAGAGGTCATTGGTTCAAATCTTGACTATAACAATATTTTGTTTTATTTATACTTTTTTTGTAAGTTACTTATGGGGCCCATTTAAAAGGGAAAAAACTTTGATACAGGCACCTATGTATGACATGTGGGCCATCTCAAAAATTAATGTGTATATATATATGATTACACGTTTTACAAAGCAAGAGGGGACCACATGTCATACATCGGGGTATCAAAACTTTGAAAAGAGTTTTGTTAGAAAAGAGTTTTGTGGGCCCTATTAAAATTTATGTATATATATATATATGTGTACACATGTTATAAAGCAGGAAGGGCCCACATGTCATACATTGGGGGCATCAAAACTTTGATACAGTAGGGGGTATCAAAGTTGGCAGAATTCGAAGGGGCAGATTCATTGGTATTAATGGCATATAGATGGCCGTAGTTGGAAGAGTTTGTTCTAGTCTTACTTAGCTTTAATTGAGAAGGGGCAGATGCATTGGTATTGATGGAAATTAATTGAATTGAATTCGAAGTGGCTGCCTTTTTGGCGCATGAGTCCGAGTTGTTCCATGCCTATAAATGCCAGTAGTGTAGAGAGAGTTTGTTCTCATCTCACTTAGCTTTTCTTGTGGCGATGGACTCTACCGATCCCCCGCCTTGGCAAGACTCTTTCCTCTTGGTTGTCGATCTCCTCGTTCGAAGAAGCTTTGGGGGTGAAGTTGTCACCCTCATTTCCCGTATTTCGTATTTATACTCGTAGATTGGATTTTTGGCTTGTATTTTTAATTTTCTCGACTTGCAGAATTTTGGGTTTTCTCGTATTTCGGGTTTTGGTTCGGCTCGGTTTTAATTGGTTTGGTTTGGTTATTTTGCATTGGAACCCCTTAACCTACTCTACACCCTCAAGAACACCACAACCACCCTCATTATATCCCACCTAACTTTTCTCTCTCCTCTTTATTTTCATTTACTTCTCCATCTTCTTCTTCTTCCTTCTTCCACACAACTCCTCAACCCATAGGCAAGTGCTTTTGGCCACCACATGAGAACCCCTTTTTATTTGTCCATTAGATAGCTTAGTTCACCATGAACAACATTAGAACTTGGAGTTTCTGGATTTGAAGCATGGGTCTCCTTAGATCTGAACTTTCATGAATCTCAGTTTTCCTCGAATTTATCTCATAAACTTTGATTTTTGGCGTCTTTGAGGTTTCCATGTTGAGGAGAATCAAGTTTTACACAACTTTGGTCTTTGCAAAACCTGATTTCGTTTTCAATTGAAAGAGTTATGGATTTTTGCAAGTTTTTGGGGTGGGTGTTCTTCCTCTCGGACAGAGGTAGGAGAAGAACACAGCCTTTCCCCTCTTGTTGGCCACGCGGCTCCCGCGTACGGCCTTTGCGTAGAGCTCCTGCGTAGTGTTGCTTGCGTAGAGCCCTTGCTTAGGGTCTTCTGCGTATTGCACCCTGCGTATTGCACTCTGCGTAGCCTCCCCTGCGTAGTGCCCCTCTACGCAGCCAGCACGTGGCCTCCTCTCCCTTGTCCCCATCATGAGCCTTTGAGCCCCTACACGCACGCACCACGTGTGCGTGGGCCCCAGCTCCATTTCGTGGGCGCCGCTGCTGCTGACCCTATACGCACGCCCACGTGCGTGGGGCCCGCTGTTTGGTTTTCGTGCAAACCTGGCCCCCTGCGTATGCTGGCCTGCGTACTGTGCATTGCATATGGCCTGCGTATAGCCCCCGCGTATGCTGGCTTGCGTACTGCTCCCCTGCGTATGCTGGCCTGCGTACTGTGTATTGCGTATGGCTTGCGTACTGCTCCCCTGCGTATGCTGGCCTGCGTACTGTGCATTGCGTATGGCCTGCGTATAGCCCCTGCGTAAGCTGGCCTGCGTACTGTGTATTGCGTATGGCTTGCGTACTGCTCCCCTGCGTATGCTGGCCTGCGTACTGTGCATTGCGTATGGCCTGCGTATAGCCCCTACGTATGCTGGCCTGCGTACAGGACCTCTGGTGTCCGTTTGACCTTCAATAGCCCTCTCGTTTTATTATGGATTGGAGCTTCTGATATTTTGTAACTCACAACACTATCTGGCCCGACTTGATACACTTTGGACACAACTTGGAGTTGATTTCTGTATTAATGGTCTTGGCTTATTTCTGGCTGGTTCCTTATGAATTGCAGACTTTAGCTTATCTTTTAGAACTATCACCTGTAACATGTAGTTCATCTTGCAATCTAGTAATCCTTAATATTAGTAACTTGTAACTTGCAACCTGTTAATCTTCAACCTGTACTTGTAACTGGATATTTGTAGCTTGCACTTGTAATTTCACACTGTATCTGCATACGAACCAACCAGATCTGGGCATGAAGTTCCCTTGACTTGACTTGATCATGGCCCGTAGCGGCGCACTCCCGACTTGGCATGACTTGATAACTTAACTTGACTTGACTTGGTATGACTTGGCTTCACTTGACAGTGGCCCGTGGCGGCGCACTCTTGACTCGACTTGACTTGTCTTGACACCGTGGGTGTACTACCTGTTGCTCTGTGCAAATCACTTGTCTTGTCTTGCATCATGTCTAAGGGGTGACTCCCTGGGTACCACGGCCAGGGACTCACACTAAAATTGGACTAGGTAATGAATAGACCAAATTAGAACATGGAGAATTCCCGGTCACAGGCAGTCTCGTTATCTGGAGGCATAAATGGACTTGTAGCTTGCCGACGAGTAGAGCACATTTCCAGCACACTGTCATGTGTTGCACCCTCTAAGTCACCTAAGGGTACATTTGTCTCCCGGGCGATGTACCCACCTATAACTCTCAACCCGCGAAAGGATAACTGGATGGTCTGCAGGGCTTGGGACTGGGAGTTTCTCACTTGCATCTTGTTAGTAATTAGGCTTGTGATAACCCTAGTTAGTTAAAGTAGTAAGCCGTAGTACTTGCTTGGCCGATTGTGAATGAATGGTGTCCAGCCCTGTCTAGAGTCTTGTCTAGCCCCTGTACCTGGAACCCTTGATCATGATTGTTTTACTTATCTCTAACGATAAATTGGTAGAGACAGTGAGCTATTCAGGCGAAGGGGTACAATCCCGGTCCTTGTTTGGTTTGAGGATTGTAACCTGGCTCCCGGAGTGGTTCCACGTCCCTAGTCGTTTATCGCTCTGTGTACTTTTATTTTACTTGTACTTTCCTTTTGTTCTTTGTGTTTTGATATGCTGGCTTTTGTTCTTATTTGTGGCCTCCTTTGTGACACTTGCTCTTTCTGGGGTTTGACCCAGCTGGTTTTGTATGGCCAGATTTCGGAGCGGCTCCCGAGGATCTACCAAGCTTCCAGCCCAATGGTGACAACTAGACGGAACCCGGGCCAAGAGTGGGTTTTCCCTTTTTGTTTCACCCACTTATATGTAAATTTATTCTTTTGAGGCGTTTAGCCGACGAGCACCTGTTAGCTCGATGCACATTTACTTACTGTCTGCCTACGGGCTGTAAACATGATTAACAAATCCTAGGGTTGATCATGTATGACTGAACTCTTGCTAGTCCTATCATTTGTACGACTAGCTTCATGATCATCCAATATGTAATATTTGGGACGCCTTATATATATATATTTGATGCTCTAACATCTTGTAACTCTGTTAATTGCTTGAGATTGAGACAATAGGCTTGACTTTAAGAGACTGCTGGCTTGTAGTAAACCCTCATATCTAGACAGCCGTGACCGTATAGTTGAGATATATTCTATTTCAATATACGTAGCTGGCTGTGTCTGCCCCCGCTCTCCAGTATTCTGGTTCTGGGGCGTGACACGGTTTAAGTGGTGGCCCATGCAGGTCTTGGCATTCAAGAAATGTGAGGGTTTACCGAATAGATGTCTCAATCAGTATTCGCCCTTGATCTCTGCTCGTATCTTCAAATCCCTGAGATTCTTGACCTGATCACATGCTTGTATCATTGATCTGTCCTGGTCCTTTCCTTACTGTTTCCTATGTCATCTTCTTCAGCGGCATTACTCCCGGACCTGCCAACCAGCCAGAGGAAGCTCGACAAGCACTCCAGCGCCAGGAAGATCAAGCTCAGCACTCTGGAGTAGCCTCTCGAGTTATGCCTTCCGGAGGCCCGGAACCTCCAGTTCAGGCAGCTCCGCCCGTTCAACCAGTTAGACAGGATGAGGGACCTTTGGTAGGGCTTATCAGAGAACTGCTTGCATCCCAAGATCGTCGAGGCGACGCCTTGTACCAGGAAGTTCATGATGTACTAAACCGAGGAGGTCCCCAAGGAAATCAGGCGGCCAACAGTTTCAAGCGCTTGAACCCTCCCTTCTTTGACGGCAGTGAAGATGCGATTGCCGCGGATGCTTGGCTTCAGGATACCGAGGTGGTTCTAGAAGCAGCTAGGACACCTGATAATGATAAGGTGGCGGTGGTACGCCTGCAGTTGTTAGACTTGGCTCGCGATTGGTGGGCAGCTCAGGCCATGGGGTTAGCAACACCAGTCACTTGGGCGACGTTCAGAGAGAGGTTTCAGACAAAGTACTTCGATGCGGTGGCACGGTACGACCTGCAGACCAGATTCACCAACTTGAAGCAAGGAGGCAGGACGGTCGATGGCTATGCGACCGAGTTTTCTAGACTGAGTAGGTTCGCCCCCACCTTGGTGGCAACCGAGTTCGATAGGGCTCAGCGGTTCCAGCAGGGACTGCATTTGGAGATATTATTGGCTGTGGAACAGTTCGAGCACCAGACGTTCGATGCAGTATTGAAAGCAGCAAGGAGGCATGAGTATACCTCCCGGAGAATTGTGGACAGGACCGGAGGCAGGAAGCGGTCCCATAACCAGATGCACCAATCTTCAGCTCCAGCCCCGGCAGCTAGGGGTATAACCATTGGAACTCCGAGGCGGGCGGCCTCAGTGACGTCGGTTCAGCATTCGACCCCGACGTACCCGCAGCAGCAGAAGCAGAAGCAGTCTTCCGCGGTGGGATGTTCTCATTGCGGGAAGCCGGGCCATGTAGTGGCAGAGTGTCGTAGGGCACAGGGATTGTGCCTGGCTTGTGGAGGAGCAGATCATAAGATAGGGACCTGCCCGAATAGGGGAGGTCCATCCTCATCCAACCTTTCTAGTTCTTCGGTGAGGGGACCAGCCCCAGTTCCAGTCCCGCAACAGCAGCAACAACAGTACCCGAGGCCATTGGCGCCCCAGGCCCAGGCCATTCAACAGCAGAACCAGCAGCAGTTCACCCAGGCTCCAGCACAGAGCCGACAGAGGGGTTTCCAGCAGAGGGGACCCGCAGCTAGAGGTCAGGCAATGATGATGACCACGGAAGAAGAAGTTGCACCAGGTGAGGTAGTGGCAGGTACTATTCTCGTCAACACCTTTCCAGCATCCGTATTATTTGATTCTGGTGCATCGCATTCATTCATGTCTGCACGATTCGCGACACGGATAGGGTTGGAGCCCGAGTCATTATCAGTGAGGCTCAATATACTTACTGGTAATGGTCTTGTGGGAGTAGATCGAGTGTTCTCCTCGTGTCGGATCGTAGTTAGCGGTAGAGAATTCCCCGCTAGATTCATAGAATTCCCTATGGCGGACTATGATATAGTCCTAGGCATGGATTGGTTGAGGAACCGTTATGCTAGGATAGACTGCCATGTTGGCAGAGTTGTCTTTAGTATTCCCGGAGAGCCAGAGTTTTCATTTACCAGAGGCACAGTAGAGCCATCTCCTCCAGTATTGCGGATGGCAGTAGCAGCAGTGCAGTTGCCCCGGATAGTTAAAGAGTTTCCAGATGTCTTCCCAGAGGAACTTCCAGGGATGCCACCAGAGCGGGAGATCGAGTTCACCATTGACTTGATTCCCGGGACAGCACCAGTATCAGAGCGAGTCTACAGAATGGCGCCTTCAGAGTTGGAAATTTTGTACAAGATGATTGAAGAACTCAGGACCAAGGGATTCATTCGTGCAAGTGGATCGCCTTGGGGAGCCCCGATGCTTCTTGTGAAAAAGAAGGATGGTACGTCCAGGCTATGTGTTGATTATCGTACCTTGAACTCAGTGACAATCAAGAACAGATACCCTCTTCCAAGGATAGATGATTTGTTTGATCAACTCAAAGGGGCTTCAGTTTTCTCGAAGATAGACTTACAGTCAGGATATCACCAGATCAGAGTCAGAGAGCAGGACATCCCGAAGACGGCGTTCAGATCTAGGTACGGGCATTGGGAGTTTCTAGTTATGCCCTTTGGAGCGACCAATGCGTCGGCAGTGTTCATGGACCTTATGAACCGTATTTTCATGCCTTACTTGGATCAGTTTGTGATAGTATTCCTTGATGACATCCTGGTCTACAGCAAGAGTGAGGCGGAGCATGAGCAGCATCTCCGTGTGGTTCTTCAGATTCTCAGAGAGCACCAGTTGTACGCCAAGTTCAGTAAATACGAGTTCTGGCTCGATCGCATTTCATACTTGGGTCACATCATTACCAGAGGAGGAGTGGAAGTGGATCCCCAGAAGATTGTGGCTATCGAGACATGGCCAGTATCCAGCTCAGTGGCAGAAGTTCGCAGCTTTCTAGGATTGGCCGGCTACTACCGGCGGTTCGTCTCTGATTTTGCAAGGATTTCAGCGCCGATGACCCAGTTGACCCGCAAGGATGTGCCGTTCGTTTGGACAGCAGAATGTCAGGAATCATTTGAGAAGTTGAAGCGAGGTTTGATAACGGCTCCCATTCTCACCCTTCCAGATGGGACCGGAGGATTCACAGTTTATTGCGACGCTTCAGGCAGAGGATTGGGATGTGTTTTGATGCAGCATGGGAAGGTAATTGCTTATGCGTCACGTCAACTCCGTGATCATGAGAAGAATTACCCGACCCACGACTTGGAGCTAGCAGCAGTAGTGTTTGCACTTAAGTTATGGAGGCACTACTTGTACGGAGACAGAGTGGAGATATTTACTGATCATAAGAGCCTGAAGTATGTTTTCACCCAGAAGGATCTTAATATGCGGCAGAGAAGATGGCTCGAGCTACTGGTGGACTATGATGTGGACTTGCAGTATCATCC
Source organism: Iris pallida (assembly GCA_029216955.1). NCBI lineage: Eukaryota > Viridiplantae > Streptophyta > Magnoliopsida > Asparagales > Iridaceae > Iris > Iris pallida. The sequence goes on along the minus strand of JANAVB010032818.1, from coordinate 9,139 downwards.
AGGGAAGGCCAATGTTGTAGCAGGTGCGTTGAGCCGGAGAGCCGGAGTCTACCTTCTAACGGCGCAACCAGAGCTATTGGCAGATCTTCAGAAGATGGGAATTGAAGTGATTCTCCCTTCCAATGTGACCTTGATGGCCAGCCTACAGATGCAGTCCACCATAGTTGAGAGGATCCGGACAGCACAGTTAACAGATTCCAAGATTCAGCGGCTCAGAGCAGAGTGCGAGGCAGGAAGAAGGCCAGAGTTATGTATTCATGAGGATGGTACACTTCGACACGGCACGCGTCTTTGTGTACCCAGCGGAGATATCAGACAGGAAGTCATGGCAGAGGCTCACAGTTCGCAGTATTCCATTCACCCAGGCAGCACGAAGATGTACAGAGATATTCGTCAGCACTTTTGGTGGAATGGTATGAAGAAGGAGATAGCCCGGTATGTCTCCCGATGTTTGGTTTGCCAACAAGTCAAGGCTGAACATCAGAGGCCAGCTGGACTTCTTCAACCTTTATCGATCCCAGAATGGAAATGGGAACACATAACCATGGATTTCGTGACTGGGTTACCCAGATCTCCGGCAGGCAGAGATGCTATTTGGGTCATTGTGGACAGGCTTACCAAGGTGGCACACTTTCTTCCCTTTAGAGTTGGACAGTCGACGGCACAGCTAGCAGAGATGTATCTCAGGCAGATCGTCCGACTTCACGGGGTGCCAGTCAGCATAGTATCAGACAGGGATACGAGATTCATATCGCACTTTTGGCGCAGTCTTCATCAAAGTTTGGGGACTCGTCTCAAGTTCAGCTCAGCGTATCATCCGCAGACAGATGGGCAGTCAGAGCGTACTATACAAACTCTTGAAGATATGTTGCGGTCGTGTACCCTTGACTTCGGAGGTTCGTGGGAGGATCACCTGCACCTGGTGGAATTCTCGTACAACAATAGTTTCCAGGCCAGTATCCAGATGGCACCCTTCGAGGCTCTGTATGGCAGGAAATGCAGATCCCCGTTAGCCTGGGACGATATCGGAGAGAGGCAGATGCTCGGTCCAGAACTGATTTCTCAGACGGTTGAAGTGGTCAGGAAGGTCAGAGATTACATCCGAGTTGCTCAGGACCGCCAGCGCCATTGGGCCGATGCTCATCGGCGTCCCTTAGAATTTGCCGTCGGCGACCATGTATTCCTTAGGATCTCGCCTACCCACGGCGTCATTCGTTTTGGCGTACGGGGAAAGCTTAGTCCTAGGTATATAGGGCCGTTTGATATTCTGGAGCGAGTAGGCGATGTGTCCTATCGTCTTGCTCTTCCGCCGTCACTAAGTGAGGTACATGATGTATTCCATGTATCCCAATTAAGACGGTACATTCCGGACCCGAGCCATATCCTAGATCATTCGGAATTGGTTGTTGGTACCAACCTTTCGTATGAGGAGAGGCCCGTGTCTATATTAGACCGGAGAGAAAAGACGCTCAAGAACAAGACTATTAACTTAGTCCGTGTTGCTTGGGGTCATCACTCTCTAGGTGAGTCAACGTGGGAGCGTGAGGACGACATCCGATCGCGATATCCCTACCTGTTTGACTCGTGAGGTATAATGTCTTTCTTATGCCTTACGCTTTCCCTTCCTTGCTTGCATTGTATGGTTGTATGATTGAACTGCTTAGTGTAGCTTGTCTGTGCTTAGTATAGCTTGTTGTGGCAATCTCTAGCTCCTTGATTAAATTCCGAGGACGGAATTCTTTGAAGGTGGGTAGAGTTGTCACCCTCATTTCCCGTATTTCGTATTTATACTCGTAGATTGGATTTTTGGCTTGTATTTTTAATTTTCTCGACTTGCAGAATTTTGGGTTTTCTCGTATTTCGGGTTTTGGTTCGGCTCGGTTTTAATTGGTTTGGTTTGGTTATTTTGCATTGGAACCCCTTAACCTACTCTACACCCTCAAGAACACCACAACCACCCTCATTATATCCCACCTAACTTTTCTCTTTCCTCTTTATTTTCATTTACTTCTCCATCTTCTTCTTCTTCCTTCTTCCACACAACTCCTCAACCCATAGGCAAGTGCTTTTGGCCACCACATGAGAACCCCTTTTTATTTGTCCATTAGATAGCTTAGTTCACCATGAACAACATTAGAACTTGGAGTTTCTGGATTTGAAGCATGGGTCTCCTTAGATCTGAACTTTCATGAATCTCAGTTTTCCTCGAATTTATCTCATAAACTTTGATTTTTGGCGTCTTTGAGGTTTCCATGTTGAGGAGAATCAAGTTTTACACAACTTTGGTCTTTGCAAAACCTGATTTCGTTTTCAATTGAAAGAGTTATGGATTTTTGCAAGTTTTTGGGGTGGGTGTTCTTCCTCTCGGACAGAGGTAGGAGAAGAACACAGCCTTTCCCCTCTTGTTGGCCACGCGGCTCCCGCGTACGGCCTTTGCGTAGAGCTCCTGCGTAGTGTTGCTTGCGTAGAGCCCTTGCTTAGGGTCTTCTGCGTATTGCACCCTGCGTATTGCACTCTGCGTAGCCTCCCCTGCGTAGTGCCCCTCTACGCAGCCAGCACGTGGCCTCCTCTCCCTTGTCCCCATCATGAGCCTTTGAGCCCCTACACGCACGCACCACGTGTGCGTGGGCCCCAGCTCCATTTCGTGGGCGCCGCTGCTGCTGACCCTATACGCACGCCCACGTGCGTGGGGCCCGCTGTTTGGTTTTCGTGCAAACCTGGCTCCCTGCGTATGCTGGCCTGCGTACTGTGCATTGCGTATGGCCTGCGTATAGCCCCCACGTATGCTGGCTTGCGTACTGCTCCCCTGCGTATGCTGGCCTGCGTACTGTGTATTGCGTATGGCTTGCGTACTGCTCCCCTGCGTATGCTGGCCTGCGTACTGTGCATTGCGTATGGCCTGCGTATAGCCCCTGCGTAAGCTGGCCTGCGTACTGTGTATTGCGTATGGCTTGCGTACTGCTCCCCTGCGTATGCTGGCCTGCGTACTGTGCATTGCGTATGGCCTGCGTATAGCCCCTACGTATGCTGGCCTGCGTACAGGACCTCTGGTGCCCGTTTGACCTTCAATAGCCCTCTCGTTTTATTATGGATTGGAGCTTCTGATATTTTGTAACTCACAACACTATCTGGCCCGACTTGATACACTTTGGACACAACTTGGAGTTGATTTCTGTATTAATGGTCTTGGCTTATTTCTGGCTGGTTCCTTATGAATTGCAGACTTTAGCTTATCTTTTAGAACTATCACCTGTAACATGTAGTTCATCTTGCAATCTAGTAATCCTTAATATTAGTAACTTGTAACTTGCAACCTGTTAATCTTCAACCTGTACTTGTAACTGGATATTTGTAGCTTGCACTTGTAATTTCACACTGTATCTGCATACGAACCAACCAGATCTGGGCATGAAGTTCCCTTGACTTGACTTGATCATGGCCCGTAGCGGCGCACTCCCGACTTGGCATGACTTGATAACTTAACTTGACTTGACTTGGTATGACTTGGCTTCACTTGACAGTGGCCCGTGGCGGCGCACTCTTGACTCGACTTGACTTGTCTTGACACCGTGGGTGTACTACCTGTTGCTCTGTGCAAATCACTTGTCTTGTCTTGCATCATGTCTAAGGGGTGACTCCCTGGGTACCACGGCCAGGGACTCACACTAAAATTGGACTAGGTAATGAATAGACCAAATTAGAACATGGAGAATTCCCGGTCACAGGCAGTCTCGTTATCTGGAGGCATAAATGGACTTGTAGCTTGCCGACGAGTAGAGCACATTTCCAGCACACTGTCATGTGTTGCACCCTCTAAGTCACCTAAGGGTACATTTGTCTCCCGGGCGATGTACCCACCTATAACTCTCAACCCCCGAAAGGATAACTGGATGGTCTGCAGGGCTTGGGACTGGGAGTTTCTCACTTGCATCTTGTTAGTAATTAGGCTTGTGATAACCCTAGTTAGTTAAAGTAGTAAGCCGTAGTACTTGCTTGGCCGATTGTGAATGAATGGTGTCCAGCCCTGTCTAGAGTCTTGTCTAGCCCCTGTACCTGGAACCCTTGATCATGATTGTTTTACTTATCTCTAACGATAAATGGGTAGAGACAGTGAGCTATTCAGGCGAAGGGGTACAATCCCGGTCCTTGTTTGGTTTGAGGATTGTAACCTGGCTCCCGGAGTGGTTCCACGTCCCTAGTCGTTTATCGCTCTGTGTACTTTTATTTTACTTGTACTTTCCTTTTATTCTTTGTGTTTTGATATGCTGGCTTTTGTTCTTATTTGTGGCCTCCTTTGTGACACTTGCCCTTTCTGGGGTTTGACCCAGCTGGTTTTGTATGGCCAGATTTCGGAGCGGCTCCCGAGGATCTACCAAGCTTCCAGCCCAATGGTGACAACTAGACGGAACCCGGGCCAAGAGTGGGTTTTCCCTTTTTGTTTCACCCACTTATATGTAAATTTATTCTTTTGAGGCGTTTAGCCGACGAGCACCTGTTAGCTCGATGCACATTTACTTACTGTCTGCCTACGGACTGTAAACATGATTAACAAATCCTAGGGTTGATCATGTATGACTGAACTCTTGCTAGTCCTATCATTTGTACGACTAGCTTCATGATCATCCAATATGTAATATTTGGGACGCCTTATATATATATATTTGATGCTCTAACATCTTGTAACTCTGTTAATTGCTTGAGATTGAGACAATAGGCTTGACTTTAAGAGACTGCTGGCTTGTAGTAAACCCTCATATCTAGACAGCCGTGACCGTATAGTTGAGATATATTCTATTTCAATATACGTAGCTGGCTGTGTCTGCCCCCGCTCTCCAGTATTCTGGTTCTGGGGCGTGACAGAAGTCCTTCAGAAGACTGACATGGGCCTGGGTTTGGATTTATTGCCATTCCACGCTCTGTCGAAGCGCCCACACGTTGATTGGCTCGGACTATGCACGGTGTTCCTTTGCCGCCAGGAGTTCATCTCCTCAACATGTTCCATTGGCCCGACGATGCACGGTGGTAAAGTCCTTCAGAAGACTGAGATGTGCATGGGTTTGGAGTTTATTATCGTTCCACGCTCTGTCAAAGCGCCCGCCAGGAGTTTATTTCTTCGACATGTTCCATGTTGAAGAAGGATGGCTTTGTACGGTGCTCTGCCTCAAGGATTTCCTTGAGGCAGTGGGTTCCTTTGCCTCAGTAAGTTCCTTTGCTCGGAGGATACACGATGAAGTGGCTTGCCTCAAGGAGTCATCCAACGGTTCCTATGCTTTGACGATGCACGATGAATACCATCTACCACGCGGACACGAACTGAAAGACGACAGAGAACAACACTCCTTGACAGATGAAGCTTTCAATTGAATTCCTTGAGGAAAATCACTTCATCGTGCATCGTCAGAGCAATGGAACTCCCTGAACAAAGGACCTCCGTGCATTGTAAGAGCAATGGAACTCCATGAACAAAGGAACTCCGTGCATAGTCAGAGCGAATCAAAGTGCGAGCGCTCCGACAGAGTGTGGGTTTGGATTTATTGCGCTCGCACTTTGATTCGCTCTGACGATGCACGGAGTTCCTTTGTTCATGGAGTTCCATTGCTCTGACTATGCACGGAGTTCCTTTGTTCAGGGAGTTCTATTGCTCTAACGATGCACGATGAAGTGATTTGCCTCAAGGAATACAATTGAAAGCTTCAACTGTCAAGGAGTGTTGTTCTCTGTCGTCTTTCAGTTCGTGTCCGCATGGTAGATGGTATTGATCGTGCATGGTCAGAGCATAGGAACCGTAGCATGACTCCTTGAGGCAAGCCACTTCATCGTGCATCCTCCGAGCAAAGGAACTCACTGAGGCAAAGGAACCCACTGCCTCAAGGAATTCCTTTGCCTCAAGGAGTTCCATTGCTCTGCGATGCCCGCATGCAGCTCACATTCAACTTTTTTCTTGATAGTAGGATTTTAGGTAGTATTTCAGACTTTCATAATGTACATGTAACTCAAAAGGTCAGACTTTTCATGGTTATCACAATGTAAATGTAACTCAAAAAGGATTTTATTATAAAAGACAGAAGAGCAGACATAAACGGTGAATAGAATACTCAAACGATTTAATTTAAACGGGAAAGTTATTCTCCGTTTCAAGTAAACGGAGAATTCCATTCTCCGTTCCAACTAAAACGGAGAATATAATCCGAAGGGGCAGATTCATTAGGAATAAATGGCATATAAATGGAAGAATTCATTGGTATTAATGGCATATAAATGGCAGATTCATTGGTATTAATGACAATAAAAGTGACTGTAGCTTGGCGCATGAGTTCGAGTTGTTAAATTTTGCAATAAATGGCAGAATTTGGGAGATCTTATTATAAAAATGACTGCCCTTTTGGCGCATGAGTTCGAGTTGTTTCATATGTAAATAAAAGTCAAACATTTCGTGGTTTTGACAATGTAAATGTAATTCAAAAATGATTATATTATAAAAGCAGAGCTTATCAAAGACAGAAGTTCCTTGCCCAATTACATCATAATTACATTATTGTTTTACAATGTCATTCTTATGTGGCAAATGTCATTCTCCGTTTTAATTTAAAACGGAGAATGATATTCTCCGTTTTAATTTTAAACGGAGAATGATATTCTCCGTTTTAATTTAAAACGGAGAATGAACATTCTAATTTGTTTTTAACACTGTGAAGCTATTCTCCGTTTAAATTAAAACGGAGAATGTTATTCTCCGTTTAATAAAACACGGAGAATGCTATTGTGGTGTCGTGGTTACACTGCTAGACTTGTATTCAAGAGGTCATTGGTTCAAATCTTGACTATAACAATATTTTGTTTTACTTATACTTTTTTTGTAAGTTAATTATGGGTGCTATTTAAAAGGGAAAAAACTTTGATACAGGCACCTATGTATGACATGTGGGCCATCTCAAAAAATAATGTGTATATATATATGTTTACACGTTTTACAAAGCAAGAGGGGACCACATGTCATACATCGGGGTATCAAAACTTTGAAAAGAGTTTTGTTAGAAAAGAGTTTTGTGGGCCCTATTAAAATTTATGTATATATATATATTTGTACACATTTTTTTAAAGCAGGAAGGGCCCACATGTCATACATAGGGGGTATCAAAACTTTGATACCCCCTACTGTATCAAGAAAAAAAACTTTGATACAGTAGGGGGTATCAAAGTTGGCAGAATTCGAAGGGGTATATTCATTGCTATTAATGGCATTGGTATTGATGGAAATTAATTGTTCCAGTCTTACTTAGCTTTAATTGAGCAGGGGCAGAATTCGAAGTGACTGCCTTTTTGGCGCATGAGTCCGAGTTGTTCCATGCCTATAAATGCCAGTAGTGTAGAGAGAGTTTGTTCTCATCTCACTTAGTTTTTCTTGTGGCGATGGACTCTACCGATCCTCCGCCTTGGCAAGACTCTTTCCACTTGGTTGTCGATCTCCTCGTTCGAAGAAGCTTTGGTGGTGAAGTCCTTCAAAAGACTGACATGTGCCTGGGTTTGGGTTTATTGCCAACCCACGCTCTGTCGAAGCGCCCGCACGTTGATTGGCTCGGACTATGCACGGTGTTCCTTTGCCGCCAGGAGTTCATCTCTTCAACGTGTTCCATTGGTCCGACGATGCACGGTGGTGAAGTCCTTCAGAAGACTGAGATGTGCATAAGTTTGGAGTTTATTATCGTTCCACGCTCTGTCGAATCGCCAGCCAGGAGTCTATCCCTTCGACATGTTCCTTGTTGAACAAGTATGGCTTTGCACGGTGCTCTGCCACAAGTTAACAAAATTCCTTGAGACAGGGGGTTCCTTTGCCTCATGAGTCTATCTCTTCTACATGTTCCTTGTTGAAGAAGGGTGGCTTTGCACGGTGCTCTGCCTCAAAACAAAATTCCTTGGGGCAGTGGGTTCCTTTGCCTCAGTGAGTTCCTTTGCACGGAGGATGCACGATGAAGTGACTTGCCTCAAGGAGTCATGCAACGGTTTCTATGCTCTGACGATGCACGATGAATACGACGCGGACACGAACTGAAAGACGACAGAGAACAACACTCCTTGACAGTTGAAGCTTTCAATTGAATTCCTTGAGAACAACACTCCTCTGACGATGCACGATGAAGTGTTTTGCTTCAAGGAATCCAATTGAAAACTTCAACTGTCAAGGAGTGTTGTTCTCTGTCGTCTTTCAGTTCGTGTCCGCGTGGTAGATGGTATTGATCGTGCATGGTCAGAGCATAGGAACCGTAGCATGACTCCTTGAGGCAAGTCACTTCATCGTTCATCCTCCGTGCAAGGGAACTCACTGAGGCAAAGGAACCCACTGCCTCAAGGAATTTTGTTTTGAGGGAGAGCACCGTGCAAAGCCATCCTTCTTCAACAAGGAACATGTCGAAGAGATAGACTCCTGAGGCTAAGGAACCCACTGCCCTTTTGGCGCATGAGTTCGAGTTGTTTCATATGTAAATAAAAGTCAAACTTTTCGTGGTTTTGACGATGTAAATGTAATTCAAAAATGATTATATTATAAAAGCAGAGCTTATAAAAGACAGAAGTTCCTTGCCCAATTACATCATAATTATATTGTTGTTTTACAATGTCATTGCTAGGATCGATTTACATATTGCTTGAAAGCAATCCTTAGCCCATGCAACATCACTTTGTCATCTTTGGTGATTTCATTGTCATTTCCTCCCGGTATTCGAAGGGAGGATTCGTCAACCAGATTCATATAATACGCGTGTACAAGAGGCAGTTGGGTGCCGTTGTTGTGGGCAATTTAGAGAACAATTCAGCACTTGCTCTCATACTCCTTCTTCGCCGGGCATCTCTACCTCATCATATCAACTTTTCTCCTGACGATAGGCTCTAGGTTTCTTCGTTAATTCTGCATCCACTTGCACGTATCGTACGTGGTTTGACAAGGAGTTGTAGTGTGTCCAGTCGTAGGAGATAAAGTTGAATGTGAGCAGAGTATAGGTGTTGATGGTTGCATTAAAAGTGGGATCAAACAACTCTATGTCGTCCTCCAAACCCATGACGAAGGTCTTCTATTTTGGATGTCTTCAGGCCGGGTTTTGCGGTTTCTCATTGACACGTTGAATGACGGTCTGTTGTTTCCAAA
>JANAVB010032817.1:25000-26362 GCA_029216955.1 Iris pallida | reverse complement strand
GGACGGCTCGGAACAACTCAACGGCGTTTCCCGAATGCGATCGGGTTTGCTGCACGGGCAACTCGGGTGTCGCCGGCGAGGCCGGGAACCGACTGAAGGGGCCGTCGCATCGGCAGTTGGCTGCACGGAAGCAGGGAGCCTGCCGAGGCTAGCGGGTCCAATACCACTCACTGCCGACACGGCCGCACCCGGGGCTGCCGCACGCTGCCCGAATCGTACCCCCGCGGGGAGCCGTATGGCTCGACCCGCGGGAGCACGAATCGGTCAGCTTCGCAGCTGCCCCGGGCGCTCCGCCGAGCACGACGAGGAAATTCGCTCGTTTCCAGCATCTCGTGGTGAGGCGACGGGTCGCGCTGCACCGTTGAAGGCGACATCGGTAAGCTCGCTGCACGAGGGTCCACGGTCGCGGGGCGGGTCGACCTGCACCGGGCGAGGCGACGATAAGCTCGTTCGGACGGCATCGCATTCCTGCTGCGACGCAATTTTTTTCCGCCTCGCACGGGCAGTTTCTGCCGCGCACGCCGCGTCCCGTGGCCTCGCACGGGAGCTTCGCACAAGGGTCCGTGGTGCAGCAGCGGGCCTTGCTGCACCGGGCGCGTCAACGATAGGGTCGTGGGGGATTTCGTTCGCACAGCATCCCATTTTGCCCGCAAAGCCGCACCTACTCAAAATTTGTTGCGCCGCCCAAATTTCAGCTCAACTCGCTTCCCCCTATAATAGATTTGCAGTTTTATTGTTGGGCTGACTCCGGGGTACCAAAGTGCTTGAGGAGCTTGTCATTTTTGGGGAAAACGCGCCCAACCTCCCGCTCGGTCGGGGGGGTTCGAAACTGGCACGAGTTGCGGCAGATTCTGTCGCACGGGCTGAGAGCTGCGCGCCGCGCGCAGAAACAGCTGCAACGCCTCGCCTCGCGCTGGGACGCGAGCGAGGCGGGCGGCCCGTGCAGCCGTTCGATGCGCTGGTCGCCTCAGCGCGCCGCCGCGAGCCCGTGCTCGCCGATGCAGCCTGTCAGGCCCACGCCGTGGGCAGAAACTGCCGCGCGACAGAAAACGTCGCGAACCGTCGCGCACCCAAAGCCAGCAAGCGCCCGGTCGCTGGATCGCCGCGCGCGGGCAGCCGTTCGACGCGCCGTGCACCCCCCGCGCGCACGGGATTGTGGCGCGCGACGAACATCCCCCCCTTCACCACCTACTCCCCTATAATAGATTTGCAGTTTTATTGTGGGGATGACTCCGGGGGACCAAAGTGCTTGAGGAGCTTGTCATTTTTCGCGCGCAGCCGCAGGCCGCGCCCGTGCTCGCCGATGCAGCCTGTCAGGCCCACGCCGTGGGCAGGAATCTGCCGCGGGGCAAACGAAGTGCC
>JANAVB010032815.1:27500-28669 GCA_029216955.1 Iris pallida | reverse complement strand
TGCGCACACGAAGAATTTCTGCGCACGGCGTGGGCCTGACAGGCCCTATCGGCACCCGGGACACGAAATGAAGCGGTGCAGCAGTTTCGCGCATGCGAAGAATTCCTGTGCACGGCGTGGCATGACAGGCCTATCGGCCGCACGGGACACAGAAACGCAAGCATTGCAGCAGTTTCTGCGCGCACGAACAATTTCTGTGCACGACGTGGGCCTGACAGCCCCTATCGGCCGCACGGGACAGAGGAATGCAAGCGTTTGCAGCAGTTTCTGCGCACACGAACAATTCCTGTGCACGGCGTGGGCTTGACAGGCCCTATCGGCCGCACGGGACACAGAAACGCATGCGTTGCAGCAGTTTCTGCGCGCACGAAGATTTTCTGTGCACGGCGTGGGCCTGACATGCCCTATCGGCCGCACGGGATCGACCGGGTGCGCATATGCTGCGGTTTGTGTGCCTCGCGGCACTTCGTTTGCCCCGCGGCAGATTCCTGCCCACGGCGTGGGCCTGACAGGCTGCATCGGCGAGCACGGGCGCGGCCTGCGGCTGCGCGCGAAAAATGACAAGCTCCTCAAGCACTTTGGTCCCCCGGAATCATCCCCACAATAAAACTGCAAATCTATTATAGGGGAGTAGGTGGTGAAGGGGGGATGTTCGTCGCGCGCGCGCACGGGGGGCGCACGGCGCGTCGAACGGCTCCACGCTCGCGGCCATTTAGCGAGCGCGCGCTTGCGAATTTTGCTTGCGCGACGATTCGCGGCGTTTTCTGTCGCGCGACAATTTCTGCCCACGGCGTGGGCTTGACGGGGCCTATCGGCCGCACGGGACTGAGGAATGCGAGCGTTGTTGCAGTTTCTGTGCACACGAAGAATTTCTGTGCACGGCGTGGGCCTGACAGCCCCTATCGGCCGCACGGGACAGAGGAATGGAAGCGTTGCAGCAGTTTCTGCGCGCACGATTAATTTCTGTGCACGGCGTGGGCCTGACAGGCCCTGTCGGCCGCACGGGATCGAGGAACCCTCAAGTTGCAGCAGTTACTGCACACGCAACCAGTGTCCGTGCACGGCGTGGGCCTGACATGGCCTATCAGCCGCACGGGGGACGGAAATGCAAGCGTTGCAGCAGTTTCTGCGCATGCGAAGAATTTCCGTGCACGGCGTGGGCCTGACAG
>JANAVB010032814.1:0-22971 GCA_029216955.1 Iris pallida | reverse complement strand
TTCCTTCTGGAAGCAGGAGCCCCCAAGCCGACGCTGGCGTTGAGACTTGGGCCCGATCCTCGTGTCCTTGCCGACGGCGTAGGCGACCTCGGAGACGTCGGCGCCGGTGGCCTCGCAGAGGGCGGATATGGCGTTGACGGAGAGATCCTCTGGGCGAGGAAGGCGTTGGCGGCGAGCTTGGAAGCTCGGCGGACAGAGGTTGGTGGTGAGGATGCGGTCCTCGGGGACCCAGTTGGCGTAGACCTCCTTGAGCGTCTGCACGGCCTTGCGGCCCCCGGGGGTCTCGCGGCCGCCGATGAGGGACGCGGTCGGGCTTGAAGAGGTCCTCGATGGCGGTGCCCTCGGCGAGGAACTCCGGGTTGGAGAGGATCTGGTAGTTGATGCCCTTGCTGTTGTGGGTGAGGATCTTCTCGATGGCCTCGGCGGTCTTGACGGGGACGGTGGACTTCTCGACGACGATCTTGTCGGACTTGGAGACGTCGGCGATCATGCGGGCGGCGGACTCCCAGTAGGTGAGGTCGGCGGCCTTGCCGGCGCCGAGGCCGCGGGTCTTGGTGGGGGTGTTGACGGAGACGAAGATGATGTCGGCCTCCCGCACGTGCTTGTGGACGTCGGTGCTGAAGGAGAGGTTCCGGCCGCGGCACTGCTTGACGACGTCGTCGAGGCCCGGCTCGTAGATCGGCAGCTGCTCGCTGTTCCACGCGCTGATGCGCGCCACGGAGATGTCGACCACCACCACCTCCACGTGCGGGCACTTCAGCGCGATCACCGCCATCGTCGGCCCGCCCACGTACCCGGCGCCAATGCAGCAGATCTTCACCATCTCTTCTTTCTTTCCTGCACCAACATTCAACAAATTTCCAGATCTGTTAGAACCAAGAAGAAGAAAAAAAACCCGATAGATCTGAGAGATCAGGGGAAGCCAGATCTGATCTGTTAATGGCATTAAATTTGGTAAAAAATCAAAGAAGAAGAAGAAGAAATAGCAAGAATAATTTCTTTGCATGCATCAATAGATCTATGAAAATATTATTTATGGATGCAAAATTGGGAAAAAATAAAAGATCTATAGGAGTGAGAAAATGAAGAGAGAGAGAGAGAGAGAAGTGACCTGGATTCTTGAGGAAGGGGGAAGGAATTGCTGTGTTGAGAGAAATGGTGAACTGAGAGGTGTTTATATAGGGAGTGGGGAGGAAGGAGAGGTGCAGGTGACGTTTCCTCTGAGGCTCTGATTGTGTATTAACAAACTAAGCAGGAAAAAAGAAGAAGGGTGGGGGGCAGATTCCACAGATGAGCTGTAATAATCAAAAAGTTCACAAAGCATTAACCAAACTTTAGTTGGAATATATATTTTTTTTTTTTCTAAGCTCATTTGCATTTAATATCTTCAATTTGCTACTATTTTATTGTAATTTTACTATGGCAATTGATAAAGGCACTGCCTAATTTGATCGGGACTAGCCCATTTGTAAGTTTGTGTTATTTACAAGTTTGCCATTGAAAAAATTTATTAGGACTAGCCCATTAGGTAGTATAAAAGTCAATTGTTTTATTTCTCTTCTCTTTCTCTTCTTCCTCTCAAATTTTCTTCTTTTCTCAAATTTTCTTCTAAACCCTAGATTGAGATTCCTCTTGTCCCTACAAAAATCTTCCTGTTTTGTAACCCCAGAGCAGTTATCAACGAATATTCGTAGTAGTCGGTATGTTTTCGACTACTATATTGCAAAGTTTGTTAAATAATCGGTTGATTCCTAATTTTTGAATGTTCTTTTATAATGTAAAAAATATGGAAGAACTTGGGACTTCAAATATAGCAATCGATCATCCCGGTCCTTCCGAAGAACACGACATTCTCTCCAAAGAACTCGTGGTTTGTCCCTGACCTAGTTACATTTTTTCGTAGTCCAGAAATGGACTGCCACATCGCATGGCAGTCCATGAACTACTTAGGACTGCCAGAAAGTATGGCAGTCGAGTTAAGTACGTATGAACGTAAGGACTGCCATACTTTCTGGCAGTCCTATATACTTCAAGGACTGCCCAGAAATGTGGCAGTCATAAAGTTGATAATCGATTCAACTGGACTGCCACACATTTTGGCAGTCCATGAACTACTTAGGACTGCCAGAAAGTATGGCAGTCTAGTTGAATACGTAGGAACTTAATGACTGCCTCACTTTCTGGCAGTCCTATATACTTCAAGGACTGCCCAGAAATGTGGCAGTCCTAAAGTTGATAGTAGATTCAACTGGACTGCCACACATTTTGGCAGTCCATAAAGTACTCAGGACTGCCAGATGTTGTGGCAGTCTAGTTGAACAGCCTGAATTGGATATTGTATTTGGTTTTGTCATTGATTTAGGTATTTAAAAAATTGTAAATTTATTGTAGGGCACCCCATCTCCTATGTGCACAGATTTGAGCAGTAAATTCTCGACATATATTGTCTTTGAAACTTACGCCGAAGCATTAGAATGGTGCAGAGAAGTTGGAAGGCAAACCAACACAACCCTTGTAACTTCAAGGTCGCTACGGTGTCGGCCGAAGCGTCAAACTGCAGAGATTGGCTGTGAAAGAGTTGGGACGTATAGGGTGCATCGTAAAAAAAGTGAAAATTCTAGCCGTTCCAAATTCTAGCCGTTCCAAAGAGGAAGGAGAAGCTCCATACTCGTAGAAAGAAACAGAATACGAGTGCTGCAAATACACTCGATGCGTACATTGGTGCTTTTGTGTCCGGCATGCGGGAATATATTTGGTCTATTGATGATGTGCCCAAAGACGGACATTGTGGATATCATGTGCTGGCGCGTCATCTAGGCTACCCCGCTAAAGACGGATGGAGACAAGTTAGAGCTGAGCTATATTTTGAGCTGGAGTCTCATCTTTCATTCTATAGCAAAATACTTGGGCAAGAAGATGTCGGCGAACTGTTGACAAGCATTCCATGCGACACCCAGACTACTGGACCAGAGCATTACCTGGACATACCTTCTGGTGCATATCTGTTCGCTAACAATTACAAGATCCCCATTATCGTTTTTTCCAAGCACAAGAACAACACGTTTTTTCCAATGTGCGCTCCTCCAAAGGACTACAGTATATCCACTCTAAATACAATTGGACTCGTCGGAGATCACTTTGTTATCCCGCGGTTGATTGGGCACTCTCCTATTCCTCCCCCTGCGTCACTTTGGTGGAAACATGCACCGGAAGAAGCGCTCGCTTGGGTAACACCCTTCGAAGATGCAATAAATGTTTACAAGAAAATTACGAACTTCGTGGAACCTATACCAAGGCCGGAGGGCCACTATGATGTATTAATTGACTGATGTACAGTTGACGAAGCGTAACATTTTGCATAGACTAATGTATAGTTGATAAAGCGTAACATTTTGCATAGACTAATGTATAGTTGACGAAGCGTTATAGTTGACGAAGCGTAACATTTTGCATAGACTAATGTATAGTTGACGAAGTGTAACATTTTGCATAGACAGCTGTATACTTGACATTGTCTATCTTACTGCGTATCTATGAGTATTTTGTATCTTACTGATTAGCAGCGTTGCATTTTGTATTTTACTGACAAAGCGTAGCATTTTGTATCTTATTACAAGTAGCTGTTTGTATGTGGACTGCTCACAGCAAGTTCTGATAAGGACTGCCCAGTTCCTGGGCAGTCCAGATATGTATTTGGACTGCCAGGAAACTGGGCAGTCCTTATAAGAACTTGCTGTGAGTATGTGGACTGCCCAGTTCCTGGGCAGTCCATGCTCACAGCAAGTTCTGATAAGGACTGCCCAGTTTCCTGGCAGTCCAAATACATATATGGACTGCCCAGGAACTGGGCAGTCCTTATCAGAACTTGCTGTGAGCATGGACTGCCCAGGAACTGGGCAGTCCACATACTCACAGCAAGTTCTAAGAGCAAGGTAACATTCACGTAATACGCAAGATAACATTCACATAATACGGAACATAACATTCATATAATACGCAAGATAACATTCACATAATACGCAAACTTGCAAGGTAACATTCACATAATACGCAAGTTCTAAGAGTCAAAGCAAGATAACATTCACATAATACGCAAACAAGTGTTCAACCAATTTGAAACTGTTGACACAGACAAGTGTTCAACCAATTAGAAAAGTTTTGCAAGTCACCCAACTACCAAATACATTCAACCTTAAAGGAAATTACATAGTCATTCAGTATCATGACGCATCTTCGTGCGTCGCTCATCGATAAATGGGTAATCAGCTGCGATGTTCTGCATCTGGGTACCAATATCTTCGTAATTCTCCCCCTTGCATTGGATTAGACTTTTCCCCAACTTCTTCACTTTCGAAGCCTGCATGAATACATATCATAATTTTAGGAACAAAAAATTTACCACAATATGGGTTAATTAAACAAACTAGACTAACCATCTTCTGCAATGCATCATATAGTGCTGACTTGGAAGGTATGGGTGCTGCTACCGGCACTTTCGTACTTCTCTTATCAGGATTCAACATCATACCATGTCCGGCATGCCCATAGTATTCCATATAGTCCTCACTACAATCCCACATCTCCACCGCCGGCGTTCGTACGGTTTTACCGAGAAGATGTTGTTGCCAGTCAACGAAAAAGTACGACCCCCATGGGTAGAACGGCGGGACGTAGGTCGATGGTTTCTTCCCTTTTGCAGCGGTCCTTAATTTCAACGTACTCGGAATAGTCTGTACGTATCCAAACTGACGCAGCACTCTATCAGGGATGTGAGGCTCCTCAATTTCATGACAAAACAGCGGACCTCTAAATAGTGCAACTGGTTGCACAGGACGAGTGCTATTTCGCAGATCCTTGTATGGATGCCAAATAATCTACAACATGCATTCATTACTTAAGGAGTTACCAATTAATGTGGAATACTAGAGTGGTAAGTAAATGCTAGTTCAAGTTACTATTGTTTTACCTCCTTTGCAGTCAGATCTTCTAGAGCAACACGTAGGGTAGCCAACGTATGTGGATGTCTCGTATCTATCTTAGCCGGCCTCCACCTACACATCCTGGGCATCTGCTCATCATAATTTCGATTAAGAGTAGCCCTATTGAGCGTCGGAAAATGCTCATATATCCACGCCTGAAAATGTAAAATATAACAATGTTATCGTTATCGACATAATTTTATACAATTGTATAGACACAGTATGCTAGGGTTTGCTTACATGGAGCAGTGTTTGACAACCAGCTATCGTCTTCGACTCGACTCGAGATGCAGCACCTAGTTCGCGGTAAAGGTGTGCTAGTATACCACTTCCGAACGATATTTCATCCACATCGTTCAAGTCCGTAAAATTGTTTAGATATTTTGCATGTACGGCTGTCCCGGACTTGTCTGTAATGCCGACGGCTCCTAGGATGAACTGCATGTATCCACGGGCCACGAGGTTGTCATTACCATTGTTGTCGTCGGCGTCGTCGGCATCATCATTGAAAGTATTCCTCAAAAAACTTAAAGGAACTCCATAAGACTTCTTAAATTCCGGGATTGTGGTAAAAGTCTTGGACTCGACACCGAGACAATTGGCAACCAAATCCACCATCTCATCATACAGGTCGAAGTCGCCCTCGGAATAGTCCATCGACATTTGACGACCATCAACTCTAAGCCCTAAAATGTGGTGGACATCATCGAGGGTGATTGTCAACTCTCCGTCTGCGAGATGGAAGCTGTTAGTTTCTGGATGCCAGCGCTCCACAAATGCAGAAATCATTGCGTGGTCCAATATCTGATATGAGTATTTTGCCAAATACTGCAATCCGGTGGGGGTGATTTTTTGCTTCACACTCTCTTTCAACTCATTAAATCCCCACGTACTACACATCTTCGCATGGTTTATTACCCTCAACATGCGCGAGCTTTTCTGCGAATAAAAAAAACAAAGATCCAATATTACATATATCTATTATTTCGAATAGTTAATCTATATAATAGGTAAGTAACTTACCGGATCCTTCCATATTTCATAACAAATGTGGTTCTCGATTGAATTCAAAATTGAGCAACCAACTGGGCCCGCATCTTCCTCTTCCTCTTCCTCGGGTACTTGAGAAGGACCCGATCCAGCTTCCTCGGGTACTTGAGAAGGACCCGATCCAGCGTCATCTCTCATTCGGGCAATGGGTAAATCATCATCATCGGAGGAATCATCACGACGAGTCGCCGCCGCTTTCGCCAAACGCTTTGCAACACGTTTCGTTCCACGTGTTCTTGTTTCTGAGGCTGGTTCGGGTTCTCTAATTGATGGCCCTTTCTCGACATTTCTACCAGCTTTACGCGCCTTGCGATCCGATGCGGTGGGACGTTTTCTTTCGGGCCTGGCCTCAATATCCTTCTCCTTTGTCTTCTTTTCATGACTATTATTGAATATTAATTACATATTAAAATTTGAATTGGAAGAACTGTCTCAGGACATGTGTAACTAAAGACTGCCCACATTTTTGGCAGTACAACATGCACTTAGGACTGCCAGAAAAGAGGGCAGTCCTAACTCACATCATGTGTACGAAAGGACTGCCCACTTTTCTGGCAGTCCTAACTTTATGTTGGACTGTCAGAAATGTGGGCAGTCCCTTGTAACACATCTCATGCTAATGGACTGCCCATTTTTCTGGCAGTCCATCATAGAGTCAGGACTGCCAGAAGAATGGGCAGTCCTTCGCTACACATGTTATGCCAATGGACTGCTCATTCTTCTGGCAGTCCAATTTACAGTCTGGACTGCCAGAAGACTGGGCAGTCCTGGCCGACGCCAACTTTTGGCAAACACGTTCGCCTTGCGATCCGATGCAATGGAAATAACGAACGTAATTGATCCTGCTAGTTGTCTCATATAATTTCTAGGATTTTCGACAGAAATGGAGGAAGATTTCGCACCTTGTTTGCGAGGACGGTTTCGGGGCCATCGTTCTCCTTGGACGAGAGAAGAGGACGTGGGGAAGAAGAGGAAGATGATGAAGCTGCTCGCCGAGTGGTGGAGAATGGAGTCAGTGTTAGGGCTTAGGAGGAAGAAGAAGAGGGAAGTTAGGGTTCTTGAGGAAGAAGAGGGAAGTTTGTGTTCGGGGGGGGGGGGGGGGGGGGGGGGGAGGGCGGGAGTACTTGGGACAGCCCTATGATCAAATAAATGGGCTGTCCTGAGTAAAACCCAAAAAAAATTGGGCTAGCCCCAATCCGGGCTAGCCCCGATCAAAAAAGGCAGTGCCTTTATCAATTGCCTTTTACTATATATCAGGAAAAAATTTGGTAGGAGGGGAAGAAAAAAAAGAGTAGTGAGGATTTTTCTTTTTTATACAGAAAATTGCATATTAAGCATCATTTTTTTTTATTAAATTGCACCAAAAGCATAAAGTTTAGAAGAATTATATACTCGGTCCCAATACGTCCTTCAAAAGGACATAATTTTTTTTTTTGTGTGCATATTTTACGCCCTTCTGAAGGGCGTATAGTTTGTATTTTTATTTATTGATCTCGAGTGGATGTAAAATGATGGAAATTTTTAGTGACGAAATTTAATGATGAAATTTGCCTTTCAGTCAAATTTGGACTTTTAGTGACATTGAACTTTTAGTGACAATTTTTTATTTACAATATTCATGTTTTCGAAAACACCATTCACCTAGAAACAAAATTAATATGCAAAATATACGCCCTTTAGAAGGGCGTAAATTATGCACACACAAAAAAATTACGTCCTTTTGAGGGCGTAATGAGCTGAATTTATAACTTTCCAAAATTGTATGCTGTTGGTACAATTCAAGAGAAGTTTGATGCTTAATATGCAATTTTTTATTTATTTTTTTCTTTTCTAAGGTGCTATCGAGGGTGGTTCAAGGGTTGGAACTAGTAGAGGTTATTAGAGAGGTCATGAATTCGAGTTCAATTCCAGCTAAAAAATAAAAATGTTTTTTCTAGGGGCAAAATTGTCCTAACATAGTGACATGCCTTATGTGACAGACAATTTGTAGAACACTCAAAAGTTCCAAGTAATAATTTGTAGCAAGATGCAAAAGAATGTAAATATTGAAGTACTTAGGTGCAAACTGGTCATTGCAAAAAAATAAGAAGTTTGAATGGGACAATTTTCCTATAAGTATATTATATAAAGATTCAAGTGTTCCTAATAAAAAATAGCTTGAAAAGGACTGCAAGAAAGAAAAAGAAAAAGTCTCACTTCTCAAATAAATGTTTTGTTAGCTCCAAATGCAAATAAAGAAACAAATTGACTTGTGAACTAGTAAATTTTTTGGGGATATACTAATAGGGGTGAGTATCCGGTTTATTCGGTTCCAATCAAATCGAATAACCGAAAATCGAATTGGACCGAAACCGAATAAGCAAAACCGAAAACAAATCCGAATTGGTCAATAACCGAACCGAACCGAACCGAATTAAATCGGTTCGGTTTTCGGTTTATTCGATTTTTGGGTTTATTTGTGTTTTTTTTTTGTTAATATATATAATAACTAAATATACCTATATATATATTACAAAACACAAAGGTTTTTGAATCCTAGGGCTGACTGTGTCAAGATAAAGAGTGGTTGGGATTTAATCTTGGTGAATCAACGGTTGTGGGGTTTTATGGGGAATCCAAATAGTGGGGTTTGCACTCATAGGGGCTGTTTGGATAGATGTAACTTTTTGAAAGTGTGAAAGTGGCACTTGCAGTAAGTTGAGTTTCTGTGGACTTGCAGCAAGTGGCACTTTCCAAAATATGTTTGGATGTAGTACTTTTTGTCTCCTGTAAGTGGGAGAAAAATGGGTTTAGTGTTTGGATGATTTTTGAAAGTGGGAAGAAAATGAGTTCGGTTGTTTGGATGGTTGTTGAAAGTAGAAATTGGAGTTGAAAATATGATAACCCATAATTAAATTAATTACGATAATTAAACACAAAAAATACATTAATAGTACAATATAAATTATTATTAATATAATTTATTACTGCTATTATTAATTATTATTATTAAAATTAATTACCATAATTTAAATACTCATTTTTTTGGTTGCTTAGAAACAAATGTGTTTAAAATAATAAAATTAATAAAATTTTCTCCCCCCCCCCCCCCCCCCCCCCCCTCACTCTTTCATCTCATCCTCCATCCATTCGTCGTTCTGCTCTGTTCATCTCATCCTCCACCCCATTTTTTTTTCTTGAGAAGAAGAAGAAGAATAAAGGACCTCTCCTCGACGTCGTCATCTCCACCTCCCGCTGACGTCGACGCTAGGACCTCCTCCACCTCGCCGAGGACTTCCGCCCGTCCGTCGCCGCAGCCGCCTCCCCACCTCCACCTCTGGCGACCTCGACCACGGCCACGGGCCACCCCTACAGACGATGAGCTCCGGAGTTCGGCGAGGGTGAAGATGAAGAGGTGCTCGACGGTGGTGTCGTCAACGTCGTCGCCGGTAGCTCGTCGAGCTCGTCGTCATCTTCCTTCTTCTTCCTCTTGCAGTCCACTGTAGCTCAAGCCAGTTGCAGGCCACTTGCGGCTGTTTTTTGGTGTAGGTGAAAATTGAACAATGGAGGGGGACAGGAAGTGGAACTTGTCAGAAACAAGCCACTTGCAAGCCATTTGCAATGCACAACCAAACACGGAAAGTGGAGACACTTCCACTGAAACACACAGTTTCATGCCACTTTCCGCTCAACTACTTCTTACCAAACAGACCCATAATGGTTGTGGATGAGCATTATTGAGAGTGGGGTTTTATAGGGAATGAGCATTATTGAGAGTGGAATTTTATGGAAAATCCAAAGAGTGGGGTTTGCACTCATAATGGTTGTGGATGAGCATTATTGAGAGTGGGGGCCTCATAATTATTATTGTTCGTTTAAAATTGGGGGTCCAAGATTTTGAGGGGGAATACCTTAAATGAACCATGCCCTATGAACACGGGTTATGACTAGTATATATATATATATATATATATATATATATATATATATATATATATATATATATATATATAAACTAAAATTTCTTATTTGGAAATCGAAACTGAAACCGAATAAGAAAATTTAGTATTTTCAAAACCGAAACCGAACCGATTTTTTTAAAAATCGAACCGAATCGTTTAAAAACCAAACCGAATCTCTTATTCGGTTCGGTTTTCGGTTCAAAACCGAATAATGCTCACCCCTATGTGCTAACATATCTCTATTTGTCACATGTAATTTTTTTTAATGGAAAATACATCGTGAATTATTTAAAAAAAACTCACCTGATTAGGCACCAAATTAGTTCATACTATATAACTTTTTTAAATTCAAATATATTTAACCATTAATTGTTAAGTAAGTACATTAATAAGGAAAAGTGGAATAAAGTAATAAAGCAATAGACTAGGATATTTTTGTGAAAAATTCAAGATCTATGTAAGAATTTATATAGATCCTACTTTCGACATGTAGGCATCGTCCATATGAGTACTTTAAAATGTATACCTATCAAAGTGATGCAAATGCAAAAATATCAAAACAAAAATATTTGAATTAGTTATTTTTTTTATAAATTATAGTAAAATATTTAGACTATATTTGAATTTTATGATTGATAAACATATAGGATACAATTTATAGAGTTATTTATCCCACAATTGCTAATCAAAATAAAATTATCCTTCATTTTAAAATTTATTAGTAACCCACCCCTTCCCCCCACATTGGGAGAGAAATTATACTTGATAATTTTATAAAATTGTAAGTATTACTAACTAAATTGAAAATAGAGGAGTAATTCTACGTCGACGCTCTCTTCCGCAACTTGTATGGGTAGTGTTTGGATCCAAAACATAGATATAATGAGTTACAAAAGTTAAAATTTTTGGACTAGTTCTACTCGGACCGTCACAACTTAGATATTAGGAGTAAACGATTATAATGTGAATTTAGACTTTTTTATAGTGATCACAAGACTTTCTCCATTCCATAAAGAAAGCGATGGAAAGCTTAAGTAGGCAGAAAAGAGAACATTTGGAGATCAAGGAAAAGTGGAAACCTTTGAGTGACATTTAAGCTACCGACAAACCCTAAATTTAATTTACTTCTAATTAAATTCATTAACGAGGGAGGTCAGAGGTGATCAACGTGGGGGCCAGGGATTGGTTGAGAAAAGTTGGTTTGGTTGAAACGTAAACAATACTCGAACACAAGATCTAGAAAAGGAAGGAGCTTCTATTTTTATTTTATTTTATTTGTAAATTC
Source organism: Iris pallida (assembly GCA_029216955.1). Classification (NCBI taxonomy): domain Eukaryota; kingdom Viridiplantae; phylum Streptophyta; class Magnoliopsida; order Asparagales; family Iridaceae; genus Iris; species Iris pallida. Next base: position 11,716 of record JANAVB010032814.1, on the reverse strand, counting down.
CATGAAAAAAAATGATTAATATATATTTCCTAAATAAATGAGCATATAAATCCATATTTTGCCTAGATAATCTGACCAAGTGCGTCTAAGCTTGGTTTTTTTTTTATCATGTTATATGGCCTTCCGGAAATATTCATCATAACAAGAAATAAATTCAAACCCCGCCTCATGTCCCGTATGTTTCATGAGTATTACATGAACTAGTTCTATTCCGGAAATATTTACACCAACCACTCATTTGCTTTATAATTTTAATAAAGGGTGCTGCTATTAGCACTCCTAAAATGTCATTCGGCACTCCTCTTTAATTTTTTAAGATTTAAATTTCAAATTTACTCCTGCATTAATATTATTGGCACTCCTAAAATATCATCCTACACTCCTCCCTCCATACATGCACAATTTTAATGCTATATTTAATGCAGGAATATATTTGTAATCTGAATGTTAAAAAAATTAAAAAGGAGTGCTGAATGACATTTTATGAGTGCTAATAGCAACACCCTTAATAAAACATAAAAGTTTTTTAGTGTTATAAGTTTGTATAGAAAAGATAAACCATAGATGGTCCGTGTAATTAGTTTTAAAGTACAAGTAATTTTTATAATAAGTGTAAAACATAAGAATAGTTAACATAAGTAAATTGCCCTAATAAATTTAAAATATAATCGCAATCCAATCCCCCGATAGTAAATAATAACTTGTTTTTTTTCAAAACTACTTAATATCTTATAAATGGCCTCTCCAATAAAATATAATTATAATCCAAGCCTCGATGGTAAATAAAGCTATAATTATTTGACATAGATGGCGTCTCTGATCCCCTAGTACTTGCTATAATAGACTCTAAAAAGAAGGCTAATTTATAATTTGATACCCTCAACTATTACTATTTTCCAACTCGATACCTTAAACTTTTTCAATGAACAACTTGATTCTATCAACTATTGAATATTTTTAACTTCATACCTTAAAAAAAACCAAAAACTATCCCAACACAGGAGGGGGAGGGGCGCGAGTGGGGGCAACTGAGGGACGACGGGAGGGGACGGACTGGGTAGGGGAGGAGGGGTGAAGAGGAGGCAGCCGGAGGGGAGGGGTATTTTAAAATATATATAGATATCGTATCAATTTGTTTATTAATAAAGTTTAGGAGATTAAGTTGAAAAAATATCGATAATTGAGGGTATCAAATGATAAATTAGCCAAAAAATAAAGATAAGTTGCTGACCATAATAAAATTGTGTCAATTTTTTTCCTAATTCAAAGTGAGGGTGGACGTTCGGTTTATTTTATTCAACCGAACTAAGATAGTTAAAAATCGAATAAACTGAATTCTAAAAATTAAATCGAAATTAGCCATAATCGATAATCGAAACCGAATCGAACTGATAATCAATTCAGTTTGTTCGATTGGACTGTTTATCGTTTAATAGGCCGACCAAAAGTTAAAATTTTGTTTAAGTTATATTAAAATATATATAATTTTTGTACATAAATTTGTTGTATTTTAAAATTGGACTGGTTGTTAAATTATGAAAGTTACACTTTTAAAACACATACATACAATTTTTATTATCAAAGTATATATAAAAAAGTATACACATTTTTAGTTGCAAAATATGTATAAAGTTGAAATTATTTACATAAATACGTAAAAATTATTCGGTTTTGGACGAAAATAATACCGATGGAATAATGTTCGTTCCTAGTTGAGACAGTGAGCTCTGAACGTCAAGCATCTAATATACACAATTTCTACTCCTCTGGTGAGTTTTGACTAAGCACAGGGTGTTCACCAAATGGCACCCATGCTCACATAAACAATGAAAACTTTATATAGCAAGTCAACTAAAAGTGAATAAATCAACAGAAAATTACATAATAAGCATCACACTTTTAGAATATTAGAAAAGAAGCATCAAGTTTCAGAAAATTGTCAAACGGACACCGGACGGACTTCTAAAGTCCGGACCCTCCTAATATGCTAATTCCGCAATTAGAGAGCGGCCGGACTTCAAAAGTCCGGTAGGTGACGTCATGAAGTGACGCAAGGAGCCGGACTTTTGAAATCCGGTTGCTCCTATTTATTTGGGTAAATGAGGGGTAAACGTTGGGGATTGGTATTAATTTCCTCCAGAAAGAGCTGTTGGATGCGAATGAAGAAAAATTAAATATATAAACCGGACTTCAAAAGTCCGACTCCTCCTAATCCAGCCCAATCGGAAGAAGTTTGGTGACATCACCAAACGGACATTTGAAGTCCGGTTGGTTGTTTTTTCTACAATGTGTCGGTATACCTTCGATGTACTGATGATTCTAATGTAGCTGTAGATAGTCATGTATTGATGTACCAATCTCACTGAAATTTTCTTTATAAATTTTCAAACGGTACTTTGTAGTTGAACACGAACCATACAAATTAAGGAGTACTACTAACGTTATTAATTTAATTTCCGTTGTGGGTCCTCGCCCAAAAAACACGAAGTCCTCGTGTCGTGCCAGCTCCATCGAGGAGACCCCGCACCAACCATCAAGAGAAGTATGGTTTCCAAGTCCACGGTGTCGACTGTCGAGCTTACTGTGTCCCTGTGGGTTTCCAAGTCCATGGTGTCGACTGTCGAACTACTATGTAACTTCTCCCTATGGTTTCCAAGTCCATGGTGTCGACCTAATAAATGTAAACTTCTCTATAGGGCTGTTTGGTTTCAGTTGGGAGAGAATTTCTGACGTCTCATTCCTCTTTCTCGGCTTCACCTTCACGTGTTTGTTGCAAAAAAAAATTTAAAAAAAAAGAGAGGCTGTTTGAAGGGAGACGAGATATCGTAGAATAGTATTTTATTTCGCTCCTTTTCATCATATGGTAAGGACCATATATATAGGGATAAGGGACAACCCAAGGGTCAAGAGTTACATAACCCAAGGGCCATGAGTTACATGATCCCAAGGGTCATGTGTAACTCATGACATAATGGTGAATAGAAAAGGGTTTCACAAGACTCTCCCTTATTCATCCATTTCCTTGGATCCACTTATGAAATACTTCAGGATTCAATAAGCTAATGGGGTGGATACTGCTGGATCCAGAGTAAACTTGGTTTGCCTCATTAAAACCTTGGCTGTGGAAAACCCAGTGGGAAAAACCATCAGTCATAAGGAAAAAAAGTACAATCCTATAGTTTTACTCCCCCTGATCTATATAAGCTTCAGGCTTGCAGGTCTTTTAGTTGCCTCATCCCTATTCCTCTTACAAGCTTTATAAAAGTACATCGTGGCAGTGTTTTGGTAAACAAATCTGCTAAGTTATTACAAGATTGAATTTGTTGTACTTTGACTTGTCCCTTCTCTTGAAGGTCGTGCGTCCAGAGGAATTTGGGGGATATGTGCTTCGTCTTGTCACTCTTCATGTATCATTTCTGAAGTTGAGCGACGCATGCTGCATTATCTTCAAAAAGGGTAGTAGGCTCAAGTTCACTAGTCTTCAGGCCAGTAGATGCCAAAATGTGCTGAATGACGGAGCGAAGCCAAACACACTCCTTGCTTGTTTCATGGATTGCCAGGAGTTCAGAATGGTTGGATGAGATAGCCACACTGGTCTGTTTGACGGACCTCCAGGAGATAGCCGTACCACCGAAAGTAAACACAAATCCAGTTTGTGATTTCTCTGTGTGGGGATCTGATCTATAACCTGCATCTGAATAACCAAGTAAAGTGGAAGACCCACTATTCGGGTAATATAGTCCTAGGTCTATAGACCCTTGGAGGTAGCGCAGAAGATGCTTCACTCCATTCCAGTGACGCTTTGTGGGCGCTGCACTGTATCTGGCTAATAAGTTAACTGAAAACGCTATATCAGGACGCGTACAGTTAGCCAGATAGAGTAGTGCCCCAATGGCACTTAGGTAAGGTACTTCAGGACCTAATGATTCCTCCCCCTCTTCGAGTGGACGGAAAGGGTCCTTCTTTACGTCCAATGATCGAACGACCATTGGTGTACTAAGGGGATGACATTTATCCATGTAAAATTGTTTAAGTAATCTTCGTGTATATGTAGATTGGTGTAACAGGATACCACCCTTTAGGTGTTCGATCTGTAAGCCAAGACAATAGTTTGTTTTCCCTAGGTCTTTCATTTCAAAAGTTGTCTTAAGGCTTTCAGATATCTCAGTGATCTCTGCAGGAGATCCAATGAGATTTAAATCGTCGACATAAACGGTGACTATAACAAATCCTGTTCCCGATCTTTTTATAAAGATACACGGGCAGACTTTATCATTAGTAAATCCTTGCGTAGCAAGAAACTCACTTAGTCTGTTATACCACATTTTTTCCGATTGTTTAAGACCGTACAATGATCTTTGTAATCTTACAGAATAGGTGTCCCGAGGTCTATATGTTTTCTCTGGTGAAATTTTATATCCTTCAGGGAGTTTCATATAGATATCTTTATCTATATTGCCATAAAGATATGCAGTCACAACGTCCATGAGCTGCATTTCTAGGCTTTTCAGAGAAGAGAGGCTGATCAGGAATCTGAAGGTATTCCCATCCATGACCGAAGAATATGTTTCTTCATAATCTATTCCAGGTTTCTGGGAGAAACCTTGTGCTACAAGGCGTGCTTTGTAGCGCACAACTATGTTGTGTTCATTTCTTTTTCTTGTGAAGATCCATTTATATCCCACAGGTTTTACACCTTTAGGTGTTTGGACTACTGGTCCAAAGACTTCGCGTTTCAAGAGTGAGTCCAGCTCTACTCCTATTGTCTCGTTCCACTTTGGCCAATCGCCTCTGCGTTTACATTCCGCTAGAGACCGTGGATCGTTGTCATCGTCATTTTCAGTGACGTAAACGGCAATATTGAACGAAAAATCGTCGTCGACGACTGTGCTTTTTCTGTTCAGTACCTCTCCAGTACGTACATAATTTAATAATATTTCTCCTGTTTGTTCCTCTTCAGGGGAAACTAGGAGGGGAGAGGTAGCTGATCTGAGCTCAGCATCCTGTGTTGGGATCTTCTTAATTTCTCCAGGGTTTTTTCTTTTACGAGGGACTTTGTCTCTCGAACCTGGTGGGCGTCCTCTTTTTAATTGAGGTATTGCCATTTCTGCTGCCGGCGGATTGCATCCATCTTTGGGGATGTCAATCCTAGCTGGCGTGTTGGCAGCAGGGACGTGTGATCTGACAATCTTCTGGTTGTCAGTAAATGTATCCGGAAGTAGATGTACAGTGTTCTGAAGATGTAATATCTTCAGGATCTCATCTTCACATTGACTTGTACGCGGATCAAAATGAGACAAAGTTTTTGTGTCCCAAGAAATTGTCTTAGAAGCTTCTGGCTTCTTAGACTGTGTGCCCAGTTTAGGAAATAATCCTTCATCAAACTCACAGTCATCAAGACGTGCCTTAAATACGTCATCCGTCAGGGGTTCTAGGTATCTAATTATAGAGGGTGAGTCAAACCCAACATAGATACCTAATCAACGTTGTGGACCCATTTTGGTCCTCTGTGGGGGAGCAATGGGGACGTAAACAGCACAACCAAAAACTCTCAAATAAGAGATATTTGGAGGTGAACCATAAGCGAGCTGCATCGGAGATAGAATATGACCTCCAGAAGGCCGTATTCTAATAAGTGATGCGGCATGCAATATAGCATGACCCCAAGCTTCCACAGTCAACTGTGACTGCATCAACAATGGACGAGCAATCCATTGTAATCTCTTAATAAGAGATTCTGCTAACCCGTTCTGGGTGTGAACATGAGCTACAAGATGTTCAACTTCGATGCCAGTTGCTTGACAATAGTCTTGAAAAACCTGTGAAGTAAATTCACCCGCATTATCAAGTCTTAATTTTTTGATATGGTTATCGGGGAAATGAGCTCGCAACTTAATTATTTGTGCCAATAGCTTAGAAAAAGCTAAGTTGCGGGTGGACAAAAGACACACATAAGACCATTTAGTAGATGCATCTATAAGTACCATAAAGTACCTAAATGGACCACTTGCGGGACGAATAGGTCCGCAAATGTCTCCATGAATTCTCTCTAAGAAGCTAGGAGACTCTAGTCCCACTTTCAAAAGGGATGGTCTCGTTATAAGTTTGCCTTGAAAACAAGGTAGACACGAGTAATCATACTTCTGAAGAATCTTCAGGTTCTGCAGGTTGTGTCCACTGGATTGGCTCATGATTCGTTTCATCATAGCTGATCCTGGGTGACCCAGTCTATTATGCCAAAGTTTAAATTTTGGCGATGAATGACACTTCTGGTGCACAATCAAATTAGCTTCTGTTGATTGAATATGAGTATGATAGAGACCCGACGGGAGTCCCTTGAATCGTTCTAAGATAGTTTTTGAACCATCTTTTAGACGAGTAACATACAGATATTCTTCCTCATTTATTTCATTTGTTTCTAAGTGATATCCGTTTAAACGAATGTCCTTGAAACTTATGAGATTCCTACTTGATTTAGGAGAGAATAGTGCATCTTTTATTATTAGTCTTGTTTTATTTGGGAGCAATATAATTGCTTCACCAGATCCTTCTATTATGTTTGATAGTCCTGATATCGTAATAACGGGACCGTCATAATCATATAAGCTATAAAAATAGCTTTTTTCTCGAAGGATTGTGTGCGTCGAGGCTCTGTCCACAAGGCATTCACACTTCATCTATAGATCTATAAAAAAAAAACAAACCATCGTAATTAAAACAACGGTTTTGAAATACAATATATATATATATATATATATATATATATATATATATATATATATATATATATATATATATATATATATATATATATATATATATATATATATATATATTTAAAAAAAAAATTCTCTTATATCGATCGACGGTCCGATATAGAGAGGTCGATAAGTTGCTTGCAAAAATACATAATTATAAATACAATTTGAGCAAAAAAATAATATTCGGTCAACCCCTTTCAGTAGCTCTACGTGAATATGACCAGGCGGAAAAAATGAGGGAGGAGGGTCACCGGGGACCTCTTAAGAACCAAGCCCCAAGTTCTTTCTGACATCATACCCAAATAGGTGAGCCTATTCGGAGAGACTTCGTAAAAATTTATTTGTCAAATGTAAGAATAAATATTATTTTTCAAGAAATTCACATTTATCAAGAAATTGACACTATCAGTGGCCGGAGCCGATGGGAGAGGAGTTGAAATGATGGCTAATTAGTCCTGGGCACGTAAATGGAACTTCAGGTCCACGTGTCAGCTCAAATAATTTTTTTTTTCAGCAGCGTCTAGTACTACGAAATCGACACTTGCTTTGGCCATTTTATCTTTAGATCAATCATGCCAAAAAAAATATTTAGTTAATTTCCTTAAACTTTTCCTTTCCATTAATCAATGGAACTTAAAAGTTTAAAACAAGATATACTTGTAGCAAGAGATTTAAAGTTTAGTCTCATTTATGCAATTATGTCCTCATCCATTCCAGGAGATAGCCGACCCTGCTGGACTCAAAATGCTACTGTAATGAACACTATGAAAGTTGGAAAGAAGAAGAAGCTAATATGCAATCTGTCAATATTACAGTAAGTAATTTTTTTTTCAATCATGAAATTGTTCATCAATCAAGAGCAAAAACAGAAATGAAATTATTTCAAGAAGAGTCCCAGAAATGTATGATTGATTTATCCCATATTTCTTTCTTTAATAGCATCATTCTATCATAGCACAAATAATCCATTACTATAATTCCTCCAAGTCTTTCAATAAGAAAACTAAAGAACCAACGTGTATTAGGCCTAAGGCAAACGCTCCAGAATACATAAGGATACACAAAACTCAATGCTGTGTCTGAGCCTGTGTGATATTTGTGCACGTACAACATAGAAAAAACACTACTAAAATAACCCAGATTAGCGACGTCAGGAGACGTCGCTAAATATAGAAAATACGTCGCTAAAAATGATTTGCGACGTATTTAGCGACGAAAAACGTACGTCGCTTATAGGCAAGTCGCAGATGATACTTTCGTCGCCGAACGTCGCTATTTGCGACGCGGCGTCCATTGTCGCTAGACGTCGCCAAATGAGCGACAGAAAGCGACGTATCAGTACGTCGCCAACATTGCGACGTAAAGCGACCACTAGCGACGCTTCAAAAGTTTATAAATTATGACGAGGCATGGCATCCACGTGGCCACGTGGGCAACTTAGCGACGTATATTAGCGACGTCGAGCGACGTAATGTCGCTAGTTAGCGACGTATAGCGACGTCTATTTGCCGTCGCAGTACGTCGCAGAACGTCGCTATACGTCGCTAATGTTAAAAAAAAATTTAAAAAAATATAATTGATATTTTTGTTATGCTGTGTTTCTGTGTTTACAGTGTGTGTGAAGTGCAGTGTTCGAACCATCGACAGTTTCGCTTACTGTTCTATGTTTTATCTTGGATAGAAAGAGCAACAGTTCAGGGTGCACTTCTCAGAGCTTCCTCTTCACGTCCTTCACCTTCTCGGAAACCTTTACGACGTCCGAGAAAGTGAAGGACGTGAAAATGAAGCTCTCAGAAGTGCACCCTGAACTGTTGCTATTTCCATCCATGATAAAACATACAACAGTAATCGAAACTGTCGATGGTTTCGAACACTGCATTTCACATTCACTGTAAACACAGACACACATCATAACAAAAATACACAATATATTTTTTTAAAATTTCGGCAGCACCTCCTTTGTATATCAGATCATCGCTTATAACCCAGCGTAGGTATATTTGTCATCCCGTCGCAGATATCACAAAGTAAATATCATAATAAAAATAGGAGGCAGTGCAAAGTAAATATCACAGACACACATCCTCACAAACATCCAATAGAGTCAAATAAAAATGAAAGATGATAAAAAATCTCTCACCAAGTGTATAAACAACAGTGTATGAATAAACAATTTGCCCATAGGGCCAATACATACAAGTCATAAAAAAACCAATAAAATCACTGCGGACCCCTGCCGCGCAACTGGGATAGAATGTAGTCATACTGCTCCTGGGTGAGCTATACCGTAGGGGCAGTAGGAGGCAGTACAATGTCTGTAGTCGGCGCCGGAGGCAGTGCAGTATCTGGAGTCGGTGCCGTCGATGGACCCGGAGGACGTACCTGCTCCAGCTCTCGCAGTCGCTCAACATGCGCAGCAAGGGTACTCACCACCTTCTCAGTATACTGAGCGAGAGAGGCAGATAGGCTCCTCTGCGATCCCTCCAGCTCGACCTGTCTACGCTCTGTGTGTCACGACCCGCACCCTTATGAGGGGCACGAGCACGTGGGTACGTCCAGCCTACGCCGCAGAATCGGCGGTAGAACGCTGTATATAACGTCTGTAAATACCTACGACTAACAGTTAAAATGTACCTGTACAGTATATACTCTCCGAATGGAGGTGACATATCAATACAGTCTCAATCACAGAATAAAACTAAGGTAGATAGCTCAGAGGAAAGACATATGATAGATGAAGAGTAAAATAAGTCCACAGTCTAATACAAGTCCAGATATATACAACATCCCAGAGTATCAAAATAGAATATAGAAACTACAGTCTGATAAGCTAGCTGGATCGCAGTCCAGTCAAACCTAGCTAACCTACACTACTCTAGAAGTACAAAATCTAGTGGCTCCACTATAAGGCCACGATCTAAGGCTACACCATCTGACACGAGCCCATAATAGGTCGAGCAGTCCGCATCGGAATCATCTGTAATATATCATAATGGTATCCTGTTAGGAAAATGAGCAAGTACAAACACTAACAGCAGTTCCATGTGAATTGACAAGTTCTATAAGAGACAGTATAATGAACTACAAGACAAAGATATATGAAGACTTGGGAACCGTTCGGAAGCCGAGTTACAACCCTTAAACCAAACAAGGACCGGGGTTGTAACTCTTCTCCCGAGCAGAACTTAGTCTCCAAATCAAGGTACAATGTAAAGGCATGTAGAGCATGTGAGTAACTGTATATCATGCATGGTGAGAAAGTACTGAATATAGACAGAACAGGATATATGACAGGAAAAGTAAATATAAAATGTGCCTCGAATATTATAGCCTAATGTGATCGGTATGGGTCAAGTATCAGGCTTCCAGCCGACCGGCTACAAGTACGTGGACTCGGCCCGGCCGGGATGGTAAGCTATGGAGCGAGAAGTAACACAGGTCAGGCTATACCCATCGTGAGGTGAGGGTATAGCTATGGTGCAAGGAGTAACTCAAGGGGGCATTGATCACACTATCTATAATATTCCCCATTCCCCGAGTAGTATACGGATCCGGACATAGCACGTCATGACGCGGGATTTCCAAAGAGGGGAGCAAGTCCTCTTCAGGAATCGTCGTCAATACAAGTACAAGAATCAAGACCAAGCAAGTACCCGTATCCCAAGAAATCTAGGAATGACATCTCATGACAGGAATCCGACAATACTAGTCCGTGAACTATCGTGTCTGAGAATCAAGTAAGACACTACGACTGAATCGGATATAGCAAATATCAAGACAATGAAAACTATCAGTGAATGTACTCGCCTGCTGTCCTGAGCTGTATGGTATATCAATGCTCAGAGCGGTATCAGAAGACCTAAATATGAGATACTGTAAGTTAATTTAGGTTTAAACAAGTTTAGGAATGATTTACAATAAATAATATGCAATCTAGGTCAAACTAGGTCTCACTGAGTCACACTAAGTCCTGTCAAGTCAATCTAGGTCAAATCAAGTTATATCAAGTCAATCTAAGCCTAACCAAGTCAATCCAAGGTCATACCAGTCATCACGGGTCAAAACAAGTCGAAGAAAGTCAAACGGGATCAAGAGTTGGCCTACAGTTGACTTTTGGTCAACTGGTCAACTCTGGTCAACTCTAGGTCAACCATGGTCAACCCTAGGTCAATGGTGACTAATAGTTGACTTTTGGTCAACTACACAAGTCTAATAGAAATCGGGACTAATTTGGGTAAAGCGTTGACCCATAGTTGACTTTTGGTCCAAAAAGTCAACCGTGGTCAACCGGGGCCAAGACTAGGTATAGGTGACTATTTCTAACTATTACCAACCTCTACAACCCATATCCAAGTCCATCTTGGACTTTGAAACTCATATCTTGGCCGTAGGCCAATATCCTATTTTATCCCTAAAAAGGGTAAAATTCTAGCTTCGGCAACTATCCAGTTAGCCTACCTACGCTTGATATTTTGACCCGATCTCCCTAGGGTAGTATGATACTAGCCTATACATAAATATCTACCAAATACCTAGGTAACGTGGACATTCGGTCCACGATACGGCCCGTTGTCAAAATCTTGATATTTCAAGATACGCACCGATACGGCGCGATACGGGCGCCCTACGACCCCGAATTCCACCCGGAAGCCTACCCGCAAAATCTAAATCATGTATTCATACCCCACGCCAAGTTTCAACTCAATCGGATACTCCGAACTCCGTTTCGCCCTCTAACTCGGTTTTTCCCTTTTTCTATTCTAGCTTTTTCCCTTTTCTTCTAACTTCTTCCTATCTTTTCTTCTAACCTCTAATTCTTTTCTAACTTCTCATTCCATAATCGTTTTCTACTCTACTTCCAACCATAATATAATACATATATATATATCTATATATATATACATATACTAGGTGAAGGGGGGGGGGGTTTAGGCCTAAACAAAGGTGGGGGGGGT
>JANAVB010032813.1:0-36125 GCA_029216955.1 Iris pallida | reverse complement strand
ATCGAGTACAGAGCTAGGATCGGCCACATACCGTCTCAACTGTGATACGTAGAATACATTGTGGACACCCACTAGTACAAGTGGCAAGTTTTAGCCTATATGCACGTCACCGACTCTCCCGCCCGCTGATAACGAAAGGGCCGTGAAAGCACGGCTAAGCTTTCCCCTCCCCAAACTCTATCGTACCACGAGTCGGAGATATCCTCAAGAAAACCTGGTCTCCAACCTAATCACAAGCAAGGTCTCAATTAACTATGATAAACAAACATGATCAACAAAACACAACAAACAAACCTAAATATAATCCTACTACTCTAATCTGTACCTCAAACTCCATGGGCCTCCGGTGGCTATCGGCCCAATGTCGATGTCTGTCCTGTGCCACGCAAGTCTGTATCTGATAAGCTTTACCTTCTCTGCTACATCTACAACCATCTCAGGCCCCAGTAAAGCTCGCTCCCCAACATCATCCCAAGACAAGGGTACGACACTACGCCCGTACAGTGCCTCGAATGGTGACATCTCAATGCTGGCCTGAAAGCTGTTATTGTATGCAAACTCAACTAAGTGGTGGTGATCCTTCCAAGACCCTCTAAATCTAAAACCATGTCCGCAGCATATCCTCGAGTGTCTGAATATTCTGTTCTAAACTGTCCGTTCTTATGGTATGCACTGCTAACTTGAGCTGAGGCCCTAACATGCACTCCTCCAAAAATAGGAAGTAAAACGACTAGTTCCGATCCGAGACGATGCTGACCGGAACTCCATAGAATCTTGACAATCTGCCGCATGTACATCTCTGCGAGCTTCTCTGTAGACGTACCCACTTTGAATGACAAGAAGGGACCGATTTGGTCATCTATCCACTATGACCCAAATCGTGTCTTTCCCTCCTGGTGTCCTTGGCAATCCAGAAACAAAATCTATCATGATATGCTCCCACTTCCACTCCGAAATGGCAATAGCTGCGGCAATCCTCCAGGCTTCTGCCTCTCTGCCTTTACCTGCTGACAGACGAGACATCTAGCGACGAAGCGCTCTACTTCTCGCTTCACCACTCCACCAGACATGCTCTCTCAGATCCTGTATTTCTTGTTGGCACCAGAATGTATAGTATACTGAGAGCGATGGGCCTCCTGCATCACACCTGCTCCCGAAGCTCTCCATGGGCACATACAGTCTGGAACCGTGCCTTAATGTGCCATCATCTGCTATAATAACTCAACATCACCTCCAGCAATCCTGTCCTGACCTGCTCCCCTGATACACCGCAGAGCAACGTCCTCGAACTGAGTCGACTTGATTCTCTCAATCAAGTCCGACTGGATCTGAAGGCCCCACATCTGCATCTCTACTCCTGGTACTAGCACCTCAATCCCCAGATCTCCAAGTCTGCTAACAGATGACGGTCTGTCGTCAAGCACATGGCTACCGGATATCCTCAAAGCGTCGGCAACCACGTTCGCCTTCTCGGGATAATATTGTAAGGATATGTCAAAGTCTTTCATTAGCTCTAACCACCTGTCTGGCTCATGTCAGCTCCTTCTGAGTGAACACATACTTCAAGCTCTTATTGATCTGTAAAAATCTCAACCCCGCTCTCCATACAGATAGTGCTTCTAGAGCTTCAAAACAAAAATTACTGCTGCCAACTCCAATCATGGGTAGGTAGTCTTTCATGGGGCCGTAATTGCCTGGAAGCATAGGCAATCACCTTTCCGTGCTGCTGCAGAACGCAACCCAGACCCTTCCCTGAGGCATCACTATGTATAGTGAACCCGCCTGATCCTGATGGCAATGACAAATAGGGCTGTCGCAACCGCTTCTTCATCAGCTCATCAAAAGTGGCTTAACACTCCTCTGACCAGATAACTCTGCGTCCTTCCGGTTAGCCTCGTCAAAGGCTCTACAATTCGGGAAAATCCTGCACAAATCTCCTGTAGTAGCCGACCAATCCCAAGAAACTGCGGATCTCTGCAACTGTAGTCGGCGCTGTCCATGCCTCACTGCTATGATTTTTTTGGGGTCAACTGAGATCCCATCCCAGTCACCACATGCCCCAAAAAGTCAACCCGGTCCAAAAACTCACACTTGGAGAGCTTCCCATAAAGCTGCCTTCTTCCTGAGAGTCTCCAGTACTATCCTCAGAGCTCCTCGTGCTCCTCCTCGGTCGTCGAATACCACCAGATGTCGTCGATGACACCACCACAAACTGATCCAGGTACTGGTTGAATACCTTGTTCATCAAGTTCATGAACACCGCCGGGGCGTTAGTCACCCAAACGGCATAACCAAGAACTCAAACTGCCCGTACCTCATCCTAATGATGTCTTCGGAATGTCCTCCCCCTTCACCTTCACCTGGTGATAGCCTGACCTCAATCAATCTTGAAAATACCCGCTTCGCTCAACTGGTCAAAAAGATCATCGATCCACGACAGTGGGTACTTGTTCTTGATCGTGATGGTTGTTGAGTCTCTGTAGTCAATACACATCCGTACTGACCCTCCTTCTTCGGCACAAATAATACTAGTGTACCCTATGGCGACGAATTCGAACGGATGAAGCCCTGTCCTGTAACTCATCCCTTGCTTTTTCAGCTCTACCAACTCACTGTTGTTCACTCGATAGACGTGCTGAGAGATGGGTTCCGCTTCTGGAACCAAGTCTATCGAGAACTCAATGTTTTGTCTGGTGGCAATCCGGCAACTCCTCTGGAAAAACATCTATATACTCTGCAATCAAGGGGTGTAATCGTCTGCTCCTCAACCGAGACTCCGCAGAAAACTCCGCTACTCTGCTCCGCTTGACGTCTGGAGTACTCGAACTCTGGCTCCCCCGGCACTCTGAAGAGAACTCTACACCCTTACAATTAATGCTGGTATGGTGCCTACTCAACCAATCCATACCGAGTACTATATCGTAGTTCGATAATGGCATTACGAGCAGGCTCACCTCCAACTCACGACCTCCTAAAACAACACTCCGACCCTTACAAATATCACTCACGAGGATAATGCCATCCCCGGTCGTGATCTTGTAAGTCCTAGGCAACGATTCAGCTATGATCGTGTCTAATCGTAAATGATACTGATACGAAACTATGCGAAGCACCGGAATCGAATATACAAAAGCTGGACTAGAGTCAAGAAGAATCGAACTGCGATTAGCTCTCCTATCGCCTCTGCATCCTCGGCCGCCATGGCGAAAGCTCGCCCCTGCTGGCCTCCTCTGGCCTGCTGCTAGTGCTGAACGAACCTCTGCTGCTGTGTCGGCAGGGCTGGTCCCCTCTGCTGGCCTGCTGGAGCTCTGACTACTGCTCCCTGAGCTGCGTCCCCATGCGATACTCTCTCATCTGGTGGTCTACTGAACCACATACTAGACACTGGCCTAGCCTCTTCCGGCACTCATTGGAGACATGCCCGGGCTTTTTGCAGTAAGCACAAGTGATAATCTGTCTCTGGCCCTGCTGGCTGCTTCTCGACTGTTGCTACTGTCTCTGCTGGAACGGCTGCGGCTGGAACTGCCTCGGCTGCTGGTGTTAAAAGTGAGGCCTCTTGGCCTGGCCTCTGATGCTGCTGCCCCCAACAGGGTCTCGCCCCCTCTTGAGCTTCAGCTCAAGATCGTCCTCAGCCAATAAAGCTCTCGTCAAAATCTTCTTGAAAGTGGCATCCTTGTTGCCCTTGGTCAAGGACTTGACTTCTTTGACCAGTCCCTTTCGGAACCTCTGGGCCTTCACCGTCTTGCTCAAGCCCTCTACGAATCTGCCGAGGCGACCAAACTCCCCAGCGTACTCCTCTACTAACAGGCTCCCCTGAACTAAGCTCTCAAACTGCGACTCCAAGGCTCGAAGCGCTGCATCTGGAAAGAACTTCTTCTTGAAGAAGCCCTTGAACTCCTCCCAGGTCTGTCCAGCTACCCCCCACCTTAGGGTCTGACTGATACCAGGTGCGAGCAAGATCTTGCATCCGGCTAGCTGCTGCCTCTATCTGGAGATCTGCCGGTATCCGGGCCAGGAGGAAGATCTCCTCTATATGCTTGATCCACTCGTCAGCATATAAAATCCCTTCCGTCCCCAGGAAGTCTCTGGGGCTCATCTTCTGGAACTGCTCTATCCCAGGTATCCTCGGCTGCTGGACCGCTGGTCGAGCTGCGACTGTCATAAGGGCCAACTCCATACCCCTGGCCTGCCGGGCCTGCTGTGCCTCAATAAACTGCTAAAAGTAGGCGAACATCTGTGCCGCATCCACGTATCCTGTAGGCGACGGCTGCTGGAAAGGCACCTCTGGGATGACTGGGTCCTGCCTCCGAACTGGTGGAGGCATACCCCCTGCTGCTGCTGCTGAAGTCCCAATATGAGCAGAGGTGGCAGGAGCTGCAGCCTCCTGACCCTGCTAAACTGGCTGAGAGGTAGCAGTCCCCTCTACAGTATCCCCATGAATGGTATGCTGTAACCGCATCTCCACCATCTTGAAGACAGATCAAACAAGGGTATCAATTGCTGAGAAAGAAGTAATATAACAAAGGCGGACAGTTAAAATTCAAAAGAAATCAATTGACAGTAAGGATTTAGATGGCAAGAATAGAGTTTTTTCTAATGTGATTGAGTACCTTGAAAACTAATGTCCTATATCCTACTACAGGCTGTAGCGATACTCTGGTTCGAATACCACTACACTTCTAGTCTTGACCTGCATGGACCACTACTAAAAATGTGTCACGACCTGCACCCTAGAGTAAGGGCACGAGACGTGGGTACGTACAGCCTACGCCACAGTGTCGGCGGTAGAACGCTGTCCTAGGTC
The DNA here is from genome assembly GCA_029216955.1 of Iris pallida. Classification (NCBI taxonomy): domain Eukaryota; kingdom Viridiplantae; phylum Streptophyta; class Magnoliopsida; order Asparagales; family Iridaceae; genus Iris; species Iris pallida. Next base: position 31,321 of record JANAVB010032813.1, on the reverse strand, counting down.
TCATGCATCTAACAGTATAATGCTAAGCAGTTTATACTCCCCGAATGGGGGTGACAGCAGAATGTAAACTCAATCACAACTAAGAAAGAAGAAGCACGATATGATATAGAACTCAAAATAAAATACAGATGATCAGAAGAGTCTAAGTGTCTAAGATAACAATCAGCAAACATCCAGAAATACAAAGTCTCAACTATAGAATATGAAAGAACATATACAATCCAGATCTCAAATGACAGAAATAATAAAAACCTAGACTAGGGAGCCTCAGTCTCTACAGCTAGTGGATCCGGCTGGAAATCCGGATCACAGGTGTCATCTAGAGCTGTCCCATAAAAAGTGTCAACACCAGCCTCATACTCGTCCTCTGTATACATATCAACGGTGCCCAATCAGGACGGAGCGAGCACAATACATCTCAGCAGATCATAGCAGGTTAAAAATATAACCATGCAGTAGAGTAAGATACAGAAAACTGAAAGAAAGTACAGAATGTAAAGGAGATAGCTGTAATGGAAATATCTACTATAAATAGAGAACTAACAGTGGCTAGTGAGTCAGAGTATAATATAGACATGTGAATGGCATAGGATGATTCTGATGCTACACTACGGAATGATTCTGATGCTACACTACTTGGATATTATTCACATGTCCACTTCTACTCTCCCGTACCCCCAATCAATACATAAGGATCCAGCCAGGTTATGTTATGATTCATGTAATGGCCCCCTGTAATACCCTATTTTTCAAATTTTAGTTAAATTAGTGTTAATTAGTTTTTAATGTCATTTATAGCCTTGAAATAATTATTAGGATTTTTAAGAATTTTTCTAGAATTTTTAAATGATTTTTAAATGAGTTTTATATATTAAAAATATTATTTTGTAATTTATTTAAATATTTTAATATCACTTTGCAATTATTAGAATTGTTTTAATGCAGATTTGTAATTATTTAAATTGTTATTATAGCAGTTTGTAATTTAGGATTTGTTTTAATTCAGTTATGCAAATTAATATTTGTATTTAGTTATAGGGGGGACCATAGTGTAAAATCCTAAATCTAGGGGACCTAAGTGAAAACCCTACCCCCCCACGATCGGGCTCACCCACCCCGACGACTGCCACGCCGACGGGCAGCCCCCGCCAATTTCGGCTGCCCCGACCGACCTAGTGCCGCGCACAACCCCTATAAAAGTCCCCACTCCCCCCCCCGACTGAACCCTAACCCTAAATCCTCTCCGCCACCCCCCACGACCACCTTTCTCCCCGTTCTTCCCCAAAAACCCTAGCCCTAACCCTAACTCCAGCCATCTACCCAGCGCCGCCCCCACGCCGAGCACCACCGCCCGTAACCACCCTCACTCGCTTCGCCGTGCTGAGCCGTGCCCAGCGCCACCGGAGCGCCGTGACGCCAACGCCTCCGCCGCCCGCCAGCTCCTTCGAAATCCACTTCGACGACCGGACACGTAAGTTGCAAGTGTCACAACGTGTCGTTTGTGTCTCGATTTCACGTGGGAGACTCGCCAGGACACGGGGATGCTCGTCCAGTAGTTGGACACATGAATCAGTGTTCGTACGTGTCGTGCGTAGCACGGACACGTTGTTACCTGTGTCCTTAACTGTCTGGACACAGGACCGAAACAATATTTTTTTTATATAAAACTAACCTAAACAGAAATAAAATAAACAAGGACCCTAATCCTACCACAACTGATGGACTGACCCCCTGGCCAGCCCATCCTATTCTAAACCCTCCTCCCCCCCTCGCGCGCAGTAGCTCGGGTTCGAGCTGTGCTGCTGTTGTTTCTTTTTCTTTTCTTTTTCCTTTCCTTTTCTTTTGATATATATATATATATATATATATATATATATATATATATATATATATATATATATATATATGTATAAAAAAATGTATATTTATATATATTTATATATATTTATATATATTTATATATATTTATATATATTTATATAAATATATATATATATATATATGTATATACTTATATTTGTATATATATATATGTATTATTATACATACTGTTTTATGTATATACATATGTATATTTTCTATTTAGTACACTATTTTATTATATTTGTGTATATACATTATATATTATTTCTTTATGTATATATATGTATCTTATATATATATACATATATGTTATATGTATATATATATATAAATATATATATATATATATATATATATATATATATATATATATATATATATATATATATATATATATATATATATATATATATATATATATATATATATATATATATATATATATATATGCATAATTATTTTAGCCTAAGTAATTTATGTAATATTTACATATGTATATTTTAAATATATGTAGATATTACTTGTCATATTTTATGACTATTTTGTAAGTTTTCACATGGATAAAATATTAATATTTATTTCTACCACTTTGTATTTTCTGTATATTTAAATTACTGCAACCATTTGGTGTCCAAGCCTAGCATGGGTTATTGGGCCCAAATATGTTTTCACATATTCAAGACCCGTACAAGTCATATTGGACTTGATTCATGGCCTTGGGTCCTGTATTTGAACTTTGGTTCAAATTATATACATGGACAAAATACGCAGATAATTAATTATTGTGTGCAATGCTGTTTTTGATTTTCTAAAAATACTTAAAGTACTACTAAAATTCTGGAAAAATAGTTTTAGATACTATGTTACTTTAGCTAATTTAGTATAATTTTTGTAATATTTAATTTACTGTTTTGCCACTAGTTTGGCATATGAAACAAAAACTCATTTTCTGTATACTTAGGAAAACTGATTTTTATAAAATACTTGTACTGGTTAATAAATTCCAGAAAAATTATAATAAATTTCTATGATTAACAAGGATCACTTTGGTACTTTACTTTAAGAACAACTAGACTTTTTGTCTATCTCTAAAATTGTTAGAACACAATGATCATTTGATTTATTTATTGATTAATTACGACTTGTAGCTTTTTGTGTTATTTTGAGTTTTAGCCGTGTTGAACCCCACCCCTCACTAGTGTAAAGACCCTAGAAAGTTAGTTAAAGTAGTGTGTCACCCCATATTGGTCTTCTATGCCAAAGTCATCATTTTGGCTAGGTGCCCAGTCACAAGTCGTGTTTCACCAATTAGTGTCCTAGTGTCTTAGCTTAGTGTAAAAACTAAGTTATTGTATTTACTTCTACAGTGATGAGTTACCGGACATCCATAGCACTGTTATCGCAGCTTGTTTTATTTTGCTTTGCTAGAGGCAAGTACTTTCTACGAACTTTACATATTGTCACATAAATGAACTGCAAAACCCACCATGTTAAATGCTGATCCTTGGGGTAGCAAGTTAAAACGTCACATGTTGTACTTCCAGTTACTACCACGCTTAGAACAATTTTTATGTATCTCTCACATGATAGAATATGGGTTATGGGGAAACTAGTAGCTGAGTACGTGATCATGCCCCCATTATCGTACCGAGCAAAGTTCATTCTATATGATACTGCGCCGTAGGCCATTATCCCGCATTTCTGTATGGATGTACACCTATGCTTGTGCACTTGTATGTATGTACATTTTATTTACATTGTGCCTCGGTACATTGTACATCTATTGACCGATCACATACCTGCTACAGTTTTAAACATTACATATACATCTGTCTCTATGACATATGTGTCCTTGCCATGATAGATTGTGTGATGCCATATTTCCAGTTATTCCTCACATGTTCATTTTCATGTTTCATATGCTAGTTTGCTAGATTCAGTACTTACTCCCGTCCTGACAGGATAACGTTGTAGGTGTCCTTACTGAGGAGGAGTTACTCTGCGATACATATTATGGAGATACTGCCGAGGACCCGGCTTTGCCATACGAGGATGTTCCTGCGGGGAGACTCGTCTAGTTTGCTTAGCTGTTTGGGATATTTAGTGTAGTCATGTATTAGGCTACATATTTTGTAACTGGACATGTATCCAGTTTTACATTTCAGTTCACTTGTACTTGGACATTTTACTATATACGACGACTTTTGTGTTTGGAGCATTTATGATTCTTCTTCACTTATAGAACTGTTAGCACATTTAGTCTTATTCTGTTGTCTTTAGAACAGCTTACTACGTTTTATCTCAACGTAGGCTGGATATGACTCGGCCTGGCCCAACAATTTGGGTAGCGGGTCGTGACACCCCCGAAGGGTGATACATGATAGTCCCATAAATGGGGATTCTAGGAATGCCCATAAATGGGTGATTCATGGAAGACTCTATGATCATGAGAGTACATGTCATAAGTGATTCAATGAACCATGAAGCATAGTGATACACAATATAAGTGAAACACACAGAACATGTAGTATCCGATGCTCCCTGAGGGATAACATCTCAAGAAAGGATCCATATAGTACTAATCCGTCTGACCAACGTGACAGCATCAAGTAATGTAATTTAAAGCAGGAGAATAATTCTAACAGGATATAAAATGATCAGAGAATGTACTCGCCTGTATCCTGAGTATCTGAAGAATATCTACTGTTCGAAGAGTGGTGTCTGTCTCCTATAGAACATTACAAGTCACTATAAGTCTAAAATAATAATAAGATGCAATTCAATGCATTCTATATGAATCTAGGTCAATCTAGACCAAAGTCAACTCTTGGTCAACTCTGGTCAACCCTAGAAGTCAAACTAGGTCAACTAAGTCAAACCTAAGTCAAACAAGTCTATACTAGTCTAACTAGTCTATTCTATCAAGCCCACATCAATTCTAGACTATACAAGTCTAACTAGACTCTATACTGGCATTCAAGCCACACCCATAGGCTAAAAGCCCTAGGCTATAGGCTATATCATGCCTAAGCCAACCCACATATCATATATACACATATTAATATATATAATATAATATAGTACTACACATTAATATATAGGCTACATATATATATATATATATATATATATATATATATATATATATATATATATATATTAAAAAAATAAAAAAAATATTTAAATATATATATATATATATATATATATATATATTAAAATAGTCAAACAAGTCTATACTAGTCTAACTAGTCCATTCTATCAAGCCCACATCAATTCTAGACTATACAAGTCTAACTAGACTCTATACTGGCATTCAAGCCACACCCATAGGCTAAAAGCCCTAGGCTATAGGCTATATCATGCCTAAGCCAACCCACATATCATATATACACATATTAATATATATATATATAATATAATATAGTACTACACATTAATATATAGGCTACCTATATATGTGCATCTCATATATATATATATATATATATATATATATATATATATATATATATATATATATATATATATATATATTAAAAAAATAAAAAAATATTTAAAAATATATATATATATTAAAATATATATATATATATATATATATATATATAAATATATATATATATATATATATATATATATATATATATATATATATATATATATATATATATATTTAACATATATATATATATATATATATATATATATGTTAATATATATATATATATATATATATATATATATATATATATATATATATTTAACGCAAACTAGGAATTAATTGAAAAAAGCCCACAAGGGGCAGATACAAGGCCCATAAGCAGAGCCTGCCCGCAGGGGACAGACCCGCCAGGCACGACCACACATTCAAAAATCAAAAACCACAAACGACAAAAAAAGGGGGGGGGGGGAACCGAGGCGTCCAGCGCGAGAGGGGGGGGGGTACGTGGCGTCCAGCGCGGGGCCCGGGGCCTATATATATATATATATATATATATATATATATATATATATACATGTACATAGAAGATAGGAAATGGGCACATGTACATTGTGTTCATGTGTGTGTGTGTTGAGAGTACAAGAGAGTATGTGTGTGAGGGTGTCAAGATAATTCCTGGAAAACAGTGAGGAAACATGTAAGATTGTGTGAGTGTGAAATCCTGAAAATAGAAAAATAGTGAATAATATTAGGAAATCAGGGTAGTGTACATGGTATCAGTGTCAATAGGAGTTAGTGTAATACCTGTGTGTGTAAATAGGAATAAGAAAACAGTGAGTAGTAATATGAAAATCAGTGGTGTACATTTGTGTGTGTGCAAATAGGAAGTAGTATGGCATGGTGTGTAAACATGGGAAATATGGTACTGCAAAACAGTGTGGTGTATATGGAAATCAGTGAGCTAACATTTGTGTGTGTTGAGGCATGACAGTTCAATAGGAACTAAAATCTCAGGTTTAAGAATCCCGTGACAGTTCTAATATAGATCAATTGACAGTAACTCGATAAACCAATCCACTATTCAACCATGAAAACAAACTAATACAAAGTATAAGAGTTAACATTCAATTATTTAAGGAAAGGAAATTAATTTTAGATTTTGGGATTCCTGTCCATTTGTGTCATATTTTTACACGTGGACATGCAGCACGAGCCCGTAGGCCGTGTCCTGCGTCACGGGCCCTGTATCTCAGGATACAGGACACGCCGTGTCCTAAAATTTTGTGGGAATCTTGGGGCATTGTCTGCGACCATGCTCCCAAAATTTGGGAGCACCTCGTGCACTACGCGAGAAGAAATCGAGGTCGCATTGGCCGCGCGCTGTCGCACGCGGGCTGCTGTGCGCGCGCACAGGCACGACTGACACGCGTGTCGTGTCGTGTCTGTGTGACTCGTGGACTCAATGAAGGGTGTGTCAGTCCTAGAGCTACCGTAGGCGCACCACTGGACACGAACACGTGTCGTGTCGTGTCGTGTGTCGCGTGTTGGATGCACGTGCACGCGTGCACGACGATTGTTTGTGCACTGTTGGGTTTGTGTTTGTGTAGTTGATTTGGACACGATTGTGTCCAATTCTTGGACACGAATACACTCTCATGTACCCTCACATGATTGATATTAATTGCCTACCCTTTATTGTCATTTTGATGGAGATTTGAATTCGAATTTTCGAATTCCGAATTCCCTGTTATAACACTGATACACGGACGTTTCAGTTTTCCTGAACAGTTAACTCCTATTTTTAATCCATTTGAACTGATGTATTATGTGTCTAATGAATCCTACATGTGTATTAACCTCTATTAGTTCGAACTTTCATATTAGATTGGGGTGGTTGTTATGGAATGGGATTTTTGCATGTGGGTAGGACTTGACTGATACCATTGTTCCTATTAGATATTTCATTGGGTTTTCAATATTGTATTTGACTGATACCATTGTTCCTATTAGACATTTCATTGGGTTTTCAATATTGTATTTGACTGATACATTTTTTCCAATATCTTGAATTGATTTTCCTTCCTTAATGAGCTGTCAAAAGATTTCGTTGATTTAAAACTGTCATTGCAAAACTGTGACTGATTTCCTTCCTTTAACTAAAATTAAATGATTCCCTATTGAACAGTTAATTCCCCTTACTTTGCATTGGTTGGTTGATTAAATGATGGGTTGATTACTCATTTTTCTGTCAACGGATAATGAATCTTCTTCTAAATTGATTGAAGTTTATTTCAATGTTCATTAAATGGTTGTGTTTATCCTCACTGACTTCCAGATTACCACTACATTGATTTCCTTTCCTTAACATTGAATGTACTCCTATTCAAAATGATTCAATGGTTGTGTCAGCTCACTATTTCCAGGATTTCACTAACTGATTTCCAGGAGCTGTCCTACACTGTTTTTCCCTAATTTCTAGCGTATACACTGCTTTACAATGTACTGCTCCATGTTTCCTAGGTTACACAATCATGTGAACCCTTGAATACCCACATTCCTATCACTTCCTGTTTTCCTGTTAGCATGTACACTGTTTTGAAAATAAACTGATTCCAGGAACACTACACACAGGTTTATGCCATGCCACTATTTTCCATTTGCCTCACACACACACAAGTGTATATCACTAAACACCCACACATTGACACCCTCATGTGACACTCTTGACACAACTCTATGTGGCACTCACACATACACCCTCTCTTGTCACTAACACATACATGCTCTCTTGACACTCCCAATTCCTGCCACACATGGCCCTCACACACTCATGATGATCACACACCCAATTTTGTCACACATGTACACACACTCACATATGTAAGTTTCCCCTCTCTAACTCTCTATCTGTACACATGAATATATATGTATGTGAGATGTATATATAGGTATCCTATATATTATAATATGTGTGTGTATTATATTTTAGATATATATTATTATGTATATATGTGATATAGTTTGGCTTGGGCATGATATAGCCTATAGCCTAGGGCTCATGGCCTATGGTGTGTCTGTTTGCCTAGTGAGAGTCTAGTTAGACTTGTTTAGTCTTGATTAGACCTAGTTAGACAAGCATAGGCTAATTTGACTAGTTTAGACTTGTTAGACCTAGTTTGACCATAGTTGACCTAGTTTGACTTCTAGGGTTGACTAGAGTTGACCAAGAGTTGACTTTAGCCTAGATTGACCTAGATTCATTTAGAATGCATTAAATTGCATCTTGTTATCATTTTAGACTTGTTGTGACTTGTGCTATTCTGATTAGGAGCCATACACCTCTCCTCGGACAGTATATATACTTTGGACATTCAGACATCAGGCGACTACATTCTCTGATCATTTCATATCCTGTTATAATTATTCTCCTGCTTTAAATTACTTTACTTGATACTGTCACGTTAGTCACACGGATTTGTACTATATGGATCCCTTCTTGAGATGTTATCCCCTCAGGGAGCATCGGATACTACATGTTCTGTGCGTTTCACTTACATGGTGTATCACTATGCTTCATGCATTGAATCACTTGTGACATGTACTCCCATGATCACAGAGTCTTTCTTGAATCCTCCATTTATGGGCTTTCCTAGAATCCCCATTTATGGGACTATCATGTACCACCCTTCGGGGGCCGTTACATGAATCATAACATAACCTGGCTGGATCCTTTTGTATTGATTGGGGGTACGGGGGAGTAGAAGTGGACATGTGGATAATATCCAAGTAGTGTAGCATCAGAATCATTCCGTAGTGTAGCATCAGAATCATCCTATGCCATTCACATGTCTATATTATACTCTGACTCACTAGCCACTGTTAGCTCTCTATTTATAGTAGATATTTCTATTACAGTTCTCTCTCTGTTACATTTTGTACTTTCTTTCAGTTCCTGTATCTTACTTTACTGCATGATTATATTTTCTAACCTGCTATGATCTGTTGAGATGTATTGTGCTCGCTCCTGTCCTGACTGGACCAGTTGAAAATATTACAGAGGACGAGGAGGAGGCCTGTGTGGATACCTTCTACGGGACAGCTCTAGATGACACCAGTGATCCGGATTTCCAGCCGAATCCATTAGCTATAGAGATTGAGGCTCCCTAGTCTAGGTTTTACTATTACTGTCATTTGGGATCTGGATTGTATATATTATTTCATATTCAGTGGTTGAGACTTGTATTTTTGGATGTTTGCTGAGATGTTATTTTAGACACTTAGACTCTTCTGATCTTCGGTATTTTATTTTGAGTTTTATATCATATCGTACTTCTTCTTCCTTAGTTGTTATTGAGTTTACATTCTGCTATGTCACCCCCATTCGGGGAGTATAAATTGTTTAGCCTTATACTGTTAGATGCATTAACCTAGGACAGCGTTCTACCGCCGACACTGCGGTGTAGGCTGGACGTACCCACTTCTCGTGCCCTTACTCTAGGGTGCGGGTCGTGACACATTTTTAGTGGTAGCCCATGCAGGTCGAGTTTATGTAGTGGTATTCGAACTAGAGTATCACTACAGCCTGCAGTAGGATTAGGATATTTTTGAGGGTAGTCAATCACACTAGGAAACTCTTAATCAGATTCATTTTATCTAAATTTGCTGTTTATTGTCTTCCCTTAAATATAAACTGTCCTCCTTTAAATTTTCGCTTCATTCCCAGTAATTGTTTCTTGTTTTGATCTGTCTTTATGATGGTTATGGAGACATGATCTCATCGCTCCGGTTCTGGGAATACTATCGAGAGGCTGGCCACCTCTCGTCCTGTTCATCAGGGCCTCGAGACTGCAGCTTCTGTTGTGCCGACTCAGGTTGGCGTTTCTGCTACATTGGAGGTACACCTCTGTCTGTACAGAGACTTTCTCCCGTTATTTCTAATTTCTCTCAGCAGCAGCGGTTCATGCAGCATCAGCAGCAGACCAGGGGAAACCAGCAGGGGCGAGCTATCGTCAGGACAGTCGATGATGCATAGACTATTGGAGATCTTGCTGCAAGTTCCGTTTTTCTCGATTCCATTCCCGCAATTGTCTTTTATAACTACCTTGAAATCCGATTCCATCTGTTCCTTGCTGATTGATTAATTTTTGTCATGTCGCTCTTTTGTTTTGTTTGTTTTTCTTCTAAGAAAATCATATGGGCTAGGTCACCTCAGTTATGGGATCTAGAATCTTCGACAGTTGTGTTAGTTGGCATAGTGAGGACATGTAGTCAGATTTTTGATATATTTCTCGGGTATGGGAATTTAAGGTTTTCGCCGTCGCATGCGGTAATACAAAAATTTTAAATACCATGAACCTAGAGGTACATACCTTAGTCAAGGACTCTGTGATTATCGTAGCCTTGCTCACTAGCATGACGAAGACCCTGAACAACATGATTTTGGATAGACGCATATGATTATCAGATTATACCTTAAAAACTTTTGAACATGTTTTCTCTACTTTTGTTTAGTCTTTCAGAAAAAGAATTATTGGTTGTTTTTGTTTTGCTTCTCATTATTTAACTTAGGAGTATGAGTAGGAGTAGCTTTAGCTGTTATTATAAACCTTTGTGTAACTTTGCTATGAATTTCTTCATAATACAATGAATCGATGATTTTTGCTAAGACCTTATTTTGGATTTGATATTATAGTTCTGGTTTCAAAATGGTTCCCTCTTTTAAACAGAAAAGCAGAACAGATTCTCTTATCATTCTCTTCCTGCCAATATTTTATTACCATCATTCCTTGTCTTATATAACTGTCCTGATTACATCAATTCTCTGTCTCGTATCTAATTCTGTCAGCTATACCTTGAAACCCTTGAATCTTCATATCATTTTGCCTGAGACATGTTGAGGAAATAACGTAAATTATCTAGTTCGAAAATGACGTAATTGGTTATCATATGATAATTTTGTAGGAATCAGAATGTTGGATATCAAATATGAAAAATTCGAGATGGAGATGTGGTAAAGGTTTAGAATGGAATCGAGAGATAAATGTTATCAATTTAGAAACAATCGCAGAAAATTTTGGTTATGAGTAATTCATGGATGTATTTCAAAAAAAAAAAACTAATGAGGATATCAGAGGTCAACCTAGTTTTGAGAACTTAGAAAATCTTGGTTATTGATTCTTGGGAACTTTTACTCTAAGGCTATGTAGAAATTTAGAAACGGAAAGGAGAATTTAATTGTATTCAATGATTATGCGAAATTGAACTAGATATTGTATGAGGGTGACTAGAGACAGAGAGAACACAAGGATTTTAAGTTATAGGAATTATTTTAGATGATTGAGAAAAAAAATTATAGAATTCAAAAGGATAATATTTGATGGTGAACATTAAAGAAAATATGAAGGTTGATTTATAAATAAGAATAAATTTTGTATGACACAGTGGTATTACGGTTGAATAAATACGAGACTTGAATTAAACAAGTTCAAGGATTTCATAAACTGGATTTAAAGGTTTCAGATCTAAATTAGGACGAGGTGAAGGAATTTGAAAATTTGATTAAATGAATAAGTGTTGATACCTAAATAAGAGGGGTATGCTTCGTGGGAAATGTTTTAGAAGTTTGAAATTTTGTCTATGGTGATCATGGCAAAGGTTTAGATGACTGAAGGTTATAAATTTTTTGATGATAGTCATATAAAGGTTAATTTTTATATTGGGACTTGTGAGATAAAAATATGATTGGCAAATGATAAACTTGATGGTATTAGAGAGAGATGATTAACTTGACTTCTTATGAAATCTTTTCTTGTTTTCCCTAAAAGGTTTTCAATATCATTGAATCCTAGCTCCCTTAATCACGACCAATCAACCTTGATCATCCTTTCTTATCACATTAATGTCTTGGGTTCGTACTCAATTGAATCAAATTTAAATATGACCTGAATCTCCATCCTTGTATGCTCGTGCTCAGACTTCGATGACCTTGTCCTCCATATTGCCAAAATCTTGATTTCCCAGAATTGATCAACTTAGATCGTATCGAGACTAAATATTCTTAATGTATATTATGATTGGATTTCAATGCTATTGACAACTGTCCCTTGAACTTTTGATTTTGATTTTTTCTTTGAATAGTACCCCTTTATAGATAATTGGTAGTTATTTTATTATTTTTTTTTGATAAGTACCAGTTTTCATATAGGATGGTAGACTGCCTTACAGTTTTGATGATTTGTTATTTCTGTATCTTTTCCAGTTTAACACCCCTGATTGCTTGTATGTTTTGATACCCTATGACCGTTTTGGTTTAGCACGACTTGTATACCTAGATGAGACTTTTACTACCACCGTATGTCATGACCATGTATGTCGTCCTTTTAAATCGTATGATTTGTTAAGTTTTGAGACTTTGATTGTGGGGGTTTGACCTAGAAGGAGTATGAACATCTTAATTTCGAGGATGAAATTTTTCTAAGGTGGGTAGGATTGAACACCCAGTTTTCCAGATGAGGGTAATTTTGAAATTTTGTAATTATAATTATTATTTATTGATATTTATTTTATATTATGATTTTTGGTGATTTTTAATTATTTTTAAACTATTAAAAATTATGACTTGTGATTTAGTGTTTTGCTAGTGTAACCCTAGAGATAGTGATCTAGAGCCTAGCCATGTGATTAGGGTATTTCATTTATCATTTTTAGCTTGAGAGTATTTTTGTCATTTTTGGGTTTATTTGATTTTAATATTATTTATTTGAATTTATTGAATTTTTAGGAATTATTTTGGATGATGGTTGACTAGGTTGACTTTGACTAGCATTGACTTTGGTAGACTAGTCTAGAAGCTAACCCTAGTTGTGACTACCTTGGTTAGGTTAAGTAACCCTAGTCTAACTAGAGTTAACCCATGTTTTAGTCTTTTAGACTCAAGTTAGAATAGAGAAGGCTTTTAGTCATAAGCCATGACTTATGGTTTTGAAACCATTGATTATCAACTTAAGCCATAGAGGCCCAAAGACCATAGCCCATCACTAAACCCTAACCCTAACCCACTATGGCTAGCCATCTAGGGAATCTCACCCTATTTAATGCCTCCTTCATTTAGGGTTAACCTCCCTTGGAAATAGATCTCAAGTTTAGAAAGAGGTAAATTCCTAACTTTAGAAATTCATAGAAAATCCATTTTAATTCCTTTTTAATCCAAACAAATTGCAATAGGTTCTAATTAGTGTGTTCTTGCTGTTTGTGGAAGTTTTTCTTAGTTTGTGAACAATTTGTTGAAGTTGGGAAGCAAGAAGAACACCCCTTCTTTAGAGCTTTTGAGGAGATTGATACCTATAGGTAAATCCCTAAAACTCTTTTATAGTTGCTGTTATTTTTGCATTTTAGCCTAGGCCTAGGAGTCCCCTAACTGTAGGAATCATTTCGTGTCTAGGTGGACTCATTTCGTGTCCGTATCGGACACGTATCCAATAGGATACCTGAGTATTTGTGGAAATGCCACATAGGAATTAAATTTCGTATTTTTGAAATGTAATTGCATGGACTTATAGATCTAGATGTGTGTATTAATTTTTGTGAAGGTAGTAGTGTGTTTCGTGTCCATTTGTGTCATGTTTTTACACGTGGACACGCATCACGAGCTCGTAGGTCGTGGCCTGCATCACGGGCCCTGTATCTCAGGATACAGGACAAGTCGTGTCCTAAAATTTTGTAGGAATCTTGGGCCATTGTCTGCGACCATGCTCCCAAAATTTGGGAGCACCTCGTGCACTACGCGAGAAGAAATCGAGGTCGTATTGGCCGTGTGCTGTCGCACGCGGGCTGCTGTGCGCGTGCACAGGCACGACTGACAGGCGTGTCATGTCGTGTCTGTGTGACTCGTGGACTCAATCCAGGGTGTGTCAGTCCTAGTGCTACCCTAGGAACACCACTGGACACGAACATGTGTCGTGTCGTGTCGTGTGTCGCGTGTTGGATGCACGTGCACGCGTGTACGACGATTGTTTGTGCACTGTTGGGTCTGTGTTTGTGCAGTTGATTTGGACACGATTCGTGTCCAATTCTTGGACACGAATACACTCTCATGTACCCTCACATGTTTGATATTAATTGCCCACCCTTTATTGTCATTTTGATGGAGATTTGAATTCGAATTTTCGAATTCCCTGTTATAACACTGATACACTGATGTTTCAGTTTTCCTGAACAGTTAACTCCTATATTTAATCCATTTGAACTGATGTATTATGTGTCTAATGAATCCTACATGTGTATTAACCTCTATTAGTTCGAACTTTCATATTAGATTGGGGTGGTCGTTATGGAATAGGATTTTTGCATGTGGGTAGGACTTGACTGATACCATTGTTCATATTAGACATTTCATTGGGTTTTCAATATTGTATTTGACTGATACCATTGTTCCTATTAGACATTTCATTGGGTTTTCAATATTGTATTTGAATGATACATTGTTTCCAATATCCTGAATTGATTTCCCTTCCTTAATGAGCTGTCAAAAGATTTCATTGATTTAAAACTGTCATTGCAAAACTGTGACTGATTTCCTTCCTTTAACTGAAATTGAATGATTCCCTATTGAACTGTTAATTCCCCATACTTTGCATTGGTTGGTTGATTGAATGAAGGGTTGATTACTCATTTTCCTGTCAACTAATAATGAATCTTCTTTTAAATTGATTGAAGTTTATTTCAATGTTCATTAAATGGTTGTGTTTATCCTCACTGACTTCCAGATTACCACTACATTGATTTCCTTTCCTTAACATTGAATGTACTCCTATTCAAATTGATTCAATGGTTGTGTCAGCTCACTATTTCCAGGATTTTACTAACTGATTTCCAAGAGCTGTCCTATACTGTTTTTTCCTAATTTCCAGTGTATACACTGCTTTGCAATGTACAGCTCCCTGTTTCGTAGGTTACACAATCATGTGAACCCTTGAACACCCACATTCCTATCACTCCCTGTTTTCCTGTTAGCATGTACACTGTTTTGAAAATGAACTGATTCCAGGAATACTACACACAGGTTTATGCCATGCCACTGTTTTCTATTTGCCTCACAAACACACAAGTGTATATCACTAAACACCCACACATTGACACCCTCATGTGACACTCTTGACACAACTCTATGCGGCACTCACACATACACCCTCTCTTATCACTATCACACACATGCTCTCTTGACACTCCCAATTTCTGCCACACATGGCCCTCACACACTAATGATGATCACACACCCAATTCTGTCACACATGTACACACACTCACATATGTAAGTTTCCCCTCTCTAACTCTCTATGTGTACACATGAAAATATATATGTATGTGAGATGTATATATAGGTATCCTATATATTATAATATGTGTGTGTATTATATTTTAGATATATATTGTTATGTATATATGTGATATGGTTTGGCTTGGGCATGATATAGCCTATAGCCTAGGGCTCATGGCCTATGGTGTGTCTGTTTGCCTAGTGAGAGTCTAGTTAGACTTGTTTAGTCTTGATTAGACCTAGTTAGACTAGCATAGGCTAATTTGACTAGTTTAGACTTGTTAGACCTAGTTTGACCATAGTTGACCTAGTTTGACTTCTAGGGTTGACCAGAGTTGACCAAGAGTTGACTTTGGCCTAGATTGACCTAGATTCATTTAGAATGCATTGAATTGCATCTTGTTATCATTTTAGACTTGTTGTGACTTGTGCTGTTCTGATTAGGAGCCAGACACCTCTCTTCGGACAGTATATGTACTTTGGACATTCAGACATCAGACGAGTACATTCTCTGATCATTTTATATCCTGTTAGAATTATTCTCCTGCTTTAAATTACTTTACTTGATACTGTCACGTTAGTCACACGGATTAGTACTATATGGATCCCTTCTTGAGATGTTATCCCCTCAGGGAGCATCGGATACTACATGTTCTGTGCGTTTCACTTACATGGTGTATCACTATGCTTCATGGTTCATTGAATCACTTGTGACATGTACTCTTATGATCACAGAGTCTTCCTTGAATCCTCCATTTATGGGCTTTCCTAAAATTCCCATTTATGGGACTATCATGTACTACCCTTCGGGGGCCGTTACATGAATCATAACATAACCTGGCTGGATCCTTGTGTATTGATTGGGGGTACGGAGGAGTAGAAGTGGACATGTGTATAATATCCAAGTAGTGTAGCATCAGAATCATTCCGTAGTGTAGCATCAAAATCATCCTATGCCATTCATATGTCTATATTATACTCTGACTCACTAGCCACTGTTAGCTCTCTATTTATAGTAGATATTTCTATTACAGTTCTATCCCTGTTACATTCTGTACTTTCTTTTAGTTCCTGTATCTTACTTTACTGCATGATTATATTTTCTAACCTGCTATGATCTGTTGAGATGTATTGTGCTCGCTCCTGTCCTGACTGGACCAGTTGAAAATATTACAGAGGACGAGGAGGAGGCCTGTGTGGATACCTTCTACGGGACAGCTCTAGATGACACCAGTGATCCGGATTTCCAGCCGAATCCATTAGCTATAGAGATTGAGGCTCCCTAGTCTAGGTTTTACTATTACTGTCATTTGGGATCTAGATTGTATATATTATTTCATATTCAGTGGTTGAGACTTGTATTTCTGGATGTTTGCTGAGATGTTATTTTAGACACTTAGACTCTTCTGATCTTCGGTATTTTATTTTGAGTTTTATATCATATCGTACTTCTTCTTCCTTAGTTGTTATTGAGTTTACATTCTGCTATGTCACCCCCATTCGGGGAGTATAAATTGTTTAGCCTTATACTGTTAGATGCATTAACCTAGGACAGCTTTCTACCGCCGACACTGCGGTGTAGGCTGGACGTACCCACTTCTCGTGCCCTTACTCTAGGGTGCGGGTCGTGACACATTTTTAGTGGTAGCCCATGCAGGTCGAGTTTATGTAGTGGTATTCGAACTAGAGTATCACTACAGCCTGCAGTAGGATTAGGATATTTTTGAGGGTAGTCAATCACACTAGGAAACTCTTAATCAGATTCATTTTATCTAAATTTGCTGTTTATTGTCTTCCCTTAAATATAAACTATCCTCCTTTAAATTTTCGCTTCATTCCCAGTAATTGTTTCTTGTTTTGATCTGTCTTTATGATGGTTATGGAGACATGATCTCATCGCTCCGGTCCGGGGAATACTATCGAGAGGCTGGCCACCTCTCGTCCTGTTCATCAGGGCCTCGAGACTGCAGCTTCTGTTGTGCCGACTCAGGTTGGCGTTTTTGCTACATTGGAGGTGCACCTCTGTCTGTACAGAGACTTTCTCCCGTTATTTCCAATTTCTCTCAGCAGCAGCGGTTCATGCAGCATCAGCAGCAGACCAGGGGAAACCAGCAGGGGCGAGCTATCGTCAGGACAGTCGATGATGCATAGACTATTGGAGATCTTGCTGCAAGTTCCGTTCTTCTCGATTCCATTCCCGCAATTGTCTTTTATAACTACC
The DNA here is from genome assembly GCA_029216955.1 of Iris pallida. NCBI lineage: Eukaryota > Viridiplantae > Streptophyta > Magnoliopsida > Asparagales > Iridaceae > Iris > Iris pallida. Next base: position 13,477 of record JANAVB010032813.1, on the reverse strand, counting down.
TTGAAATCCGATTCCATCTGTTCCTTGCTGATTGATTAATTTTTGTCATGTCGCTCTTTTGTTTTGTTTGTTTTTCTTCTAAGAAAATCATATGGGCTAGGTCACCTCAGTTATGGGATCTAGAATCTTCGACAGTTGTGTTAGTTGGCATAGTGAGGACATGTAGTCAGATTTTTGATATATTTCTCGGGTATGGGAATTTAAGGTTTTCGTCGTCGCATGCGGTAATACGAAAATTTCAAATACCATGAACCTAGAGGTACATACCTTAGTCAAGGACTCTGTGATTATCGTAGCCTTGCTCACTAGCATGACGAAGACCCTGAACAACATGATTTTGGATAGACGCATATGATTATCAGATTATACCTTAAAAACTTTTGAACATGTTTTCTCTACTTTTGTTTAGTCTTTCAGAAAAAGAATTATTGGTTGTTTTTGTTTTGCTTCTCATTATTTAACTTAGGAGTATGAGTAGGAGTAGCTTTAGCTGTTATTATAAACCTTTGTGTAACTTTGCTATGAATTTCTTCATAATACAATGAATCGATGATTTTTGCTAAGACCTTATTTTGGATTTGATATTATAGTTCTGGTTTCAAAATGGTTCCCTCTTTTAAACAGAAAAGCAGAACAGATTCTCTTATCATTCTCTTCCTGCCAATATTTTATTACCATCATTCCTTGTCTTATATAACTGTCCTGATTACATCAATTCTCTGTCTCGTATCTAATTCTGTCAGCTATACCTTGAAACCCTTGAATCTTCATATCATTTTGCCTGAGACATGTTGAGGAAATAACGTAAATTATCTAGTTCGAAAATGACGTAATTGGTTATCATATGATAATTTTGTAGGAATCAGAATGTTGGATGTCAAATATGAAAAATTCGAGATGGAGATGTGGTAAAGGTTTAGAATGGAATCGAGAGATAAATGTTATCAATTTAGAAACAATCGCAGAAAATTTTGGTTATGAGTAATTCATGGATGTATTTCAAAAAAAAAACTAATGAGGATATCAGAGGTTAACCTAGTTTTGAGAACTTAGAAAATCTTGGTTATTGATTCTTGGGAACTTTTACTCTAAGGCTATGTAGAAATTTAGAAACGGAAAGGAGAATTTAATTGTATTCAATGATTATGCAAAATTGAACTAGATATTGTATGAGGGTGACTAGAGACAGAGAGAACACAAGAATTTTAAGTTATAGGAATTATTTTAGATGATTGAGAAAAAAATTATAGAATTCAAAAGGATAATATTTGATGGTGAACATTAAAGAAAATATGAAGGTTGATTTATAAATAAGAATAAATTTTGTATGACACAGTGGTATTACGGTTGAATAAATACGAGACTTGAATTAAACAAGTTCAAGGATTTCATAAACTGGATTTAAAGGTTTCGGATCTAAATTAGGACGAGGTGAAGGAATTTGAAAATTTGATTAAATGAATAAGTGTTGATACCTAAATAAGAGGGGTATGCTTCGTGGGAAATGTTTTAGAAGTTTGGAATTTTGTCTATGGTGATCATGGCAAAGGTTTAGATGACTGAAGGTTATAAATTTTTTGATGATAGTCATATAAAGGTTGATTTTTATATTGGGACTTGTGAGATAAAAATATGATTGGCAAATGATAAACTTGATGGTATTAGAGAGAGATGATTAACTTGACTTCTTATGAAATCTTTCCTTGTTTTCCCTAAAAGGTTTTCAATATCATTGAATCCTAGCTCCCTTAATCACGACCAATCAACCTTGATCATCCTTTCTTATCACATTAATGTCTTGGGTTCGTACTCAATTGAATCAAATTTAAATATGACCTGAATCTCCATCCTTGTATGCTCGTGCTCAGACTTCGATGACCTTGTCCTCCATATTGCCAAAATCTTGATTTCCCAGAATTGATCAACTTAGATCGTATCGAGACTAAATATTCTTAATGTATATTATGATTGGATTTCAATGCTATTGACAACTGTCCCTTGAACTTTTGATTTTGATTTTTTCTTTGAATAGTACCCCTTTATAGATAATTGGTAGTTATTTTTTTTTTTTTGATAAGTACCAGTTTTCATATAGGATGGTAGACTGCCTTACAGTTTTGATGATTTGTTATTTCTGTATCTTTTCCAGTTTAACACCCCTGATTGCTTGTATGTTTAGCACGACTTGTATACCTAGATGAGACTTTTACTACCACCGTATGCCATGACCATGTATGTCGTCCTTTTAAATCGTATGTTTTGTTAAGTTTTGAGACTTTGATTGTGGGGGTTTGACCTAGAAGGAGTATGAACATCTTAATTTCGAGGACGAAATTTTTCTAAGATGGGTAGGATTGTAACACCCAGTTTTCCAGATGAGGGTAATTTTGAAATTTTGTAATTATAATTTTTATTTATTGATATTTATTTTATATTATGATTTTTGGTGATTTTTAATTATTTTTAAACTATTAAAATCATGACTTGTGATTTAGTGTTTTGCTAGTGTAACCCTAGAGATAGTGATCTAGAGCCTAGCCATGTGATTAGGGTATTTCATTTATCATTTTTAGCTTGAGAGTATTTTTGTCATTTTTGGGTTTATTTGATTTTAATATTATTTATTTGAATTTATTGAATTTTTAGGAATTATTTTGGATGATGGTTGACTAGGTTGACTTTGACTAGCATTGACTTTGGTAGACTAGTCTAGAAGCTAACCCTAGTTGTGACTACCTTGGTTAGGTTAAGTAACCCTAGTCTAACTAGATTTAGCCCATGTTTTAGTCTTTTAGACTCAAGTTAGAATAGAGAAGGCTTTTAGTCATAAGCCATGACTTATGGTTTTGAAACCATTGATTATCAACTTAAGCCATAGAGGCCCAAAGACCATAGCCCATCACTAAACCCTAACCCTAACCCACTATGGCTAGCCATCTAGGGAATCTCACCCTATTTAATGCCTCCTTCATTTAGGGTTAACCTCCCTTGGAAATAGATCTCAAGTTTAGAAAGAGGTAAATTCCCAACTTTAGAAATTCATAGAAAATCCATTTTAATTCCTTTTTAATCCAAACAAATTGCAATAGGTTCTAATTAGTGTGTTCTTGCTGTTTGTGGAAGTTTTTCTTAGTTTGTGAACAATTTGTTGAAGTTGGGAAGCAAGAAGAACACCCCTTCTTTAGAGCTTTTGAGAAGATTGATACCTATAGGTAAATCCCTAAAACTCTTTTATAGTTGCTGTTATTTTTGCATTTTAGCCTAGGCCTAGGAGTCCCCTAACTGTAGGAATCATTTCGTGTCTAGGTGGACTCATTTCGTGTCCGTATCGGACACGTATCCAATAGGATACCTGAGTGTTTGTGGAAATGCCACATAGGAATTAAATTTCGTATTTTTGAAATATAATTGCATGGATTTATAGATCTAGATGTGTGTATTAATTTTTGTGAAGGTAGTAGTGTGTTTCGTGTCCATTTGTGTCATGTTTTTACACGTGGACACGCATCACGAGCTCGTAGGTCGTGGCCTGCATCACGGGCCCTGTATCTCAGGATACAGGACAAGTCGTGTCCTAAAATTTTGTGGAAATCTTGGGCCATTGTCTGCGACCATGCTCCCAAAATTTGGGAGCACCTCGTGCACTACGCGAGAAGAAATCGAGGTCGTATTGGCCGTGCGCTGTCGCACGCGGGCTGCTGTGCGCGTGCACAGGCACGACTGACAGGCGTGTCATGTCGTGTCTGTGTGACTCGTGGACTCAATCCAGGGTGTGTCAGTCCTAGTGCTACCCTAGGAACACCACTGGACACGAACATGTGTCGTGTCGTGTCGTGTGTCGCGTATTGGATGCACGTGCACGCGTGTACGACGATTGTTTGTGCACTGTTGGGTCTGTGTTTGTGCAGTTGATTTGGACACGATTCGTGTCCAATTCTTGGACACGAATACACTCTCATATACCCTCACATGTTTGATATTAATTGCCCACCCTTTATTGTCATTTTGATGGAGATTTGAATTCGAATTTTCGAATTCCCTGTTATAACACTGATACACTGATGTTTCAGTTTTCCTGAACAGTTAACTCCTATATTTAATCCATTTGAACTGATGTATTATGTGTCTAATGAATCCTACATGTGTATTAACCTCTATTAGTTCGAACTTTCATATTAGATTGGGGTGGTCGTTATGGAATAGGATTTTTGCATGTGGGTAGGACTTGACTGATACCATTGTTCATATTAGACATTTCATTGGGTTTTCAATATTGTATTTGACTGATACCATTGTTCCTATTAGACATTTCATTGGGTTTTCAATATTGTATTTGAATGATACATTGTTTCCAATATCCTGAATTGATTTCCCTTCCTTAATGAGCTGTCAAATGATTTCATTGATTTAAAACTGTCATTGCAAAACTGTGACTGATTTCCTTCCTTTAACTGAAATTGAATGATTCCCTATTGAACTGTTAATTCCCCATACTTTGCATTGGTTGGTTGATTGAATGAAGGGTTGATTACTCATTTTCCTGTCAACTAATAATGAATCTTCTTTTAAATTGATTGAAGTTTATTTCAATGTTCATTAAATGGTTGTGTTTATCCTCACTGACTTCCAGATTACCACTACATTGATTTCCTTTCCTTAACATTGAATGTACTCCTATTCAAATTGATTCAATGGTTGTGTCAGCTCACTATTTCCAGGATTTCACTAACTGATTTCCAAGAGCTGTCCTATACTGTTTTTTCCTAATTTCCAGTGTATACACTGCTTTGCAATGTACAGCTCCCTGTTTCGTAGGTTACACAATCATGTGAACCCTTGAACACCCACATTTCTATCACTCCCTGTTTTCCTGTTAGCATGTACACTGTTTTGAAAATGAACTGATTCCAGGAATACTACACACAGGTTTATGCCATGCCACTGTTTTCTATTTGCCTCACAAACACACAAGTGTATATCACTAAACACCCACACATTGACACCCTCATGTGACACTCTTGACACAACTCTATGCGGCACTCAAACATACACCCTCTCTTATCACTATCACACACATGCTCTCTTGACACTCCCAATTTCTGCCACACATGGCCCTCACACACTAATGATGATCACACACCCAATTCTGTCACACATGTACACACACTCACATATGTAAGTTTCCCCTCTCTAACTCTCTATGTGTACACATGAAAATATATATGTATGTGAGATGTATATATAGGTATCCTATATATTATAATATGTGTGTGTATTATATTTTAGATATATATTGTTATGTATATATGTGATATGGTTTGGCTTGGGCATGATATAGCCTATAGCCTAGGGCTCATGGCCTATGGTGTGTCTGTTTGCCTAGTGAGAGTCTAGTTAGACTTGTTTAGTCTTGATTAGACCTAGTTAGACTAGCATAGGCTAATTTGACTAGTTTAGACTTGTTAGACCTAGTTTGACCATAGTTGACCTAGTTTGACTTCTAGGGTTGACCAGAGTTGACCAAGAGTTGACTTTGGCCTAGATTGACCTAGATTCATTTAGAATGCATTGAATTGCATCTTGTTATCATTTTAGACTTGTTGTGACTTGTGCTGTTCTGATTAGGAGCCAGACACCTCTCTTCGGACAGTATATGTACTTTGGACATTCAGACATCAGACGAGTACATTCTCTAATCATTTTATATCCTGTTAGAATTATTCTCCTGCTTTAAATTACTTTACTTGATAATGTCACGTTAGTCACACGGATTAGTACTATATGGATCCCTTCTTGAGATGTTATCCCCTCAGGGAGCATCGGATACTACATGTTCTGTGCGTTTCACTTACATGGTGTATCACTATGCTTCATGGTTCATTGAATCACTTGTGACATGTACTCTTATGATCACAGAGTCTTCCTTGAATCCCCCATTTATGGGCTTTCCTAGAATTCCTATTTATGGGACTATCATGTACTACCCTTCGGGGGCCGTTACATGAATCATAACATAACCTGGCTGGATCCTTGTGTATTGATTGGGGGTACGGAGGAGTAGAAGTGGACATGTGGATAATATCCAAGTAGTGTAGCATCAGAATCATTCCGTAGTGTAGCATCAAAATCATCCTATGCCATTCACATGTCTATATTATACTCTGACTCACTAGCCACTGTTAGCTCTCTATTTATAGTAGATATTTCTATTACAGTTCTATCCCTGTTACATTCTGTACTTTCTTTTAGTTCCTGTATCTTACTTTACTGCATGATTATATTTTCTAACCTGCTATGATCTGTTGAGATGTATTGTGCTCGCTTCTGTCCTGACTGGACCTGTTGAAAATATTACAGAGGACGAGGAGGAGGCCTGTGTGGATACCTTCTACGGGGCAGCTCTAGATGATACCAGTGATCCGGATTTCCAGCCGGATCCATTAGCTATAGAGACTGAGGCTCCCTAGTCTAGGTTTTACTATTACTGTCATTTGGGATCTGGATTGTATATATTCTTTTATATTCAGTGGTTGAGACTTGTATTTCTGGATGTTTGCTGAGATGTTATCTTAGACACTTAGCCTCTTCTGATCTTCGGTATTTCATTTTGAGTTTTATATCATATCGTACTTCTTCTTCCTTAGTTGTGATTGAGTTTACATTCTGCTATGTCACCCCCATTCGGGGAGTATAAACTGTTTAGCCTTATACTGTTAGATGCATTAACCTAGGACATCGTTCTATCGCTGACACTTCGGCGTAGGCTGGACGTACCCACTTCTCGTGCCCTTACTCTAGGGTGCGGGACGTGACAACGAGGACTCACGAAACTTTGGGAGCCTCGTGTCATTGTCAGCCCTGACCCGTGTGTCGAGTTTCACGTGTCCACGTGGTGTATCCAGGGAGCTGTGGCCCCCGAGTAGCAGGGGACTGCTACTCGCGTGCGCGCGTGCTGAACCCTGTGTGTTCCCGTTTCCAATACGACACGACACGACACCACAACCACCTCAGTCCACCAGAAAACATTAAGCAAGGCCAAACCCTAATTTTCTATTCAAAGAAAATCAGAAAACAATGATGAAATGCCCACTGTGGCATTTCATCAAACACTTAGGTTAGCCACTGATACGTGTCCGATACGGACACGTACCGGACACAAAGCCTAACAATGCCTATACCAACAGTTAGGGTAGACCTAGGGCTTCCTATTCATGCATTTAAATCACTATTTTATGGTAGGAATAGGAATTTACCTAGGTGAGTGAAATGGCTCAAAAGCTTTAAAGAGAGTTGTTCCTCTAGCTACCCAAACTCCTCCAAATTGCTCCTTCACTGAAATTTCTCACCATAGCCAGGAAATACACAGAGATTAGAACCTATTGCAAAAAATTTGAAGGAAAAAGAAGTTGAAATGGAGAAGATAGGGATTGGGGAAGAAAGGGGTTTACCTCTATTTCCAAACTTGCTATTTCCTAAAGGAGGCTAGCCCTAAGTGGTAGAGACATTATATAGGGTGGGGAACCAATGTTGGTCGGCCATGTAGTATAGGCTAGGGTTAGGGCTTCACTAGTTTGGTTATGGGCCGCTATGGGCCTAAGCCATAAGTCATGGCTTATGAAATCACAAGCCATTATCTAACCTATTCATTAATCCTATTTCCCAAATTTAATCCTAATGACTATAGTGTCACTAACTTGGGTTAACTAGGGTTTCATAATCTAACCAAGATAGTCATGACTAGGGTTAGCTTCTAGGACAGTCGCCTAAGTCACCATGAGTCAAAGTCAAGAATAACACTAAATTAAATTATACTAGAAATCACTTAAATTCCAATAATTATAATTAATACTAAATAATTCCAATAATTCCCAAAATTTTAAAAATGACCAAAATACCTCCAAGATAGAAATGTGGTAGTGACAGTGTGCGCGACGAATTTGATGCGTATCCGTCAAAATTTACCGTATCGACCTCTGTACAAATTTCTTAATTACTTTGTGCACGTTCGTCGGATCGAGATGAAACTTGCGCCAACTGGACCGTATCATTTTTTTGGTCTTGTATGCCAAGTTTGGTCCAATTTTGAGACAGTTGATCGAAACGCCGTTTTGTGGGCCCCACGATCCGACTCAACGAACGATTTTCTGCACGGCCCGCCGGAATCCAACTTTGGCCACACGGTTGGGTTCGTATCGAAAAATTAGACCTGTTGACATATAGTTTAATGACTTTAGAGACCATAGTCTTTGGCACGTTTTTCGGTGCAAAGCGGGTCCAACGGTTGACACCGTTTTGACCCAAAATTATCGTTTCGCCCTTGTGTCCAGAATTGAACTTAAGGACAGAAAATTCTCGCTAATTTGACTATTCTAAAAATGTTTGTAATATTTATTTTAGCATCCGGAGACTTCTGCATGTGTTGACTGATTGTGGCTCATTGAGTGGTATAGTATTATCGGTTTCACCAACACAGGACCTCAGGCGAGTATATCTCTGATAGTTTTCGTATTTGATTATCTCTATACTTCTTGTATTTAATATTGTTTTACATGTATATCATGTTGATTCTTGACACGCTTGTCACACGAGATAGTAGTTATGGATTCTTGCATGTTGTTCGTGACCAATATATTTTTGTGTTCGTGACCTGTTTGAATCCATGGGTACTAGTCGGACGGGGAAATACTCTAGACATGTAAACGAACCCAAAATTATTATTGCCTAATAGCAGTCGCACAATACACGTGCGGGGTGCCGGATCTTATTCTTGCCTAATAGCAGTCGCACATTTCATGTACGGGGTACCGGATTTAGCCTTAGCCGTTTACATGTCGAAGTATTATTTCAACTCACTAGATAGGTACAGTGTCTGGTTCTACATTATATATTGCTGGCTACAGGTCTTCTCTATTTTAGTACTCATTTGCTTTGTTCACCATGTTCAGTTTCTGTCGTGATTCTATACTTGTCTTTGCGTCGTGTATTTCATTATTATTTACAGATTTATGGATTTCGTCATTTATTGAATCTATTTTGAGATTGTACTCGTTCCATTCCTGACTGGAAACCAACATTTTTTTAGGTTAGCCGTGGCTTCACTTAGCTTTGGAAGATACGAGTGTACTTGCAGACAGAAACCTAGAAATAGATAGTAGTTGTATCATTTTATTAATTGTAAGAACACTACATTTTCTTCAAACATAATTCTTGTAAATGTTGTAATCTATTAGAACTGTGAATGAGCAATAAAGTTTATTTTGAGCATTTATTTATTGTGGGCTTGACAGCGTTCTACTGCCGACTCTGCGGCGTAGGCTGGCTTGGACACGTCTCGTATCCGAAAAGCGGGTACGAGTCGTGACAAGTTTTTGTGGTGGCCCATGCAGGTCAGTTTTTACAAATTGTGCAAACTCGTGATAGTACCATATTAGTCGTACTACTGCGAGCCTGCGACTAGGAAATGCTCATTCACAATTAGGAGTAAATCAATTTTAAGAGAATGGTTAGGACTAGGAGTCCCTAATTTAAATTGACATTTGGGTAGTTAAGGTTGCTGCATAGGTCTCACTAGACGACTTTCATAGAAGGATACACTATCGCATTTTGATTCGACGATATTTCTCAGGAGGGTAGATTCGTTACATCTTCCCAAAAGTTTGAAAAATATCCTTTTATTTATTTGTTCGAATTAAAATGTGATTATAGAATTTTATAAATATTTATTATAGAAGTTCTTAGTCACGGTTAAGTTTCGGAGTGCAAGACAACCAAGAATTTTGGCACCGAGAGTGTCGTCGAGTGCTTTGACTAGTGTTCTAGCCATGGTAGAGAAGGCCGAGTCATAGGAGTGCACTAACTAGAAAAATCAGGCCAAATCGTGACAAAATCCTAAGAATAATTTAATTACTTATTATTAAGATTTTTGGCTTTTAGAACACCCGGTTGCTCCAAACTAGCCCGAACTTAACCCAAGTCCTGGTGGTCATGTAGTGCGACCAACGTCGTCCATGTAGATATATAGATGTGTATATATGTTTTGGTAGTCCATTTCTAGTATTGTGAATAATTCCTATAAATTATATATTGAATATAATATATGTATTGTTGCTATTTAAATTTACATTTTCTTGGAAATAGGATAATATCCTCTTAGAATGATAATTTGGGATTTTTGGGATTTACTTAGGCTATACCTATATATTTGTGTATAAATATATTCATAATAGGTAGACATAGTGCTTTATACATATTTTTCCCTCGATCTTGAATATTAGGGAAATATAAATTTAAGTTTATATTTCTTTTGCCTTCGATCATTTTCTCCCTGATCATCATCATTTGTACAACTTTATCTTGTGTCTTTTCTAAACATCGCCATATCATGAGTTCGTATCACTTATATTCTTTTCCTAAGGAATTATTTTTAAAATAATAACTTCTCACTCAATTGTCTATTAATCTCGAGTTAAGTTTTTAGATTCAAAAGCTTACTCTCAATCGTTGAATGTTGAATATCTGTGAAATGAGGATTATAAGATTTTACTCATTTTGACTTCGCTCATTATCCTTCATAACCAATTGTTTCTCCTTTTAAGAAGCTGACCTTATACTTGAAGAACATATACTTGCACTTTTTCTAATCTTTATCAACTTGTATGATATTTTAAACTCCTTTGATATTCTTGGGGATATAGTTGGAATAATTTTGATGACTTGCGATGATAAGACAGCAGCGCACTGTCGTCACTTATTTGAATTATCGAGACTGCGGGTTCACTGCAGCCAGCAGCGCACTGGCGTGGCATGACCCGTAAGTTGAAATAATTTCAAGTAAGCATAGGTGATCGAAAATTATTAAACTATGTCTTGGTCGTCTTAATTCATCCTTGAGTTGTTAGGTCAAGATTAGATAGAGTTGATAGGGTGCTCGTTACCGCAACATAGCTTGAGTTGTGGAACCAAGCGTTTAATGCAGCTAGCTGTACACCGGCGAGGCATAAATTCTCGGTAAAATGACTTCGATTATGTTTATGAGTTTCGAATACCCTAGAGACTATGTCTTATTGGCATGTAACTATAAGTTTTCAAATTGATTTGTGCTTATTCCTAGTCACAAACCTCTCGATAAACCGGTAATTCCCCCTTTCTTTCTTATCCTTCTATTTTTAGATTGTCACCTTTTAATGTTATTTTGACTGGATTTCTAAACTTATCTAGACTTTGATTCTAAACTCGTACCTAAATAATTGTGGATAAATATTTTAAGCATATCGAAACGATTTTGGAGTTGATTATCCTTGAACAATTTCGATCATGACTAGACTTCTTTTATTATGCTTCGATCGAATCAATTCGTATCATTTCCTAGTTTTGATTCCATAATCATGCCTGAATAGTTTTGCTTAACTAAGTGATCGTTCCTAAACAAATTTGATCACGACTAAACTCTCTTGACTATGATCATAATCGTGCATATATTTCAAATCAATTATTGTTAATGTTATATTTTGCATTCTATTTTGATCATGACTGTTTTGACCTTGTTCATGCTCGTGCCAGCTTTCTAATTTTATCATCCATGGATGATTGCATGATTAACCTTAATCGTGACTGTACCTTAACTTATATCTATGGGACTATAGCCTTGTTTATATTGCATCTAGAACCTTGATCATCCTTTAGAAATTCGGTCGTAACTAGACCACTTTGACTATAATTGGATCATACCAAATCGGTTCAATTTAAATCATTCTTAAATATTTGGTTGTCAACTAGACCATTGTACCGAATATTGATCGTGCCGAATCACACTCCTTTTGTCTATTATCTTTATCATTTTGATCATATCCATGATTACGCGTGGCTAATTAGATCATGAATCATATCACTCCCTCGATTATACCATTCGTCGTTTTATTCAAATTAATTAAAAATTTGATTCTCGATTATTCTTCATAGTTATGCCTAATTGTGCTCTTTGAAATTTTGACAACGAAATATTTTTAAGGAGGGTAGAATTGTTAACCCACATCCCTGCTTTCAAAAGTTTTATTTTGTTTTATTTTAATAAGTTTTAGTTAGAAAATAGATTTTATTTGTAACCAATATAGACTATATTCGGATGACAACAAAATTTTTGTCAAACTATTTTGGATTTAGAATATATAAATATCGTTGAAATTATTTGCTAATATTAATTATCAATTAAATTTATTTTGTTATATTATAATTATTTCGACTCAGTCTTGGACTAACAAATATATGTACAGTTTAAATAACATATACCATATTTTCCAAGTCATTGATAAAGATATTTTTCATTTAAATTTTTATTGTATTATATTTAGGTTCAATCAAATGTACTTTTTTAATATTTTAATAAAACCTTGAATTATTTTTAAAACCATCATGGATTGATCTTGATTGTTAAATCCAATATTTATTTAAATCTTAGAAAGATTTGATCATCCTAGTCCTCAAATTCGAGGAAAAATCATTCTAAGGTGGGTAGGTCGCAAGCCCACTTTCCATTTTCTTACATTCTCCATTTAGTTTATTTTAGTTTAATTATTTTTCCAAATCGAAAAAAAATTTATTTCTATTTTAGATATTTTGGAAAAAAAAGAGAGGAGAATTTGCAAAATTTTAGAAAAGATTTTATTCCAGGATTATTTGAATTACTATTTTATCAAGAGTTATATTAAATTCAAATTATTACTATATTATTTTAGAAGATATTGTATTTGTGAAAAATATACAGCTATAAATGTCTGAATTATTCTTAACAATAATTTGACAATTGATTTAATTACGAGGATTATTTAAAGTAGTAGGTATTATTTTAGACAATATTTTATGAATAATTTGGGGCATGATTGGGTCAAATCCCTAGATCCCCTTTCCGGAGTTTCAGGAAATTTTATTCATTTATTTACTCACATATTTTATTTGTCGGGGTTGAAGGCAGATTTCGTCGATACTTTGTTTGTGATTATTTTCCTTAGCAAACTTGTTTCAAATTAAAAATTGAGAGCATTTTAGGGATTTAGAGTTTCAAACACTTTCTTCCTATTTTAGTATTTTACTCGATCAATTTTTTTGTGTCATAAATTTCTACTACCTCTCACCAACCTACCAAGTCTGAATAACCTAGTAATCCTTAAATTCGAGTACGAATTTATTTTTAAGGTGGGTAGATTTGTAGCTCTCCTTACCAGAAAAATTTGAAATATTTTTTATTTTAATATTTGATTTAAATGTGATTTTTAGAATTTTATAATAATTAATTAGATAATTATTACGGTAGATGACTTTAGACCACGGTTGAGTTCTGAACTACCAGACGACTGGAATCATGGCACGGATAGCATGATCGAGTGCTTTGACTAGTGTATTAGCCATACCGGGGAAGACCTAGCCATTAGCGTATCCTAACTAGAAAAACCGGACCAGTTGCGTTAATCTCTATAAATATTTA
>JANAVB010032812.1:0-37167 GCA_029216955.1 Iris pallida | reverse complement strand
TATATATATATATATTATATATTGATATATATAATAATATATATATATCTATATTATATATATATATATATATATATATATATATATTATATATATCTAGGCTCCTTCTGGTGGCAGGATTGAATTTACGGGAACATACGGGATGGTGGTCCATCCTTCTCTCTCTAACTTAAATATATGTATATATATATAGAGACAAGGATATCATCTCATCCCAACTGTTCTCTGTATATCCAATGATCATCTTCATCTGCGAACTGTGCTCTAATAGCAGCCGCGTTGTAGCAGACTCGTCCCCTCTTTGCATGGACCAGTAAGAAGTATATAGGTCGAACAGTGAGCTGTTGTGCGAATTGCAGGAGCCCCAGCTACATCTGTTCTCCCTGCAGAACTGCACAAATCAGGCAACATGCAAGGAGTGCTATGAGCGGTGGCTCATGCACCACATACAGTAGATTGTGTCCCCTACTCGTAGTTGCATGGTTGAAGCAATAGTTCGAACTAAGGACATATGTATTGATGTTGGTCTTGGTACATCAGCTTACTAGAAAGGAACCACAAAATGTGTCACCCTCGAAATCCGTGTTACGTATTTTCGTATACGTGTATATATTTCGAGTTCGTATTTTTATTAGTCATGGTTAGCTAGTCATGATTTTATTTTTAGCATGTTGCATTGGCATGGTTATTTTGGCATTTTATTGGTTATGGCTTAGCTTGGTTCGGTTTAGCTTGGTTTGGTTTGCTTTTGGATTCATCATGAACCAAAAGAAAACCCCTACCTACAACCACCATCATCATTTAAAACCCAATCCCCTTTCTCTCTCATCTTTACTCTTCATTTATTTCTTCATCTTCTTCCTCTTAACTTCTCCACCTACCAAGAAAAACTTAGGCAAGTGCAACTTGCTTCATGGAGAAACTTTATTTTGTTGTTCTATTGTCTTCCTCGCGATATTCTAAGATACTTTAGAACTTGGCATTTTTTATTTTGATGGATATTTTCTTGTAGATCTAAGTTTATATTATTTTCGGTTTTCTTGGATTTTGATCTATTAAACTTCATTATTTTATGTTTTGATTGTTCCGTGCTGTAGAGAATTCGATTTTACCAAAAATAGACCTTTAAAAAGTTGGATTTCGACTTGTATTGAGAAAGTTATGGCCAAAAGCATTTTTGGCCATTTCTATGTTCATCTGTGCTGATTCTGGCAGGGATGATGAATAGTGCCGCATAGTGCTGCATAGTGTTTGAGCCGTATATGGGACTGCCGCATAGTGCTGTATAGTATCCGAGCCGCATATGGGAGTGCCGTATAGTGCTGCATAGTATCCGAGCCGCATATGGGAGTGTCGCATAGTGCCGCATAGTGTCCGAGCCGCATATGTGAGTGCCGCATAGTACCGCATAGTGTTCGAGCCGCATATGGGAGTGCTGCATAGTGCTGTATAGTGCCGCATAGTGTCCGAGCCGCATATGGGAGTGCTGCATAGTGCCGCATAGTGTCCGAGCTGCATATAAGAGTGCTGCATAGTGCCGCATAGTGTCCGAGCCGTATATGGGAGTGCTACATAGTACCGCATAGTGCCGCATAGTGTCCGAGCCGCATAGTGCTGAATAGTGCTGTATAGTGCATATTTTGGCTGTTTTTGGCTATTTTATGCCCTATTTGGCCAATTTGTGGCCAGAATTTCTCCCAACTTCCAACATAAAAGTGGTAGATCTTTTTCTTGGCTTCAAGAGCATGTTATTAGCTATTTTATGCAAGTTTTCTCATTTATTATAATGTAAGGATAGAACATGATAGTGGCCCGTCGCGGCGCACTCTTGACAAGTAAACATGACATGTAATCTGGAACGCTGTTGCGACGGCTATCTCGACATGCTAGTAATCCTCCTCTTGATACCGTGGACGATTGTGCTTTTACAAATAAACCAGTCTTGTCTTGCATCATGTCTAGGACAGGGACGCCTGAATACCACGGTCAGGGGTACCTATTGAATTCAACTAAGGCTAATAACTAGAATAATCCAGTAGTCATGAAGAGATTTTCCAGCTACAGGCAATCCTGTTATCTGGGCGCTCAAGTGGACTTGTAGCCTACCGACGAGTAGGGCACATTTTCAGCACACAGTCACGTGTTGCATTCTTCATAAATGGACATTCGACCTGGATAACCGGATGGTCTGCGGGCTTGTGGCTGTTGGGATAATCTCATTGCATCTTGCTAGTAACTAGGCCTGTGATAATCCTAGTTAGTTAAAAAGTATCAAGCCGTACTCTTGATTGGCCGTGATTGATTGGATGGAGTTTATTCCAGCTTAGTCTTATCCTGATCCTGTGCAAGATTGTGATATGACATGATTATTGATGCTTGCCTTAACAATAACGATCGGGGGTCCAGTTCTGTTCAGACGAAGGGTTACAACCCCGGTCTTTATTTGGTTTAAGGGTTGTAACCTGGCTCCCGGAGCAGTTATGTGTCCTCTCTTCGTTATTGTCTTATTGCAACCCCATGCCATGTTCGTCACGTTTTACCTTACCTTAATACCATGATTATTTATACTGGCCTTAGTAATAAAGATCAGGGGTCCAGTTCTATTCAGGCGAAGGGTTACAACACCGGTCCTTGTTGGTTTAAGGGTTGTAACCTGGCTTCCGGAGCAGTTCTGTGTCCTCTCTTCGTTTATTGTCTTCACTGTACCAATAGTATTTGAGATAGATTTCTATTCAGGTGAAGGGCTACAACCCCGGTCCTTGTTTGGTTTAAGGGTTGTGACCTGGCTACTTGAATGGTTTCTTCGTACTCAGTTTACTGTTGTTATCTCTATTATTATCAGTTCTTTATTTATTAGTTATCGTTAATATTCTATTGTGATATGCTGGTTTTAGTTCCTAAGTGAAGCCTCCTTTGTGGTACTTGCTCTTTCTGGGGTCTGACCCAGCTGGTTTTGTGTGGCCAGATATCTGAGCAGCACCAGAGGATCCACATGTCTTCCAGCCAGATGGTGACTACCAGGCGTAACCCTAGCAACGAGTGGGTTTCTTTTTGTCCTCCCACTTTATTGTAAAAATTATTCTTTTGAGGCGTTTAGTCGGCGAGCACGTGTTAGCTCGTATTGCACCTTTATTTACTGTCTGCTAACGGGCTGTAACATGATTGACAGATCCTAGGGTTGATCATATATGACTGAACTCTTAATAGTCTTGACATTTTGTACGACTAGCTTCATGATCATCCAATATGTAATGTATGGGACGCCTTGCTATTATATATTGGTGCTCTGACATCTTGTAACTATTATTGCTTGCTTGAGATTGAGACAATAGGCTTGTTCATGGCCATAGGAGACTGTTGGCTTGTAGTTAAACCCTCATGTATCTAGACAGCCGTGACCGTATAACGAGGTGGGTTGCACTTCAATATACGTAGCTGGCTATGTACGCCCCCGCTCTCCAGTATTCTGGTTCTGGGGTGTTACAAAACGTGTAGAGCAAATGCAAGTGCAAAACCAAACCCAAACCAAAGAGAAGAAAAGAGAAATACACATAAGGAATACTTATTACTTATATAAGATCATGTCTCAGTTTTATTATTTTGGACCAAAACTGATGGAGCAACCATCGTTCATATAGGTAGTAAGACATATAGAACAATCAACCTCAGGTCGGTTGCAAACTGCAGCAGTTTATACGTTGATGCGAGAGGCATAAGCAAGATACACGACATAGTTGGTGTATTTGCGACGAGACTGCGGCTTCGAAAGCTCAGGAAAGATGTCGAGTCGCGTCCTCATCTGGGTCCAGAGCAGCGGTAGATGGCTTAATTTGCATGGAGAAGAAAGGCCAAAAAAAAGATGACGAATATATTTTGAGAGAAAGAATGTCTGGCTAGAGAACATTTAGGATGAGATGATATCCTTGTCTCTGTACATATATTTAAAGTGAGAGAGAGAAGGATGGGACCACCATCCCATATGTTCCCGTAAATTTAATCTCGCACCAGAAGGAGCCTGTATATATATATATATATATATATATTATATATATATATATATATATATATATATATATATATATATATATATATATATATATAATAACCCATTTTATTCAAAAAGGCCGAAAGGCCGAGCCTTTACAAGTATACCATGAGGCGCAAAATGCCGATGCCTATACACGTATAATGACAAAAGAAGAGAAAAGAAAGGAACACAAGAATCGCCTCGGATAATTCAAGGAAATTAGAGTTCCAGAATGTCGTCTGGCCATGATTGCAGAGGGATCTCCGTTTGCGACACTGTCGAATGGTCTCCCAAATGAGTTGGGTGGCGTTGTACTGGCGGCCTTCGTATCTAGCCTTGTTCCGATAAGGCAGTAAGATGAAAGGAGCCTATATATATATATATATATATATATATATATATATATATATATATATATATATATATATATATATATATATATATATATATATATATAAGTTATAGCATATTTGTATCAATCCTAAGATACTGTTATGAAAGGGATAAGGCAGTAAGATGAAATGGGACTGATATGAAGGATATGAGCATTTGTATCAATAATGTAGTTTACATGTATCAGTCTATAGGGGATAACTGATATGTTAATATAAGTATGTTTTCATGAGAGAGTTTACATAGGACAGTAGCATGAGAGGGTATTTGACATGAATGTGTGTCATATAATATATGTTAGTGTATGTATATTGTATTGAGTTGTAGGTATGAGAATGTATGTAAATATGGGCTCTGTGTTAGATAGTGTTGGGTTCGACAATGTTAGTGGTGGGACTTGTGAGTGAGAGGTATTTGAGTGTTAGCATCAAAGGGGCATTCAACTTGGTACTGATGTACAAAAAATGTGTGGCATGGCCACTATTACAGTGGGCTGCATTTGACAGCAATTAGAGTGAGGAGTGTATGAAGAGAAGGGGACTATCATAATGTGACAGTGAGTGTTGGTAAGATGAGTGTAAGGGTTGGTAAGTATCTAGTGTCCTAAAGAGTGGACTACCTATGTAGCAGTGGTAGGTTAGATAAGAGTGCCTCCTATAGTAGCCAGGGCATGTAAGAGGGGGATTCAAATCCCTGTGTACTAGGTTAGGGGGAGGGGTGGTTCTTGGTAAAGTACAGGTGTGCATCTCTATGTTGTGCACCCGTAGGTTGGTAAATTGCAGGTTCACCTGCCCTGTGTGTGGCAGCAGGCAACTTTTCCTGCATGTACATGTAACTAACTATGAATTCGTGTAGAGGTAACTGAAGTTAGGGTAGTTGGGTGTGCATACATATGCCTATGTATGTGTTGTATATTATTATGATGTATATATGTGTGAAGAAGTTCCCTTTTGGTTGGCTTGGCACAGGTCATAGACAGGAGGATTCCAGGTACATGAGCAGGCAGTAGTGGCTCTTGAAGCCACAACAACAGATGGATAGGTCAGTGTGCCCTTTGGCAACATGAAAGAGAACAGCTTGGGGGCTTGTGTGCCCTGCAGACCGAAGGCACTTCCCTGGAGCAGTGAGGTGAGGCAAGGTCTGTAGGCCAGTGCCTATGTGTACAGGGTGTTGGCCCTATGCTTGACATACAGTTGGGGGAATACTGTAGGAACGAATTTGTAAATCACAATACTCTAGAGGGGGAGTGGTGGGTTGAATAGAGTAGGCAGCGGAATATAGCTAATTTAAAAAGTTAGCAGCAAGATCACATATATATATATATATATCATAAGTAAATAACTGTAAAAGCAGAGATTAGAAAGCAAACGCAAAGACGGCGATGAATACTGATTTCCCTCTTGTGAGGACTAGTCCAGTCGAAAGAACTCTAGCTTCCAGTTGAATCCACTATTGAAAAATACCGCAAGTTTTCATACGAAGTCCTTGTAACTTCTACAAACGCGAGCTTTGATACGAAGTACTCGACCAACTTCAATTGTGAAGAGTCTTTCTTCAATCAAGCCTCTGATTACAATCGTTCTGAAGCTTCTAGACCGTACCGCACTAGCAAATCGACTAGAGGATTGTAACTGGCTTAGGATTTGAAAAATAAAGCATAGAACTCTTTGGAATAGAAAAGTAGGCTTTAGAGAGAAGAGATGAAAGTGAGTGAATGAGTGAATTAAAATGATCGAAATCCTTCTCTATTTATTGTTTTTCCAAAGGCAGAATTTGGGCAGAATTCGGACAGAACTCTATGAGAAAATCTCGTTGGGATCCGTAACTGCAGGAAGACCAAGTTTTCAAACGTTCAAAAAACAAACGATCACTAACCGAACTCTGGCCGAACTCGGGCTGAACTCTGGCCGAGTTCTGTCAGGGTTTTTGCAAATTGATATTTGGTCTTTTTGAAATTCTTTTAAGCAGTTTGGAGCTTTTTGTAAATAAGGGCTATTTTTGAAAACATAGGATATTTTTGAAAATATTTTTAGGGTAGCCTATTTGTCAGTATAACTCGGTGTACAATGTATTCCTAGACTCAATAAAAGTAAAAAAAAATTATATTGTATAAAGGAAATACAGACTCAAATGGCAAATACAGCTTCGGTCTTGAACATAATGGATAGTAGATCTTTGGCAGTGTCTACGAGTCCAAAACTTTTTTAAGTAGCCTTTATATCGAGACAGTTTGATCAATTGTTAAAATCAGGTTTGACTATGACCAATGGGCCAACAATCTCTCCCATTTTGATAATTGACAAACCTTGACCGATATAACATCTTTGATCGATAAGATTTGAAAGAGAATCAAAATTACAAATTGTACTGTATCCTGAAAAATTGTTCCTGTATCCTGCAAAAGATGTTAGATGCTATTTCTCCTCCGTTGCCAATTAGCAAAATAATTACAAAGAGAGAAGCTCCCCCACAATATATGCATAAGAACAATCGTTAAAGAAATATAAACATAATAAATAGAAAAATAACATTTCATAGGTAGTTTATATTTCACAGGCAGTTAATATTGAAGCATAAAGAGATAGTGCTATGAGAAATATAGAATAATGCTAAACTAAATAAAAATATGCTAAAGAAAGCATAAAACATGTTCACAGAATATCATCTCAGACAAACACAATCTCAGTGCAATGGATAGAATACTAATGATATCTTGGATTATCGGAGCATTTCCAAGTAACAAAGTCTCAAAAAGTGATCATCTAAACAAAATGCATTACGTCTAGATCACAAATCCTCATCATCATCATCATCTGCAGTGCCAGCACATCCACCATGTCTGCATGGACCAGCTCTAGAAGTGCCAGCTCCAGAGGTGTATGGAGTAGCACCCGAACCACGGTACCAATCATAAGCGTTACCGGGCTGGAAGAGAGTATGTACCACCTCATCCTCATAGCAGTAACCGGAGACAGCTAGATCTCGGGAAAGAGAACTGGCAGAATGTCCAGTCTGAGCAAATCGAAGATCAGTGAAGGAGTTGGCTAGTGCCTGAAACCGAGTCACATCAAGGAACTCATGTTCCCTGGATGTGTCAGTGATGAATGTCCGGAGATCAGAAAGGTACTGATGGATACCCTCAAAAGACATAGGGTATGCCTGAGGAGGTGGAGAAGGTACAGTAGGAGGTGCAGGAGGTACGACAGTGCTGTGACGGGACAGTTGGAGATACTTGGGCTCAGGGCCCAGAGCACAAGTAGACAGATTGATGTCAAATCGCTGAAAGATGCATGGAATGAATATCGCATAAGAGAGATTTCGCTCTCTTATGCGACATCGTCCAAAAATAGAATTCCCTTGATAATGTGGTAGAGGGCAGATAGTTCAAGATTTGTAACATCATCTTTTGAAGTAGATTTTAGAGGAATAATAGAATCGATGATGTGATGTAATTCATAGTTAAACAAGTTCAAGTTTGTAGCCTTGAACTTTCCAGAACGAACACATGCAGGTGCATAAAGATCGTTCTTGAAGATGAGAAGAGTCGTGCCATCTGGAAAATCGAAATCAGTGATATCATCGAGCAGGGCACCTTCGTTAGGAACACCAAGGATTTTTGCTAACAAGACATCATTGAACTCGATGTTAATACCTCTGATACGAGCCTTAACATCAAAAGTGTCTAACACAATGTTGTAGTAAAACAATCTAATGGCATTAGTAGCTATAGAGAATTTTTTGGCAAAAAGTCGGTGTAACCCTAATGCCTCAAAGTAAGGACGGTGGTCAGAAAATGCAGTCCACTTAATCGGGGCGCCAGTGCATATGTTGCGCATGATAAAATCACCATACCATAGCAATGATTGGTCATGAGTTACAAAGTAGAACTTATTGTATGCATAGTTGGCCGATTGGACCGGAGAAAAGAAGGAATCCGCTGGTGGATACGAAGACGATGCCTCTTCACTGGCATTGGTCTTCTTCCTTTTGGAAGGAGTGAATCCCTTAGGCATTTCTCCCAAAATGGAATTGAAACTAATGAAATTGAAGGAGATGGAAGGAGAGAGAGTTATACCTTCCAAAAATCGAGTATGTTGTAGAGACGTGAATTTTCTGCAAGAATCCAAAATTTGGATGGAAATATCCAAGTGGAGTGGGAGTAATGGATTGGAGAAATTTTAGGGTTTGGAGGAGCTCTCGGGCGGCAACAATAGTATGGAGAGGATTTCGAAAGAGATGAAGAGGAGGGGGCCTCGGGTTCTGACTCAAAAATATATACCACCAACAGAACTCGGGCCGAATTCGGACCGAACTCGGGCCGAATTCGCTTATGGTTCTTTTGGTGAATTTTTTTAAAAAAAAATTTGTGGGCCACATCCTTTTCATCATCCCCTTTCAATTATTTAATTCTAAGTTTAGTAATTTTAATTTTAAATTTCAATTAATATTATTAATATTATTTTATAAATTAAATTTTGTTACACAGCGACTGTTTCAGATTAGCTGTAGGGGTACTGTCCCAGCTAACGAGAGTTCATCGGGGAACAATT
The DNA here is from genome assembly GCA_029216955.1 of Iris pallida. NCBI lineage: Eukaryota > Viridiplantae > Streptophyta > Magnoliopsida > Asparagales > Iridaceae > Iris > Iris pallida. Next base: position 28,197 of record JANAVB010032812.1, on the reverse strand, counting down.
AAATACCACTTCGCTTTGACCGTAGTCGTGGTGACAGACAAACCCTTTGTAGGCTTGTCTCAAAAACAATTTTTGAGTAATGAAAAATAATTGTATAAAACAAAATTAATTAATATTATCGACATCTAAAATTTCTAATTCTGACGTAAATAATTGAAACGATCTTCCTCTAGAGGTTTTGTGAAGATGCCAGCTAATGGATTCTCTGTGTCTATGTATACAAGGTTTATATCTCCATTTTGTTGATGATCTCTAAGAAAATGATGTCGAATCTCGATATGTTTTGTGCGAGAGTGACATACTAGATTCTTAGTCAAATTGATAGTGTTAGTGTTATCACAGAAAATGGGTATGTGTGTGTATAGTAGACCAAAGTCTTCTAAGGTTTGCTTCATCCACAAAATTTGTGCACAACAACGCCCTGCGGCGATATACTCAGCCTCAGTTGTTGATAATGCGACAGAATTTTGTTTCTTGCTAAACCAAGAGACTAAAGCTTTACCTAGGAAATGACATGTGCCGCTGGTACTTTTTTAATTTACTTTGTATCCAGCAAAATTAGCATTCGAATAACCGGTTAGGTCAAACGACGTAGTTTTGGGATACCATAAGCCGACAGAAGAAGTGCCTTTAAGGTATCAGAAGATACGCTTAACCGCGCACAAATGTGATTCCTTATGATTGGCTTGAAAATGTGCACACGAGCAAACACTAAATATTATATTAGGTCGACTAGCAGTTAAGTAAAGTAAACTACCAATCATACCTCAATACTTACGTATGGCGACATGTTTGCTTTGTTCATCAATATTAAGCTTGGTTGAAGTTGCTATCGGAGTGCCAAGTGGTTTGACCGCTTCTAGATCGAACTTCTTTAATAAATCTTTTGTGTACTTGGCTTGATTGATGAACGTCCCATTGTTGGTTTGTTTGATTTGCAGTCTGAAAAAGAATTTCAGCTCTCCTATCATGCTCATCTCAAACTTATTCTGTATACACTTTGAAAATTCTTGATAAAGATATTTATTAGTAGATCCAAAAATGATATCATCTACATAAATTTGAATCAAAAGAAGATTGCTATTAAAAGACTTTATAAACAGTGTAGTATCAACATTCCCTTTTGAAAAGCCGTTGTCAAGTAGAAAAGAACTTAGACGATCGTACCAAGCACGAGGGGCTTGTTTCAAACCGTATAATACCTTCTTTAACTTGAAAACATAATCAGGATTTTTGAAATCAGTAAAACTTGGAGGTTGAACTACATAAACTTCTTCTTTTATAAAACCATTCAAAAATGCACTTTTAACATCCATTTGAAATAACTTAAAATTATGAAAACATGCAAATACACATAACATGCGAATGGATTCTAATCTCGTAACTGGGGCATAAGTTTCATCGTAGTCTATACCTTCTTCCTGATTGTATCCTTGAGCTACGAGTCGAGCCTTGTTACGAGTCACTAAGCCATTCTCATTCAGTTTATTTTGGAATACCCAGCGGGTGCCAATGACCGAATGATCAATAGGCTTGGGAACAAGTTCCCAAACTTGATTCCGTTCGAATTGGTTCAATTCTTCTTGCATAGCATCTAACCAAAAATTATCACTACATGCTTCTTTAATATTTTTGGGTTTAAGCTATGAAATAAAAGCAACACAAGAAACTATATTTTTACTAGAGGAACGAGTACTTACACCCCTGGTAATCTCACTAATTACCAAGTCCTTTGGATGGTCTGCCAAAAATCTTATTTCTTTTGGCATATCCTCTGGATTGTTGGTTTCGACTTCTTATTCTGTACATGATTCGCTTGGAGACTCAGTTGGTACTTTGTGTGAGGGTTCTACAGAAGCAGCACTAGGTGTACTTATGTCTTCATCATCATCATCATCGACAGAATGTTGATTAAGTTCGTCAAATTTAACATTTATTGATTCTTCAATGATCATCGTTCTCTTGTTGAAGACTGTACCCTTTGTTCTTCACCGCATAACCTAAAAATATACCTTCATCGGCCTTTTCGTCAAATTTTTCCAAATTATCTTTAGTATTAAGAATAAAGCATTTACAACCAAATACTTTGAAATAAGAAACAAAGGGAGTTCTATCAAACCATAATTCATAGGGAGTCTTCATCGATATAGGTCGAATTAGAACCCTATTGAGAACATAGCACGCTGTATTTACAGCTTCTGCCCATAGGTATTTAGGTAGACTAAACTGATTTAACATTACTCTAGCCATTTTAGATAGAGTCCTATTCTTACGTTCCACAACTCCATTTTGTTGTGGAGTCCTAGGGCAAGAGAACTAATACACATAATCGTATATGTCACAAAATTGCTTGAACTCTATATTCTCAAATTCATCGCCATGATCGCTTTGAATACGAGTGATCATGAAACCCTTTTCATTTTGAATCTTCTTGCAAAAGGTGACAAATTCTAATAATACATCGTTCTTGCGTGCAAGAAAATATTCCCACGTGTATCTAGAGAAATCATCTACTATTACAAATGCATATAACTTACCACCTAGGCTAGCAATTCTACTAGGTCCAAATAAATCCATATACAGCAATTGTAGAGGTCTAGTGGTACTTACAGCGTTCTTGGACTTAAAAGCGGATCGGGTAGCTTTGTTACTTTCACATTCAGTACATACCATATCCTTCTTAAAAGAAATTTCTGATAAGCCTCGTACCAGCTTTTTTGTAGATAGTCTTGAAATTGTGTCCATATTTGCATGACCGAGTCTCATGTTCCATAGTTGACTCTCATCACTTTTGGCCATCAAGCATCTACCTGCTTTGTTAGCATCTTCTAACAGATAGAAAATATATATATTGTCTTCCCTGATACCTTTAAAGATAGTACTACCAGTTGATCTATCAACTATAGTACATTTATCTTTGACAAAGTTAATGCCATAACCGTGATCAGCTAAATGGCTTATGCTGAGCAGATTATGTTTTAACTCGATAACTAGACAGACATCTTTAATCACTGGATAGAAAGCCTTACCAATGTTATCAATACCAATTATGTACCCTTTCAAATTATTATCGAAGGAGACGTATCCTTCTTTCTTTTTCGATAGTGTTGCGAATAATGAAGCATCACTAGTCATATGCCGTGAGCAACCCCTGTCGAAGATCCATTTACTTCTAGCATGTGAAGGGCATTTCACCTACAAAAGAATTTGCAGATGAAAACTTTGGTACCCATTTCTTGTAGGGTCCTGTAATGTTAGTTTTTGGTATCCATGCACATATTTTCAAATCAACAAACTTTCTAACTCTACATGAAGAAGAAATATGATCAATGGTGCCACAATAGTGACATCTAGCATGCTGAGTGTTGAAATTAGAGTGCTGTGCATTATTTGTAGGTCTAGGTTTTCTAGTGTAAAAGAATGCATGTCTATTTGTCTTGTTGGGAAATGGTTTGGTTTGATTAGGTCTGATAGTATTGGGCTTGACTGTGTTCTGATGATTTGGTAAGTGACACGTGTTAGGGTAGGAAGCAGCAACTTCAGGCTGTTTTCCTATCCTAATTTTCAACTTTTTGGAGGTGTCATATAACAAGCTATATTTAGCAGTGAGTGCATCATTTCTAACAGTAGCTTGCTGGAGACTTTTCTTCTCTTTGATTAAGTCTTCCTCTAATTGGGTAATGGTCTTGTCCTTCTATTCGGATAGTCTTTGTGTCTCGTGTAATAACAATTTAACAGAAGAAAGCTCACCTTCCTCACTAGAACAATTACTACTTCTAAACTCAACTAGTAGGTCAGTAAGTCTTTCTATTTCACCTTTGTACTCTTTGAGTACCTTCTTAGAGGTCTGATATTTACTATGCAGTCTTTTGTAATCCCCTAAGAGGTCAGTAAAGGCTTCTTCTAGTTGCTCAAAGGTAAAAGCATCATAAGTATCAAACAGGGGGTTAGTGGTTACCTGATCGTACGCCATCAAGCATATATTTGTAACGTCATCTGATTGCTCGTCTTCTGAGTCGCTGGCATCACTTTCATGCCATATGCTTGTATTGGCATATCTATGGGACATAGACTTCTTCAGGTAGCCCTTGTCATATTTAATGTTCTTCCTGGTTGATGATGATACTGTTGGACAGTCCTTCTTCATATGTTCTTTTTTCTTACAGCCATAGCAAATAGGATCATCATTGTTGTTGCTGTTGTTGTCCCTTGTTCTTCTGTTGGATCTCATGAACTTCTTAAATTTTCTCACCATAAGAGCTTGATCCTCAGTGTCAGAGTCACTGTCGTTGGAATCATCTTCTACAGTTCTTCTATGTTGAGCCATGAAAGTGATCGACTTCTCTGACTTCTCCTTTGGTGTAGCATCTTTAAAGTCTTGAAGTTCCAGCTCGTGAGTGAGTAGCTTATCCATGAGTGTTTCAAGAGACATGGTTGAGAGATCGTTCCCTTCAATAATTGTTGTAGCCTTTGGAATCTAATTCTTTGTGAAAGCTCGCAGCAGTTTACGAATATTCTTATGGTTACTGTAATCCTTGCCTAATGATGACAGAGGATTTAAAGTATCCAGGAATCTCGTAAACATCTGGGTGACAGATTCACTTGGCTTCATCTTGAACGCCTCATACTCCTGAGTAGGTATGCTGATCTTTGACTCCTTGACTTGTGTTGTTCCTTCGTGGGTTACTTTAAAAAGTTTTTACACTTTATTTGATGTTGTGCAAGTAGACATCCTGTTAAATTCAGTCCTGTCTAAGGCACAAAATAAAGCATTAATAGCACGTGCGTCATGACTGGCCTTTTTTTTCCTCATCAGTATACTTATCATGCAGTTTTTCAACCAAAACATCTTCAATAAGAATACGAGGAGGCTTTTTGTAGCCATCAACAACTATAGACCATAAGTCAAAATCTAGAGGTTTTAAGAAGAAACTCATCCGTGTTTTCCAATAGGTATAATTTGTACCGTTAAACAGAGGAGGTCTGTTTGTGGCTTGGCCTTCATTTGTGAACTTCACAGTTGCCATGTGTTATGCTATGATCTATGTAATAGTTAAGAATAGTAAAATTATAACTGCAATGTTACCTTGCTTTACCTGTATAATCCGCTTTGATACCAATTATAGGAACAAATTTGTAAAGCACAATACTCTAGGGGGTGAATAGAGTAGGCAGCAGAATATAGCTAATTTAAAAAGTTAGCAGCAAGATCATATATATATATATATATATATATATATATATATCTAAAAATATATTATATATATATATATATATATATATATATATATATATATATATATAAAATATATATATATATATATATATATATATATATATATATATATATATATATATATATATCACAAGTAAATAACTGTAAAAGCAGAGATTATAAAGCAAACGCAAAGACGGCGATGTATACTGGTTTTCCTCTTTTGAGAACTAGTCCAGTCGAAAGAACTCTAGCTTCCAGTTGAATCAACTATTGGAAAATACCACAAGTTTTCATACGAAGTCCTTGCAATTTCTACAAACGCGAGCTTTGATACGAAGTACTCGACCAACTTCAATTGTGAAGAGTCTTTCTTCAATCAAGCCTCTGATTACAATCGCTCTGAAGCTTCTAGACCGTACCGTATTGGCAAATTGATTAGAAGATTGTAACTGGCTTGGGATTTGAAAAATAAAGCTTAGAACTCTTTGGAATAGAACAGTAGGCTTTAGAGAGAAGAGATAAAAGTGAGTGAATGAGCGAATTGAAATAATCGAAATCCTTCTTTATTTATAGTTTTTTCAAAGGCAGAACTCTGGCAGAATTCGGGCATAATTCGGACAGAACTCTATGAGAAAATCTCGTTGGGATTCGTAACTCCAGGGAGACCAAGTTTTCAAACGTTCGAAAAACAAACAGTCACTAACCGAACTCCGGCCGAACTCGGGCCAAACTCTGGCCGAGTTCTGTCAGGGTTTAGTCAGGGTTTTTGCAAATTGATTTTTGGTCTTTTTGAAATTCTTTTAAGCAGTTAGGAGCTTTTTTTTAAATATGGGCTATTTTTTAAAACATGGGATATTTTTGAAAACATTTTTAGGGTAGCCTATTTGCCAGTACTGTCACTTAACTTTTCTCATATATTTTAAATTTCTAAAATATTTTTTTTTAATTAATGGTAAATCGAAGAATGGATTTTCTTTAGTTGAATATTAATTTTCCTTGTATAAAATGAAATGAAGCCCATACTTAGAAACCTAAGGCCAACTTATAGTTGGGCCTCTGCTAATTGATTAGTGGGCTTAGTCTTTAAAAATCAGTCCCTTAAGTATTTTCCTTCATTTGAATTTCAATTTCAACTACTTCATAACCAAATTTTGAAAGTTTTCCTTCATAACCGTCAGCTACTGTAGCTACAGCTACCAAATTCCCGCCAATGGCATTCCCCAAAAGCCTATTTAAATCCCACAAATCTCTGTTAAATTTCCAATTCCACTCTTCTTTCACAGAGCCAACTCTTCTTCCTCATTCTTCCTTCTCTCCAGAGTTTTAGTCATGGCAATGGCGAAAGGAGCGGCGATCTACTCCGGAAGCCACGACCGCAGCGGCGTTGCTCATCATTAGAGGGACGACACGTCGGTGGGTGCTCTTCTCCAATCGGTGGCACGACCAGATCCTCGGCTCTTTTCTCTACGAACAGTCAGAGCCATCATTGTCACCTTCATCAAATTGTTGAGGTGAGCATTTGATCTCCTTTTCCTTGTCATGAATCCTTTGATCGACCGCTGTAATTGATGGAATTCTTGTGTCCTTCGATCTATAATTGTTTTTCGAATTGACAAATTCCATTTGGTAAGTTCCGAACCTGAGAACTTCTTTGGTGATTTAGTAAATCATTTTTTATTCTTAAATTTCTTCTAGGAATTTTGATCAGAGACTTTTCGAATCGATTGATCGTAATTCACTCTTGACGAATTTGTAGAAAGGATCTTGGTAAGTATTTAATTTTCCTTGATGTGTCTTCGCTGAGCTAAGGAGAATTAATAGAGATTTTATGAACTAATCCTCTGTTATTGTCTTGGATGTGTTTGATTGAATGCCCCTGTGGAATTCGAGCAATCAGAATACGTGTCGGACGAGTAGATCGTGTCCTCATTGTGCAGAACTTTTCAGGTATGGATTACCTCTCCCAAATGTGGATTTCTGATTTTTAGAATACTCAATAGTGATTGGTAGTTAGTTTGGTCGAATTGTAGGATCGTTCGTGATCGAACATAGGCGTGTCGGGTTGCTGAATATGATCAGTGTAATTGTTGGGTGCGTGAGCAGTCCACGACAGATTTGGATTATGCTATTTCCATTGTACTAGTAGCTGGTTGTTACAAGCATTTGCTGCAGTGATAGGAAGGTCATGTCGTTAGAATTTGAATAGTAGGAATCATTCGATCAGGACTCAAAGATTGCATGGATACTGTACAGTATCACTGTGTGTCCGAATGATCAGTTGGGAGCTGGGTTGCACTTCAGTGTTGCTTCTGCGAGGGTAGCAAGTATCAGTAGCTGGTTGAGAGTCCAATTTGAATTAATTGTACATATACAAGAGTGATATGAGTCATTCTTTGTCTATTTTTTAGGCAGTGTAATAGAGAGCCCTCCATTGATATAGGATGAGATGAAATGTCTTGTACAATTAATACATCAGGATAACTATTCTACCATTTCAATCTAAGTATAATTGATGCATGGTTTGAACTACTGTTTCGTTGCTAGTGTAGTTCCTTTGATATGAATAGATTATTCAGAAGTCGACTGTTAACAGGAAGGGTTAAATTCAGTTTTCTTCTTTTGTTCACATCAGTAGAGATCTGGAGTTAATACTCGATACTGATTTAATATCTGAGATCTATGTGGGTTGTGTAGCAACTGCATGAACCTATTTTATTTTGTTTAACTGGGAGTTGTCAGTAGATTGACACTCTAACCTTGGTGAAGACTGTAAGGAAACCTAGTCTAGTAGAGTTCTGTGTAAATCTAATGTTGTCTATCCATTTTTAGTATAGTTGAGGATTCAAATAGCATGCATATCTGTTTTAGAACCTGCAGGAAGGGTTCCTGGGAAATATATGTTGTTGTGTTCAGTTTTCTGATTTTACCTTAGCCTTGCAACAAGTTTTGTTGCTTGTGGAGGCTGCAGGCTATGGGGTTAGGGTGGGCATATTGTAATTGTTATAAAGTAACTGTGTTTGATTTGAACTTGGATAGGAAATCCTGATATAGGTCTTTGAGTCTGTGTAGGCAGGATTAATGCTTAAGCAGTATATGGACAACTGATGCTTTGTATTCAGTTATATGGACAAGTTTATATTCAGAAATAAGCAGAGAACCTACAATAGATTGACAAGGTGTCTTCAATTTTGATGTCTGTCCATAGTGTGCAGTTAGTCAGAGATAACCTGACTTGTGAAGTAGGCATAGTAGGAATGCTAACAGATGATTACCTATCAAGTATCCTGTGGAACCATTGGTTAAGGATGCATACAATGGTTGTAAATGGTAGACTGGCAGGAATAAACTTGATAAGTGGGATGTTAGGAGAGGTGGAAAGGTAAGGTAAGGATTTGTAGGCTAGAGTATGCAGTAGTAACATCCAAAGTTTATTCTTTTAAAGCTTCCTAGTATAGTTTTGAGCATAAGCTACTCTAGAGAATTGATATTAGGAGTGAACTTTCTACCAGGTTCTTTAGAGATCACACTATGACCCTATACCATAATTTATTATCAAGACTAAGAGACTTTTGACTATCAATATATATGTAATACCTTTGGCTAATAATCTACTTAGGGTTAACAATAGTCATTTTTAATAGCAAGTTTAGCCAATGTGACTGTCTAGAACCTAATCAACTTGTAATCATTAAACAGGAGGATTTTCAGCTTTACTACCCACACTTGATCACCCTGAGCAAGGCAAGTATACTCCTCGGACTTGTCCATTTCTTCATTTCTTGTATTAATTCTTGTATCTCCTTGTTGACACGATATATCACGAGATTGTCTTGTATCATGTTTCCTTGAGTTTACTTATGTCTGGGAGGGGAAATACTACAGATGTGTGATCAAACCCGAGTTACTATTCATGTGAATAGCTTAGGCCCCGTATCGTGCATGCGGGACCGAAGCCGTACCATTTCATGTTCCCTGAATCTACCCAAGCCGATCACACACTCTAGATGTATTTCGATATATTGCACACTTCAGGTTTATATTGTATTTCATGTTCAGGACTCATTTCATGTTCCCTGTATTTACTTTTCAGTATTTATGTTCAGGTTTCATGTCTTGTTCTTATCTCTCGTACTGTATATTTCCTGTATTCATTTTCATACCATGATGTTCATGTTCATTTCCTTGGATATACTTAGCTCTGCTCCTGACTAGGATATATTGCAGGTGAGTTGGAGGCTATCTGTGACACTTATTAAGGGTAGGAGCCTGGAGGCACCTATGAGCCAGTTGATGTTGCCCAGGACTTAGAGGCTGAGGAAGCCTAGTATTTTTCTTTTTAGTTTTATCTGGACTTGTATTAGAGACATCGTATATTTTATATTTGCTGGAATGTAATAACTCTTATACTTGTATTTGATTCTGGGATTCAATATATTAAATGATGTGGTTTATATTCATTCCTATATGGATTTATAGTTTTCCCTAGATATTGGTACAACATACTTCATCGTATCTAACGACGAAGGCTGGGCGTGTCCGACTCGTGTTCGATTATTCGGGAGCGGGTCGTGACAAGTACGACTCGGTGTCCAATGTATTCCTAGACTCAATAAAAGTAAAAATTACATTGCATAAAGAAAATACAGACTCGAATGGCAAATACAGCTTCGGTTTTGAAAAGAATGGATAACAAATCTTTGGCAGTGTCCAAGAGTACAAAACTTTTTAAGTAGCCCTTATATCGAGATAGAGTTTGATTAATTATTAAAATTAGGTTTGACCATGACCAATGGGCCAACAAATACACCATGGCAAGGAATAGGATAGCATGTTGTGTGAGGGGTATGGGTGACAGGAGAGTGTGCATTGGCAATATGAGGGGTAAAAAAATGTTAAGGTATAGGGTATAATAGGATGTAGTGTGTAATAAATAGCTAAGGTAATCATAGGGGTATAGCCTATAGCTATATATATATATATATATATATATATATATATATGAATGAGGGATATAGTATGGTCATATGTTGACAACTACAACTGAATCTAGGGTATATATACATATGGTTGTCTAGAAGGGATAAATGTACATATGTATATACATATAGGAATATGTAGCCATAAACCAAGTTATTTATATAGACACAAGTATTATAGGATACCTGTATAGATCTAGATATAGGAAGGGTAAGGGATGTAGAGGTTGGTAAGTTAAGGTACTAGAGTGCCATTAGTATGGTTATATCTATATATCTAGTGGGCATAAAAGGATGGAGAGTAAACAAAGAAGGATAGATATGAGCCTACCTATAGGATTGCAGAGACATAGAAAACCCATAAGCCTAGAAAAGACTAGTTTGACCCTAAAGGTCAACCCTTAAGCCAAATTGACCTAGTTTGACTATAGAGACCTAGTATTGACCTAGAATGCATATTTCATCTTAGATATCATGTTTAACACATTGAAACACTAATTGACATTGATATCTCATATATAGGTTTGTGTGACATCAGTTTGGACCTCGATTCACATTAATTGCTCAGGACCACATCGAGTACATTCTCTGATAGTTTTTATTTATCTGATAATTATTATGATTCAGCTTTTAGTATAGTATTACCAGATTGTCTGACACGACAATGATTAGTATTTCTGGATTCATTTACTTGCGACACATGCATCTTACCTGTCTAGCTTCTATTTCTGGAATCACTCACTAGAACCACCTACTGGAATCACCTACTGGTAATGCTTACCTTCTGGCTGGACTTATACTTGATTTACGTATTGGGATATGGATTCATCGGTACTAGTCGGGGCAGAAAAATACTCGGGTAGACATATGAACATTCCTAAACATGTTGGAATCACCCATACTGGTCTAATCTGGAAAGATAGCCATCGCATACTTGTCAAGTGTGCGATATGCCGTATTTACTACTGGTCTAATCTGGAAAGATAGCCGTCGAATATTTGCCAAGTGTACGATGTGCCGTATTTATCCCTAGCCGTTTATATGTCGAAAGAGGTATTTCAAAACATACTAGTTTAGTGCTTTCTACTGGATTCACATTATACTGGCTGGACTCATATCACATCTGTTCTAGCTAGTTATCTTTATTTACAGTCTTTATTGCCATGTTCCTCTGGTTTACCATATTTACTTTCCTTGTACTTTAGTTAGCTGTTGTTCTATTTTATTTTCTGACTCATTCTTCCCATGTTCATCAAGTATTACTTACTATAGCTGTTTATAGTCTTTGTCATTTAATTGGAATTGCTGGAAGATGTGTGCTTGTTCTATCCTGATTAGAATATTTTTCAGATGACTATTCAGGGGACTTGTATCCCACATTCTACGGATCCGAGGAGGGGATAGCAACCATGGGTCATGATACTCATGAGTGATTACCGAGCGGCTTAGTTTCTGTAATAGCTTCGTGATAGATTCACAGTTAAAAATCTTGGCATGTATATATAATTGAGAATTTGTTATTATATTTGAGATTTAGATATGGATATTGTATTTAGAAGTTGTTGATGTTTTAGACTTTGTAGTTTATTAGACTTATTTAAAGTGTTATCATTTATACTTGTCCTCCAATTGGAGTTGAGATCTATGACAGCTATATTGTATCATTGTGTGAGATTGATAGTTAATGACCTAGACAATGTTCTACAGCCGATGTTACGGCATAGGCTGGGTGTACCCATTGTCTCGTGCCCCTATACCGGGTGCGGGTCATGACAGTGTGTCATCGTAGCATCACTGGCCATACTCGGGAGTGTGAGGATGACATACATAACCGGTTCTCCCATCTGTTCGAAAATTATTGTACGATCTTCGTACTTGACTCATTTTTTTCGTAATGCACTTAATTTTCTATTTGATCGTGTGTTTCGATAATCATGGTAAGATATTACATCCTTTATTCTTCCAGCTTCGTTTATTCATAGATCGTGCTTTAAGTTTTAATTTCGAGGACAAATTCTTGTAAGTTCAGTAGAATGTAAACCCCCTAAAATTTTAAATTAATATTTTGACTTAATTAATATAATTTGTATCCTTAACACCCTTATAACCCTATTATTCCTGAGTTTTAAAATTTTATTTTAATTTAAATATTGTGCATTGAATTTCTATGAAAACAAATCTTGAGTAATTTGAAGCCATAAAAAGATTTGCTAAATTATATTTAAAATAAGATTTTGAATTTAGGTAAATGTACTTTAAATTATTCTGATAGTATCAAATATTGTTCAAGTTATTTTGATGATATTAATATTATTTTAAATTATTATTGTGATCAATTATTAGATTAGGATTTGATTCATATAGTTTTAAAATTATTTAATTAATTATCTTACTAATATATTAAAATTTTTTTTAAACAAGTATCCTAATTTATATTTAAATAATTATTTAAACAAACCTCTTAATTCTAATTTTGATAGAATTTCTCCAGCCAATTCTTAGCTTATAACTGCATTTGAATTAAACCATATATCCATTTAAACAAATCTTGCAATCCTTAGATGTCACGACCCGCTCCCGAATAATCGGACACGCCCAGCCTTTGTCGTTAGACACAACAAAGTAAGATGTACTGAAGGAACCCTAGAGGGGGGTGAGTCAAACTAACTAATCAAGCACTTAGCACAAGCTAATTGGCAATTTAAGAATATAAGTGCAAGAGAAGAAGCAATAACAATACCGACACCCGATGTATCCTGGTATCCTCCCTAGAGGCAATCCAGTCCCGGAACTCTCTCCGACTTTAATCCACCATTTGAATAAATAGTTACACACGAGTTTGGATCCGAAGACTCGTCAACTTCACCACGAGCTTTGATCCGAAGAACTCGCCAACTTCTTACACAAGAGCTTTAATCCGAAGGGCTCTCCGACTTCACACCGAGAGTTTGGATCCTAAGACTCTCCAACTTCAACCGAGAGTTTGGATACGAAAACTCTCCAACTTCAACCTTTCTCACTAGGTTTTGATCTCCTTACAATAGGATGCAGATCTTACTTTTTAACTCAATAACTCTAACACAATTTGTGGATGGCAAATGAAAACTTTGTAGAGTTGTTTGTGGATAAGCTTTGGTGGTTTAAAAATTTTTAGGCTCAAAGCATCAACCTTGAATGAAGGGGTTCAAGGATATTTATAACCAAAGCAAAAGAAAGTGCAATAATGCAACTTTCACAGGCTGACGGATCATCCGTCGAATTTCTGCAAAAATCCGCCGGATCATCTGCCTGTATAGTCCAACGGCTATAAATAGAGCCGTTGGGATCAATTATTCGTAAAATCCGACCGTTGGAATGCAAACGGTCATATGGCAGAAAATCTGCCAAAATTCTGCGATTTTTCGTCGGATAATCTGAACACTCACAGAAGGTATTCTGTGAGACCATTCGGATCTTCCGCCGGATTTCTGCGGAGATCCGCCGGATTATCCGCCAGGATTCCGAAGATTGTCCTGGGTTATTTTCTACCCTAGCTTTCGATTTTGCCATTTATTTCTTGTGTTTACAATGTTTCCTAAGACTCATTACAGACTCTTAATATACTATAGTAGGAGCAGGCTTTTGCAGAGTCTTGAAATGATGATGGCTTGGCTTCTTTCCTTGATATATATTGGCTTCTTCCTTGACGGCAGCTTCTTCCTTGACGGTCAGCGGAACCCCCGAGTGCGTGGCTCCGGAGATTTCGTTAGGTTATTTAGAGAAATCTTGTGGGAGACCATCGTCTTTGGCCCATCTTGATTTCTTCTTGCATATGTCCATGTTTGATCTTGTTTATTGCTTTTTCTGCAAGTACATGTTAGACGAACTAAGTAATATACAATGTAGCAAGTTTAAGGCATATTAGGACAATGCTTACAATAGTGATAGCATAAGTATTAGTGATACCATAATGAAAACTAGTATCACTAATATGTAAAACAATAGGCACATATCACCACATATATAAGTAGAAGTAGAAATGCTATAGTGGTATGAAGATTAGTGATAATAAAATGTTAAACTTAACAGATTAACCATATTCAAAAACATGATATAATCATTGGGCCAACAATCTCCCCTTTTTTGATTATGGCAAATATGTTAAGTTAGTATGAACACAATAGATGTATGTATCACTAATATATCACATACATAAGCATATATAACTAAAAGCATACTACTTAGACTACTTCTATCCCAATTAAACTTACTTCTCCCCCTTTGACATGATCAAAAATACGCTCCCCCGTACTAAAAGATAAAAAATCAATCTTAAGTACATAAATCAGAGCATGATGAAGGCATAGACAATCATGATCAAGATATACTAATTGAGGAACAATGGGAGAAGTGTGTAAAGACAAGTATATAAAACTACATACCAAATGTAGCGTACTAAAATAAAAAATTGCTTGTCAAAACACAAAATGGTTGGTAAAACTAAAAGTATTTGAAAAACAAGAAATAAGTAGTTTACCAACTTGAAATCCAAGGAATAAATCCAAAACACAATAGGATATGAAATATTGCTCTACTTTTGGAAGAGAACTATGAAATAAAGGATTTCAAACAAAAGCCATAAGGAATAGATAATTGCAACTAATATATACCAATTGAGATATGAAATTAAATAAACTTGATACCAATTGAAAAGATGTAAACTTGAAACATTGATCAAAGAAACCATTAATAATCATAATTGTCCACAAATAAATAGTGGAACAAAATAAAAGAATGATCAATGTAAAATATTGCAATTGATATAAAGTAATCTCATTATTTGCAAAATATGTATGCTTATCCAAGTTCATGCATTTGAACTCAATTACCTTATCATTCTATATGAATACCCTTTAGATAAACATGAAGGTAAAGGAGAAAAATACTTGAGAAAGAGAAATTCAGTCGACTTGAATGCTCTCCCTCAAAGTACTACCAAAGTAGATAAAAAATCATGAATTTTAGATAAGTCCTCAACAAGGAAAGCCAAATCAATTAAGCATGAAAGAAAAGCCAAATCAACGAAAGCATAATATTCATCAAGATAAGATCTGAAAGTTAATATTAGCAAGATGACATATTTAACCCATATGAAAGAGAGAGATAAGATAATAAGGACAATCACATACACTCTCATAAACCCTTCAAAATAAAAATATCATGACCTCAATCAATAAGATATGAAAATGAAGAAAATATGGGTCCATGATAAACTATGTATACGACATATTAGAGGGTATAGATGAATTAAAACAATTTATTTGCTCCCCCTCAAAATATGCGTAACTAGTTTCAAAGCACTTATAGCATCAAAATCTAGGGGTAAATCAACTATGGATTTCTTCCCCTTGCTCAATGCATATAAGGCTATAAATTCGTCATAAAATGAATAATGTCATCTTTAGTCAAGAAGAGATATCCAATTAATACTTACTAAAGATGAGAATTCAAAAGAATATTCCAATTTAGCACATGTAATCAAAAGATGACATGCACTAACCTATGTAGAAGTAACTCATATTTAAATAAGATATGTTAATGTATGTTACCTTTTGAGAAAGATGTCATCATGAAAAAGAATAAGGACAGTTAAATCAATCATGATGAAAGTCAAAATATTGCTCAAAAATAAAATAAAAATAAACCTCAAATATCATGTCCATGATTATCTAATCAAGAAAGAATCAACCAATTTATTACTTTGCATGGACTAGGTATGTTGTACCACATATTTATCCAACAACGGATAAATCCAAACCTTGCTAATGGTAAATTAATAACCCATAAAATTCAAATAGCAAAGGTCATATGTGATAGACCATGATTAGTCAAAGTAGAGTAATAAATTAACTTGATAATCTCATAACTAGATAATTGAAGACTACTTAATCATTATGATCATTCATAAATTAAACAAATGAATAAACATGATCCAATGATAAATCTCATCAAGAGAAAATTCAAAATCCATATTTATAAAGAATCTTACAGATCAATGAAAAATATGGAAAAGAGTCAATCTCAAATGATCACACATTCAATCTAAAGAGATGTAATGATAATACGATAAAATCATGACTCAAAAAGTGAGAGAAATTTAAGAGAGACTTGCTAATGACTAGTATGGAAGAAAGTTAAAATAAGGAATCACAAACCTCTAAGAGAAAACAAGATCTAATAAAGAATTTGTAAAACTAGTTTTAGAGATCAAGCATATCACAAATCTTGTTTTTGTAAACTAGCATATCATATATACATTGAAGTATAGGAATATAGCTAGATGTGTGAAAGTGAGCCAAAATTATATAGCTTAATAATATATCACAAATAAGCAAACTATATAATCCAAATAAGATTAATGAGGGAAGCCATTAACAAGATAAATGTGCTCATTAAATCTTAAGTCACTAACACTAAAAATACTTGCTTAAGCAAAGAGTTCTCAATATGTATAATACATTTTGAATGATCAAAATGATTTGTAGACTCTTTATTAAGCAAGGATAAGAGTATAAGATAACAAAATAAAAAGAATTACTCTTATCAAGTATAGGCCAAAAGAGATATTCATGTAAACACAAATAAAATAAATCTCTTTGCCAAGTATAGAGATTAACCCACGATAATAAAATAATGGATCGATCAAGAGAATGCAAAATATTATAGCCATTATGAAATAAGAGTATTCTCTAGAAATAGAAGATCTCTAACCAAAAACTCAAACCATAGTAGCTAAGGACATAAGACATATGATGTATCAATTACATGGATTCTCATGTGCTACAACAACATCATTGGGAAACAATAATTCCAAAGAAGCATAAACCCAAGGAATGAGCAAGGAAAGCACATTAAAAAAAAAGAAAGCTGATCGGATTATCCGTCGAATTTTAGTGGAAGTCCGACGGATTATCCGAACTTAGTGCTCACAAAGCTGCTGGAATTGATTGGATTATCCGTCGAATTTCAGCGAAAGTCTGTCGGATTATCCGAACTATGTGCTCACTAGCTGCTGGAAATGATCGGATTATCCGTCAGATTTTCGCGGATATCCGTCGGATGATCCGAACTATTGCTCACAGACTTGCTGTTTACAGTCGGATGATCCGCCGGATTATACCGAAAATCCATCAGATTTTCCGTCTCTCTATAAAATCAAATTTTCAAAGAGCTTTCATAGTACACCAAAGAAAAGTAAAAGTTATAGACTAGAAAATGTGTACTAATTAAAGAGGTAAAATCAACATACAAGGTAAGACACAAAAATATGTGATCCTTAAAAGAACTTTCATAAATAGTCATGAACAAGACACTAATAAAAGATTTCTCTCAACATTCCAACTTAAAGGTATAAAATAAATACATATGCAAAGTTAGGAATCACATAGTTAAAACTATATATATATATAAATAGGCATACATGAGAAGATTCAAGAATCAAGAGAAAAATATGTATCCATAAAGTCAACCAAAAAGCTAAAAAGGCATCATTAAAAGAAAGCTTTAAGGAAGAAGCTTATTGATTCAAAAAGAGATACACAAATTTGATCGAAAGAATCAATAGCTAGAGTATGAGTTAAGCACAAGTTTAAAAGTAACAAGTATGAATAAATACTCTTCAAGTTAATATAAAACTTTAGCTTAACTCATATGCCTACATAAAGGTATTTATACAAAAATAGATATCAATATAAGAGATACATGAACTATATGTAGATGAAAATTTAATATATATAGTCATGTATCCTTAATGAATATTTGAAAAACCATTACAAATTCAAAAACATGTATAAATAAACTTCATTAGGCAAAGACATAATTGATTCTCAAGAAGATAATCAAGATAAAGTATGAGAATCAATAATGAATATATTATGTAAGCACAAGGTTAAAATGGAAGTATAAGTGTATACTTTTCAAGTGATAAGAAGCATGTGCTAAACATATATATTCACAAATACCAATTTAAAGTAAATATTACATATTAAGAAGAAATCGGTAAGAAGTAACTATTCTCAAAAACTTTAAAGACGGAGAGTTAAAATCATATTAACTCAAATCAAAATCAAGCTCCTATGGACTAGAGTGATATGCATGCTTCATAATATAGAGATTAAGAATAACAATCATGCATAAATTAAATGTGTCACACTTAATAGAAAATGAGTGACAAACTACAAGTGTGAACTAAACATTTAAGCTAAGTAACTAGTCATGCTAGATAAAAGAAATAATAAGAAAATTAACTAAGCATGCTAGTATTATATCTCACATTGATTTATACAATAAGCAACTAAGGATATCAATGTGAGCTAGTAGCAAGACATCAAGAGAAACATGCTCGACTCTACAAATATAAACCATTTAAAGAGAATCGATTAGCATGTTACCAAAGTGGCTCTAGTGGCCATACTTGTATTGGTGCAATTGCTTAGAAGATGACCTTTGAGCTTTGCAACCACCAACACGCTCCTCGGTGCTATGTCCCGATATAAGAAGCTCCATCTACAATATTAGGCGAAGACTTTGGTATCCAAATAAACTTAGATCCACATTTGTTAGCATTAGGGACCCATATACTATTTACTCTAGCATTGGTACAAAAATTCCTACGAATAGGACAAGTTAAACTCATGTGTCCAATGCGAGAGCAATAGAAGCACCCCATACTAGTGTGTGCACATGTATCAGAATGAGCATGATTATGAACATGTGACATACTAGATTGATGAATATATTTAGAGTGAGCATGCATGGATTTGGTCTTAAGAATATCATGTTCTAATATCAAATCATCATGCATAAAAGTAAGAGAATCAAATTTAACATTTAAATTATTATTATCTTTTTCAAATAAAATAATTCTAGAAATAAAATCATCATTTTGTTTCTTTAAAGAGTCAATAGAAGAATCATGTAAATGATTTAGCTCATGAGTTTGCCTCTTAAGATCTTCTATTGATGAGGAAAGAGATTTGATTTTCAAAAATAAAGCCTCATTCAAACTCTTTAAAGAAACACAAGATGAGTTTTAAGAATCAAGTCTAGATAATAAAACATTGTTTTTATTTCTCAAAAACTCATTTGCTTCTTCTAAATGAACAACCTTTTCGGAAAGTTCTTCATTTGTAGAATAAAGGTTATCAAGAATCTCTAAGGATTGTTTAGCCATGGTTTTCCACTTAGAGCATTTCTTGCATTTAGAAGAAGGATGATTGTCTATGCTACTAGAAATAAAACCCTCTTTATCGGAGGAGGATAAATAAGATGCCATAGAAAAATAACAAGGATCTACTCTAAGGATGTTAAGCCTAACAATAGAGTCCTTGCTCTGATACCAATTGAAGGAACCTTAGAGGGAGGGTGAATAGGGTCAAGCTAACTAATCAAGCACTTAGCACAAGCTAATTGGCAATTTAAAAATATAAGTGCAAGAGAAGAAGCAATAACAATACCGACACCCGATGTATCCTGGTATCCTTCCTAGAGGCAATCCAGTCCAGGAACTCTCTCCGGCTTTAATCCACTATTTGAGTAAATAGTTACACACGAGTTCGGATCTGAAGACTCGTCAACTTTACCACGAGCTTTGATCCGAAGAACTCGCTAACTTCTTACACAAGAGCTTTAATCCGAAGGGCTCTCCGACTTCACACCGAGAGTTTGGATCCGAAGACTCTTCAACTTCAACCAAGAGTTTGGATACGAAGACTCTCCAACTTCAACCTTTCTCACTAGGTTTTGATCTCCTTACAATAGGATGAAGATCTTACTTTTCAACTCAATAACTCTAACACAATTTGTGGATGGCAAATGAAAACTTTGCAGAGTTGTTTGTGGATAAGCTTTGGTGGTTTAGAAATTTTTAGTCTCAAAGTATCAACCTTGAATGAAGGGGTTCAAGGCTATTTATAACCAAAGTAAAGAAAAGTACAATAATGCAACTTTCACAGGCTGACGGATCATCCACCGAATTTTTGCGAAAATCCGTCGGATCATCCGCCTGTATAGTCCAACGGCTATAAATAGAGCCGTTGGGATCAATCATTCGTAAAATCCGACCGTTGGAATGCAAACGGTCATATGGCAGAAAATCTGCCGGAATTCCGCGATTTTTCCGCCGTATAATCCGAACACTCACAGAAGGTATTCTGTGAGACCATTCGGATCTTCCGTCGGATTTCCGCAGAGATCCGCCGGATTATCCGCTAGGATTCCGAAGATTGTCCTGGGTTATTTTCTACCCGAGCTTTCGATTTTGCCATCTATTTCTTGTGTTTACAATGTTTCCTAAGACTCATTACAGACTCTAAATATACTGTAGTAGTAGCAGGCTTCTGCAGAGTCTTGAAATGATGATGGCTTGGCTTCATTCCTTGATAGATGTTGGCTTTTTCCTTGACGGCAGCTTCTTCCTTGACGGTCAGCGGAACCCCCGAGTGCGTGGCTCCGAAGATTTCGTCAGGTGGTTCATAAAAATCTTGTGGGAGACCATCGTCTTTGGCCCATCTTGATTTTTTTCTTGCATATATCCATGTTTGATCTTCTTTTTCTGCAAGTACATGTTAGACGAACAAAGTAATATACAATGTAGCAAGTTTAAGGCATATTAGGACAATGCTTACAATAGTGATAGCATAAGTATTAGTGATACCATAATGAAAACTAGTATCACTAATATATAAAACAATAGGCACATATCACCACATATATAAGTAGAAGTAGAAATGCTATAGTGATGGTATGAAGATTAGTGATAATGAAATGTTAAACTTAACAGATTAACCATATTCAAAAACATGATACAATCATTGGGCCAATATGTACCAATCTAGGGAAACTAATCAGATATCAAGACAAGTATGAAAATACAGCATCTATAAATGTATCCCAGAAAAGAAGTACAAGTCTCAGAATTCTATTACATTCCAGCAAATGAAAGTAAGTCTACTAGTCTCAATACAAAGAAATAATATGAAAAAACTAAGGTAAGCTCTAGACTTCTGCAGCCTCTAAGTCAAGAGCAGCATCAGCTAGCTCTCCTGCATCAATTGGCTCCTCGCTATAGTACGTGTTGCACAGAGCCTCCAACTCACCTGCAACATATCCTAGTCAGAAGCGAAGCTAAGTATATCCAAGGAATGAACATGTACATCATGGTATGAACAAGAAACAGAAAATATATATAAGTACAGGAAATGAGACAAGACATGAAACTGAGCAGAAAATACTGAAAGTAAAACAGGGAACATGGTATGAGTCCTGAACATGAAATACCACCTGAACATGAAGTACAACCTGAATCATGAAATACAACCTGAACATGAAGTACAACCTGAATCATAAAATACAACCTGAACATAAAATACAACCATGAATCCTGAAATACAACCTGAATCCTGACATGTGCAATAATGAAATACATCTAGATTGTGTGATCGGCTTGGGTAGATGCAATAAACATGAAATGGTACGGCTTTGGTCCCGCGACCAAAGCTATTCACATGAGTAGTAACAGGGTTTGATCACATATCTATAGTATTTTCTCTCCCAGACATAAGTAATACATGAAACATGAAACCAGACAATACCGTGATACATCGTGTCAATCAAGAAGATATAGGGATAAACATGCAAGACATGAGAAAATGAACTAGTCCGAGGAGTATACTTGCCTGGCTCTGGGTGATCGAGAAAGGGTAGTAGAGCTGGGAATCCTCCTGTTATATGATTTACAAGTAATTAATAAATTGGCTAAATCTAATTTGGTTTATCAACAAATCTAACCATGATTAAATTCTACATTTATACAAAATAATATCCTAAAATATAGTGACTTTTAACTATGACTTGACTAAATAACTTAGGCAATTAAAAGTCTACTCAGCTCATCCTATGCCACTAAATAATATCAATTGGTTCATTGAACTACAGTTGGTCCAAGTGTGGGAGGGCATCCTCACTCTAAACCAGTTCTAATTCAATCCAATATTCAGTTTCAACACAATCTAAGTCCTGAACAGGACACTCTCAACACAATCTAAGTCCTGAACAGGATAGTCTCAACACAATCTAATATCAATTTAAGTCCTGAACAGGACAGTCTCAACACAATCTAATATCAGTCCTAATGAAATCAGTTATCAGTCCCATAGCTCATGCACAGGTTTGAGAAAACCAAATTCTAATTGAACATTATATAACTTAGTCCTTAGCAAACAGGGAACAGTTCAGTCCTATATGACAGTCTAAAATACAGTCCATACCATCAGTCTACTTATTAATTTACTACATAGACTCAAGGATCTGTATCAGGTTCCCATCCTAGTTTAACTCTAAAACAATCACTTTATTACAATATATATTCGACTAATCCCATTAAGTCATAGACTGCAGCCCTCACAAGCAACAATTTGTTGCAAGACTAAAACAGAATCATAACTGAACACAGCATACATCCAGGAATGTAGGTTCAAACTGAACTTAATACCCAGGTGGAATCAGTTCTAAGCAAAGAAACTTCCTGTGACATATGACATATCCACACTATATTGCTCTACAGATGACAATGTCTTCATGCCAACCCATAGGGTTCAGTCTTGGTGACACACCAGGCAAGGTTAGGCTACTTCCCCATTCAGTGACCCTGCTGGGTTCTCAAGGATCTATATCAGTATGATACTGACAATCCCAATCTGATGTATTCATCAACCACAGGTACTCGATACCTTGCCCTATCAATCATTTAAAATGCTCAAAATGGCAAGATGCAATATTTGTTCAATTGGTAAGCACTGATATGATTTAGGAATTTGATAACTATGGGAAAATTCCTCTTTGATACAGAACAGTGGCAAGAGTCCTAACTCAACTAAAACATTTGCTAAACTATCCCCAGGTAACATTCACCTAACTATAATAGCCTCAGTGGTTCAAACAGAAGAATTGAAAGAGCAACCTATTCCTAGTTCACTGCCCTAAATGATGTTCGATTATACAGTTAAAGAGGATTTCTCCATGATACCCCTAACTGAATTATGATTCAGTATAAATTCTAAAATGGCATTCATCTAGCTGATATACTAAGAGTGCAAGGGAACTCAGTACATAAGTCTCTAACTACTGCTGCTCTGCATGATGTATGATTCGAATCATAAATATCAGTCCTAGCTCAGTTTATTGATCAATACGTCAATCCCTCATGAAATCAGGAATGTCAAGAAAACATCACAAACTTATGCTCAGTCCTAGCTCCTCATACACATATTTCCATACTCCACCCATCAATTATGATAATTATAACCCCTCAATCCTTATGGTTATGCATAATAAAGATCAAAATGATCTAGCAGCTAACACGAAAAAGAGGCAAATATTTACCTGATCGAAACAAGATAATTCTGTCCTGTGATGAAGACACAAGCTCTCCTGGATTTGAGATTCCTGAGTCAACCATTCAACAAACATAAAATGTTCAGTAATCCTAAGTCCCTGTTCTGCATCTCTCTTACTCCCTGAGGCTCGATAAAAGCAGAACATAGCCTTAGATCCTTCCTAGGTCATGTTCTGATCACCACTCAAAGGAAATTTAGAGAAACGAATGATTCTAAATTTAAACACTCAATAAATCTATTCCTGGTTCAATAAGACCAAGGACTAAACTCCTAAAACTGCTAAATAGAAATCACCACTAACTTACCTAGATTAAGTTCGTCGAGCTATTCCGTCGATGACCTCCCTGCTCAATTCCACTAGAACTGATTTGAAATTCCTTGAGAAGAATGAAGACGATTCGTAATTCAATTTCCAAATCAACCATACTATTCAACAGAAAACAAATATGGAATGCCGATCTTACCACTACTGATTAATCTACAGGAATCTCCAATAACGATCAGCACTCGATCGGACAGGATCGATCTAAATTGTAATGGCCAGAAAACAACTGATCAAGAATTGGCTTACTAGAAAATGATCGATCGGAATTGAATTGAAACTGAACAATATGATCATCAATTTGATCAAATTGATCAAGAGACAAAAAGAAAAGATCAAAGGAACACTCACTGCTCTGCGCACCGCCGGTTACTTCGAAGAGGGAAATCGTCGTAGAGGAATGCTAAACCACCGTTCCTACTACTGTAGACCCGTCGATCGCCTGAGCTCCTAACGCCATGGCCGCTCCTCCTTTCTCAGAAGCTCTGGATCTCCCACTTAATAAAAGAAAAATTGCAATGATCGAATGGGAGTGGAGTGTTGTGCTAGTTTATATAGGCAGTTACTGAATTCAAAAGAGGGAAATTGTTGGAGGAAAAAAGGATTGAGAATTCGAAATTCTGTTAGCAAGCACATGGCTCCATGTAAAGAGAGGAAGAAGGAGACACTGCTCCTCTAACAAACTAATGTTTAACAACCTACAGCTCGGCTACATGTATGGCTAACTAAAATGGTTAGTTGTAATGGGCTAACTAGATAGGTTAAATGAATGGGCTTTAAGTAAACCCATACCAGTTTCAACTGGCTGAAAAGGAAGCCCACTCAAAAGTGAGAAAATAATAATAAGCAAAAGATCTTCTATTTTATTTTAAAAAAAGATTTAACCATATGAATTTAAAATATTATAAATGGTTAGTTGTAATGGGCTTACTCTGTTGCTATTTATTTACATTTATGTCAGCATATTGCACTTATGTATTTAATTATCATTTATTTTAAAAATGAAATAAACTTCATGCCCAGGTCATACTCGGGTACAATTGATTGTTTTACTTATGTTTTTTCGTTACTTTATGCACATTGACTTAGTGTACAGTGTTAAGTGATTGTCCTTTGTTTGTGATGTATTCATTAACCTTGACATATGTGTGCCACGAGTCAGAGTCACATATAGATTTTGGATTGCGTACTGACCGTGCATCGATGCATACATGCCGTATGATAGGTTATAACTGCTAATAGATATGCATACTAGAAGACTTAACAGTTATTAGGGATAAAGTGTGTTGTGGAAATGACGCATATTTGTGTGTTGTGGAGACGACACATGTTTAGTATTATGGTGAGGGAGTGTAGGGGATACTATTTATTTTTATGCACTTGTCGGCCGATAGTGACTCAGATGAGCGCTACTTACTGCCACACCTTTACTTATTTTTGTTGATTGTTCGGAAAGTCCCTGTGTGGAACATTGTCTTCAAAGTGCATGTATCACATAGAATGGTTAGTTAACCTATTTTAGTTATTGTTTATATTCAGTATATCATTGCAAGATATATGTATCTTGTTACATCCCTTTACGGACAAGGTGATCTTGTAACACCCAGTCCCAATATACGTAGGACTAGAATACGTAACATGCCAGCTGTATGCATACGCAGGCTACTCCTAATATATGGAACCTACGAATATACACATAAGTTGTATTATAAGAGTTCCAGTTCATAATAACATTTCATGGTCACAAGCAATATCTATATCTCATCCACAACAACAAATAAAGAAAAAAAACCAACTGAATCGATTAAAATATAAAATAATATATTTGTCGGGTGGAGACAAATCTACTACCAAGCGTTTGTAGAGAATAGAATGAAATAAATGAGATAATCTAAGAGAAAATCAGATAGGCTCAGAGGGTGAGACCATCTTTGTCTACAAAGATAGAGTCTAGTCTGGATTCGTAGTCCTCGGGATACTGTCGATCGTCTATACCTGGAGAGATCACCAGGTCCTCAGAGGGACATAACAAGATACATAATATCATGTTATAAAAACTGTAGTAGTAGATAAACAAATATGCAAAGTACTGACATGGTAATAGATTTGCAATGGTGTTCCTAGCCATCCAATATGCAATTTATAGGATATCTCGATGTATAGGTAGGTAAAGGTTCACTCCCCCACGAAAACCTCACAATTAACAAACATAGGAACGTCCTTGTACTATCAGCCAACATAACTCGTGGCTAGCTGCCCTCGTGACCCATAAGTCCACATAGCTCGAGGCTAGTGATCATCGCGATACGACTACTATAGTATGTAGTTATTACGACTTTTGGATTGGGTATCCCATACATTTAACTATCTTTTCCCTCAAAATGACACTAACCATGTCGTATCCATGACCATTTTATAACTGTATGATTCTCTAACACACTAGTCGTAACAGTTACGCTCTAACCATCACATGTCTTATACATATTGATGGTAAATCGAATACACAAGACCACGCCCTATATGAAAATCTTAATTTATGGGACACATGCGACGTGGACAAAGGAGATATATTGATATCCCACAATCATAAGCTAGTCCGCTAAAACTAGGTCAACATGCATAAAAATATAACATAAATATGTAACACAGTCGCTTGCACCCAAGTATGACTTGGACACACAATTTAAAGCATATGAGCTTAAAAACAAATATGAAACAAAATAATAACATGATAAAAATAAATATATAAAGCAACAAATATAGCAAGGTACACTTTTCTGGTGGTGGTGTGCAGATTTGATGATGTTCAACAGATGAACTCGACAAATCAGAATACCAACGAAAGTGGAACTTTCGCAAATGTCTTCGGATCCTGAAATAGACATTACCAATCATTTCAAAATAAAAGACATGACTAAGATTAACTACCCATAAGTCCAATTTGACACAGGACCAAAATAGTAATTTTAGGTCAAAACGTTGTCCGCCGTTGGACCTACTTTGCACCGAAAAGCGTGCCCAATCTAAGGTCTCTAAAGTCCACAAACTATATGCTATGGGTCTTTTTGATACAAATCCAACGGTTTGTCCAATTTTGGATTCTGATGAACGTGTACAAAATCGTCCATTGAATCGGATTGTGGGGCCCGCAAAACGGCGATCCGGTCAACTGTCTTAGAATTGGACCAAATTTGGCTCACATAACCAAAAAATACCATGAGTTCAATGGCACAAGTTTCGTCTAGAGTTAAGGAGCATGCACAAATTAATCATCAATTTTGTAAAAACACCGATACGATAATTTTTGACGAATACGAGTCGAATTCATCATGCACACGCAACCAATTCGAATTTCATCAAAGTCCACATGTGCACAAACTCTATCCGCACCTTTTGATGCAATTGATTCACGACCAAGTTGTCCGATTTTTTGGGACGGACTCCATATCAGAGATTTTGAGTTTTTAAAAACTAGTTTTTCCTTGGTTTTTAAACTGATTTATCATGAAAAATGATATTGAATAAATAAAACTAATTAATGGATCTTAAACTAGGTTATGTTGCCTACAAGTATGTTTAAATAGGTTTCAGAAATAGCAATTAACCTACCTGATATTCTCTTTCCAAAATCGAGGTATGAAATTGAATTTCCAGTCTCGATTCTCACAGTTTTCTCGAGTTTTTAACTCGATTTTTCCCGAGTTATGGAACATCAAAATTAAACTAATTGACAGGGTTTAAAGGTGTTTTTGTTGTGATTCCAAATAATCAATTGGATCAAAATTTGACTACAGAACTGAGGAGAACCATACCTGCGAAACATGTTGCTAACCTTTGTTTGCAGCGCCCATGCACAGCGGTGTCCAGCTGGGGTGACTTCTCACGGCGGCGCCCGACAGAGCAGTTCGACGGTGCAAGCCCAAAGAGGTGCGTATAGCTCGTCTAGGGTTAGGGGTCGTGTAGAACTCGGGGGATTGAGTTTACGAGAATTTTTAAAGGATTTTGAGAAAATTTCAGGTTTATATATAGATATGATTTTCGAATTTATAAATCCAACTTTTTTTTGAATTTGGATTCGATTTTTTAACTGGATTCGAACTAAACCAGGGGAGAATAGGATTAGGATCCTGCAGAAATAAAGTTTGCTTAATTTGGAAACTTTCAAAAATCTTCCATACCAGCGCTCGAGTTTTGGGAGAGAAGAAAAAGAACAGTTCCTTGCACACTATCATTCAAAGTTTTCCCCCC